>BLKR01000934.1:0-374694 GCA_011170035.1 Teleogryllus occipitalis
GACAGACAGACAGACAGACAGACAGACAGACAGACAGACAGACAGACAGACAGACAGACAGACAGATAGACAGATAGATAGATAGATAGATAGATAGATACAATATAATATACAAACATATAGATCAATAAATTGGACAAATATTAAACAAAAAATAGCGATAAGTGAGATGACCGAAAAAGAACGGGCATCGCGTACAATTAGCCAGCTGCTCCAGCTACAAACGTGAGCAGAGAAGCGGCGGCTCCTCAGCCGAGCGGCAGCTGCGGGGGGGGGGGGGGGGCAGAGGGCGCGCGTGCGGCCGCACGCGCGCTGCAGGAAGATTCCGAAGAGGGAAACGGGAAACGCCATTGTGCAACTTTATGTGGAGGGCAGACAACTGCCGTTTGATGGCAGAGGGAGCGTGAAGGAACGGCGCCATGGCTCGCTGGCTCAAGTGTTTGCCGCGAGTTCACCCGTGGCCTGCTGTGCAGAGAGAAGTTCGTGAAGGGCAGCGAGGGACATCGGACGAAATAAATACCGGAAACGTAACTAAGGATGTGCCATTCGATATCTGAACGGCTGAGAGAGTTGGAAATCGAGTTATAACCAACAGACTGCCAGGGTCGGTGGTAACAATAAATTTAATTATAAAGTTCTTCTGGTAGAATAATTTCGTCTAATACAAGAATGTTAACAACTCCTTTAATCGCTTCTAAAAAATTGTAATTTATTTGTATAATTGCAATAATGAATTTAATATCGTTCATTTTGTTTTCACTGTCAAAAAATACATATATGAAATACAACTGTGTAGGCACAATTCAAGTACATTATTGTTTTATTTAAATAGGCTTGTCATGCTCTTTCCGGCCAAAATATTGGAATTTTAATATTTCAAAAAAAAACATCTAAAAGTAGCTTTTAAATGACAATCTAACAAACTGCCGATACAAGTATCCTTTTAGATTGCCATTTATTCGTAAATTTACGAGCATCTGTATAGAGCAGACATCTGGTGCTCTTAATCATTTCATGTTTAGCTTCATAATAATTAAATTTATTTCTTATTCACCATCAAGCTGATGGGTAATAAGATCAAGTTGCATTCAGGATGTTAATGATTGAAATGACATAAATATTTGTGAAGATTTCTTGAGGCTTGAGAAAGTTGCCAACGGCATCTTGGATGATTAAAGGTCAAGAAGACCGTTTAAAATATCGAAATAAAAATCCGTAAATCGTATAATAAAGACATTACCATTCTTTTAAGTCAGCATCCAGTTTTCTTTCCCTTCTTAGATCCGGATTCCTTTCATCATCGTAGTTTTAGACGGGAGAGTATCTCGACTACGTTCGGCGGCCAACGCCTGAAGACAATAGACTGTCGGAGGCGGCATCCATCAAGGCGAAGGCGAAACACTCAGTTAAAGAGACGCTGTCGACGCGCATAAACCAATTAAGGCGTTTGCATCGCGGTCCGATGAACAAAATGGCGGGCGAGCGGCGAGCCTTATCGGTTTTAACGGGATTACCATAAGATTAGGGCAGCTATCGGAGCACCCCTCTCCTCTTCACTCCCCGCCCCTTGCGACTCTGGCGCCCAACTTCCGAACCTACGTTCGGAGTTTCGCCGCAGTAGAAGTTTGTTCTTACAAACTCCGAAAGCCGCTAGCTCCAATGGAAGCGTGTATCTTTCCTATGTAATTTCGATTTTTTGCTCGCCTTGCTTTCAAAAGCGAATCTTTCAAGACTCCGCGGAAGGGAATTTTGGTGATGCTTCGGAGAAATGGTATTGAATACAGGACGAAAGAAATTGAATGGATGGTCATCAAACGGATGAAATATTAAGAAATGCTGTTCCATTTCACAAATATAAGTTTGAAAATGAAAAATCGATAATCTCATTAGTTAATAGTCAGTTGTTCTCAAATACCATTAAGTTCGAAATAATATGTTGCCATGTCAAATCTTAAATGAATTTTATTCTTTTCATTTTGTGAAGTTTATTTCTCTAGATATTATTAAGACTCACAACTGTCTAGAATATAAAGAAAATTCCAAACAGCTGAAAATTAGCTCGTTTTTTTTAATTTGCTAACTTTAATCTTATGCTTTAACTAATTTCTAAAACAAGAATACATGTGGCTCAAAAATTTACATACATATAATACATTTACAGCAACAATGGTATAGCGAATCAGGAATAACAGTTATATTTCAGTTATTTGAGACACACATTATCATATTACAGCCGAGAAAATAATTACTGGAAACATAATTAAAAAAAGCTTTTAATTAGTCGTATATTATTCGACAAATAACTAGCTGTATGAATTAAAAGATTGCCCTAGGAAATAATTTTTTACGGTTCCTTATATACTTTGATCAAATTTCAATTCCTGAATTTAAAAAAAAAAACTGTTTTAAGTACTACATACAAATAATATTGAGGAAACATTTTATAAGAAATAAACAGGTACACGTATGTATCTCAAAAATTACTACAATAAGTCACACAAAACTTCTATTTTGACTCGACGAACATGCTTAAAAACATATAAAGATTTCTTCTCGAAACAAGTTATCATAATTGAATAATAACACATCATTATTTACAAACTTCAAAATGCACAATTAAATGAGTAATTTGTGTTGTTAATAAATACAATTTTGATTATTTCTAGAAATGCAAAAGAGATCTTCGTACAAAGAACATTACGCGCCCAATTATTTCATCACAGAAAATAGTCTCAGAAGTATAACAACGAGCCAAGCACGTCGGATGATAAATTTGACTATGCCCACGAGCATAGAAATTGGACGTACGGAGTATACAGCCCGGAGATATTTAATCTTAGCACATTTCATCTCGACAATAAGGAGTTCAAGATAATATTTTGAAGTAGCAACAGTTATAATAGTTACGACAAAACTATCATAAGGTATCTCGTTGCAACATGACATTAAAAAAGTATCAAACGTCGTCTTTAGGCTCAGTTTTATATTCAATAGAGTATTGGAATAAGATATTACGATAGAAATATTGTTCTTATCTTATCCACATTGTCAAAATTCAAATGTTTCGTTTAAATTTCGTTCCTTAAAATTACATTTAAATTTAATTATTGATTCCTCGAAACGATTCATACTGATGTTGAGTGTAGAGGCTGGAAGCCAATGAAATAATTATAAATTCGTTTATATTTATTTGGCCACAATACTTTGACAGACATCTTACATACAAAAATCCTATTATTAATTTATATACATATATGCAGAGTTTGTTCGGAAATTACAAACTCTGTATTTATGTATATAAATTAATAATAGAACTTTGGTATATAATCTGTCAAAGTCTTGTGGCTAAATACATAGAAACTGAATTAAGTGAACGAAAGACAATTTTCTGTATCTGATGTTTAAAATAATTTTAATATCGCATACAGAACGAAACTGATTATTGTTTTTATAGTGAGTCATGGACTATAAAAACATTAGACGAAGTGAACGACAGACATTTTCTGTATGTGATGTTTAAAATAATTCTAATATTGCACACATAACGAAAATGAATATTGTTTTTAATAGTGAGACAAGGACTATAAGAATACTTGATTCTAGTAACAATTTTTCCGACGCTGACCTCAGTTCTCAAACACAGTGGATAATACAGATTTCTGCGACGCCGTTCTACACGACGCGGCGACCGCAGCGCTGCCGCCGCGACGCACCGGGCGTCGCGACGCTTCCCGCATCAAAGCAGCTTCGAAGCGGCGCGCGGGGGGCGCCAAATCCACGAGGCGTCGGCGTCGGCGTCGGTCCCAGAAGGCGGGCGCGGTGGCGGCGACGGCGACGGCGGCGGCGAAATCCCAAAAATATTCGCGACCGCGCGAATAACTTCTTTCCGCGTCGTCGCCGGTGACAGCCAGAAAGTCGTC
This sequence comes from Teleogryllus occipitalis, assembly GCA_011170035.1. Taxonomy (NCBI): domain Eukaryota; kingdom Metazoa; phylum Arthropoda; class Insecta; order Orthoptera; family Gryllidae; genus Teleogryllus; species Teleogryllus occipitalis. The sequence goes on from BLKR01000934.1 coordinate 3,921, forward strand.
ACAACCCCCCCTCTTCGCGCCACGCCACCTCGCATCGTCCCACTATCACCAACGGCAACGCTTGTCCAACGCCAGCGCCGCCACCAACGCCTACACCATCAGCCGTAGATGCTCTTAAGGAAGTGGTCGATTGATTGATTTTTTCGTGTTTCCGGGCGCGTCAACTGCTTAGGTCATTAGTCCCGTGAGTGTAGTGCATTTTTTTCGGGAGATGGCGGTGATCTTCCCCCGCTGGATGGCGAGATCCGGCGCCGACCTACCGTCGGCTAGTGGAGTTTCCCCCTAACCAGGACTCTCCCACCAACGGGGCACCGCCCCAGTCGGGACAAGCTCTAAGCTCCCGACCGGTCTCCCGGAATATGTGGTAGTGTAGTGCATTTTAGTGTAAGTGAATGTGTAAGGATAGGGCATGGAAGAGGAAGGACAGATCGCGCGCGGTCCGTGGCCCGTTTGGTAGGGTAATGCTCCGGCATTCGCCTGGTGTTGATCGGAGAAACCACGGAAAACTACCGATCAGAGCAGCCGGCTGCTAGAATTCTCCTCCAGACAGCAGCTGAATTCAACCTAGCTGAAAAGCTAGTGTCGAAAATCCTGCCGCCGTCAGGACTCGAACCTAGGACCTCCCGGTTCGAGACGCTGCAGTGACATCAGTTGATGCACTGAGCTACCGCTACCGGTAGGAAGTGGTCGACATGTGGAATATCACTTAGAGCTACATCGAATACAACAGGTAAAATAAAAACAATCCGTAACCAAGCTCGCCGTGATCAATATCATGTCTGATTCTTGCTAGTTGTATTGGCCTTTCGACAGCACCACGCTTGGCGCAAATGCCATTCCCACAGTGTTATTGTCAGTTCCGTCAGCTGTATTTTCAGGCCGTTTCCCGTTGTTATTCTCACTGCTACTTCTGCTGCTTCTAGAATAGAATAGAATATTTATTTTGCTACTTAGGAAGACATAGAATACTTCCGGTGGTAGCGTTTTCTAAGGAATTACTAAAACTACACAAAACAACCATCAAACAACATTAAAATATTAACATGTTACCAAACACAATTTTAACAAAATGAATCTATTAACCATATTTACTTAGTCTAAAATTTTAAAATTTAAAAACTTTTGACATTCTGAGGGAAAGACTCCAGCACTGCTGCAGGTAATTTGTTCCAATTTTGTATCGTTCTGTTTACAAATGAGAATTTACCTATATTAGTTCTCTGTTTTCTTTGCCGAATTTTGAAACCATGATCCTTTCGCGCGACGTAAGTTGGTTTTGATAGTGTTTCCCGCACTTCACCCCACGGACGATCCCCTCTTATTGATTTGAATAATGCACAAAGACGCGATTTCTCTCTGCGTTTTTCCAAAGGTTCCCACGATATAAATTCAGAATTTGAACGTCCTTTCCTAACAAATTTCGCAGCATATTTTTGTACTTTCTCGAGAGATTTTATTTGCCCTAAACGAGAAGGGTCCCAACATATGGAGCCAAATTCTAATATCGGACGAACTAGAGACGTGTACCCTAATTTCCTTGATTTTCCACTTCCTTTTCTAAGTATTCTAATTACAAAGTGTAATACCTTCGACGCCTTTTTCACTACATAATTTACGTGTTCTGTCCTTCTTCTACCATCGTTCTCTCCCGCGTCTCCTTCAAAACCGTCTCCGCGACCGCCACATAGAGACCATCATTTCCAAGGCTATCGCTGCTTCCAGAGGCTTCACTTCCACCTGGCAGGCGCTCCCTCATGTGTGAGACGCGTCGCACGATATTACCTCATACGCAGAGCCGCCCGTAAAGCGGACGTGTTTACATAACGCGACGGTGGCAATCGAAGCCACCGCGGTGCGAGGCGCAGCTCTCCGCCCCGCCCCCGCCCCCGCCCCCGCCCCCGCCCCGCCGCCCCCGGCGACACGCCGGAGAGTTATGACCTTTTTACGGCACCGATTCGCCGAGGAGGCGTCTCCCCGGATTGTGAGCGGAAAGCTTTTTTTTTTTCTTTTTCTTCTCTCTCGTGACGGAGGTGACATGAGTGTCCCGGCCAGAAAGGAAATTTCCGGTCGACTGGAATACTGCGTTTTTTACTCCTCCCGGAGAAATTACGCGCTTTCTGTGGAATATGCTGTAGGCGGTGCTTATAAGGGAAATTAAGGTGTTGCTTTTTATACGAGATGGACTACACGAGGGAAAAGATTTTTTTTCCAAAAGAAGAGGGAACAAGAGGAAAATAACGCAAATGATAATAATACTTGTACCATGTTCGTTATTTTTTAAAAAGTATTCAAGGACTACAACACATTTAAAAACCCAAAAGGATATTTCATAACACGAATAATGCGTGTTGAATGTAATGACAGTGAAATGTGATGAAAAACATGATAAGGTTCATTGTTTTATTCTCGTATCAAGAGTATTCCAACCATGCATAACTGTACAGAACGTGGAATGATTTTGAAGGATACCATAATTACAGTAAGGATGCCATCTTTTCCTCATTAATGATATTAAATCGTACAATTTGGCTGTATAATGTTTGCAGGATGAATAGTGTTTCTAATTTAGAAATGTTAAATAAATACGTAATCGTATGGCACACACTTACCAAAATCCAGAGAATAGTTTTACGAGTTTTTATTGTTCAACTCAAAGAAAAATTCCTTGAATGCTCCGAAAAAAATATTTTGTGTTGCCTGCAAACCTTCAACACAACACAAGAAATGAAATATGAAAAAAGAATAAAAATCTAAATGAGTAATCAAATGTAAATGGATGTTAAACTAGAGCGTAATTAATATTTAGTAAACACCCATCCAATTTACGAGACTAGCATTTGCGGCATCAAGTCTACTCTTCATGAATAATCAAAACGACTTCACAATCAGAGTGATTTACACAACATATTCCATTAAAATCCACAAGACAGGGGGCGACAGAGCGGTCCCGAAATTGCGGTAGTTTAGACGCGCAAAAAGTTAGCGCCAGAATGAATTCAAATGCAGTGGCGAGAGACTAAATGTCAGCAGCTGCCGCACCGCAGTAGCAGCGCTCCTGTCGGCGGCGCCCTGAATTACGGCACAGGCGGAGGAGCAGTTCCGGACACTCGCGGGGAAGTGCAATTGGAGAACGCTATGGCCGCAAGCTGCACTCAAATTAGAAGTTTAGCCTCCCTCTAGCACTGCAGTTGCAATGTCCGTTAACCCCACCACCCACCACCCGGCCCGGTGGCTCCATGCGCGAGCTCGCAGTCTCTTACTTTATGAGCAATATCCACATAATGCGTGGAAACTAACGGCGCAGGTCACAATAAAGTTGAATTATCTTTATGAGGATTTCATTCACAACAAAAACAAAAGGAAATTTCCCTGCCCTTCCGCTTTTCATGATGCAGGGAAGATCCGCGCTCAGGAAGAAAGGATGATTGTTAATGGTTCTGATGTTCGTGGAGTGAATGTTAAATTTCTGCTCTCCAGCACGGAACAATGGAGATGAAATACTAAGTTCAAAGAATAGGAATGTGAAACTGTACGTCAGTTCTTACGGTGAATTATTTTATGGAGTGCTTTCTACTATTAACTACGATGAGGATTCTCTCTCATGGAATCGTGATAACAGTTCTATTTTAGACAAGTATAAAATTTAAAGGAGATAAAATAAACCAGTATATATTTTTTATTCAGCACTACGAAAGTATGTATTTATAAGAGTTGGTTAGTCAGAGTGTCCGTGAGATTAAGAATTATGTTTGTAATGACCTAAATAATGGTTCAGACAGTAAATTAAGGTTGCTTTGAGTTCGCATAATGTTGCTTACGTAGTGGAAGGAATGTTGTAAATGAAACTACTGCTTCAAATATAAACGCGCTAGTAAATATATTCATTAAAAATTAACGTCGGTATATTTGGTACTGTACCAATACTGTTCATGCAAACAGACATAATTAACTTAAATTCATTAGCTTCTTGTTTTAATGATGTCTGTTTGACTGTGATCGCATTGATTGAGTAAACTTGATAGTGCTGAATAAAACTAATGATGGCTTTCATGATACCAAACACAAAATGAAAATGAAAAAGTATTTGAAATTGATTGCTTGAAACGCTCATTGCTATCTGCGTTTAATGTAATGTGTGTAATGCAATTTCATATTTGTAAGTTATAGTATGGATCCCAGAGCCAGAAGAAAACAATCTCAGATTACACTTTTCTCCAAAGTATGTCACACACCGTTTTTAACTGTTTTTTGACACAAAAACTTATATAAATATATACATAAATAAATTACTGGAATATAAAAGACAGCCAGGATTTCTTTTTTCAATGATGAAAAGTAAATGCTTTATTCAATACAATTCATTACCATCTAAAAAAGGAATAAAGAGACGTCACTCAACATTTTGAGTCCAAAATGATTTTGAATCAGATGTTGAATGATGTGAAATAAAAAGTATCCCTTAAGCATATTTCTCACATAACACTTTGAACGTCCAACCACTTTGAACGGTTCGCGGTCCAGAATGAAAAACGGCCGAGATCGAAATCACGACCTCGCTTTTGTGACGGCAGCGAGGCCAGGCCCCACGACAACGGCGGTCTCAGTACACAAAGCGATCTATACGCGCTTGTCAGTCGACCTGACAGGAGCGAAGCAGAAACAGAAAGTAGAGACAAACGGCGCAATTACTTCTCTTGTACGACTTTGCAAGGCGCTGGCGTGGGAATAGACACAACCCGCGGAGGAATAGACGTCCCGACCACGCTGCTGTCAAAAGCGCGGTCGAAATCGCCGCCCATTTACCCGAAACGGCGCCTTCCGTGAAGACACGCGGTACGGCCTCATTCAAAATTCCTATGCGCTGTGGAATTACCGGTTTCGCCGTTCAGACGAGTGAAATTACCTGACTACATTGACTCCATTTTCTACCGTGTTTCCTCGACAGAATCCAATGTATTTTCTGTTGTTTTGGTTTCATTTTTATATTGTAAAGATCTAACTCTCCGTCCCCCCTTTCTTTCTTTCATTCTTTCTTTTTCTTTTCTTTAATTCTTCTCCTTTCATTTCTTAAGATGTTTTTTAAAATTAAGTAACTATGTTAATTCTAATTTTATATTTTTCTTGTACCAGAAAACTGTTGATGATGGCTAAGCCATCGAAAGCTGCTATTTTTAAAATAAATACTATTGTTGACAATGACAACGCCTTCAATCTTTTCAATTATGTAAATGTCAACTACAATTCACCACTGAATCAATATTCATTTTTTGCTCCTTTGGTAACATTCCCAATGTCATTGGTAGTTAGCTCTGTGTATCCCACACACAGAAGAGATTATTACATGGTATAAAAATAATATATTGACTATAGTTTTTTATACAATATTTCTTAACTAATTTCTACTATTTGAGTCTCTCTTAGTTAAGAATTTTTTGTTGTTTTTGATAATACTCTTGTTTTCATTAAAGACTGGTTTGTTTCCCACAAGCAAGGCATTGGAGTTATTTCAAACGAGACACAGAATGAGATATAAGAATACTATTTTTCTTAGTTTTACATTGTAAACTTAATGCTAATATACGGCAGAGTACAAAGGAAATACAGCCAACAGAGATCTAAGATTATAAAAGCCGAAAAGCGGATTTCGGATTATGAAATTCCGAAACTACTCGTATTTTTCACCTGTTCCAATCCTTTTATCCCAGAGCTTTCATCTTTATGTTAAAGTAGAATCTCGCTCAGTGATCGAGTTTATTGCTCGCAAACTCGCGTACATTGCGACATAAAATGGCATTCCGAAAATCAACTGCCCCGTCAGTTTTATTACTAAAAAATTCCTCGTCTGCAATTCGCGACGATTCGGTGAATGAAATAGTGAACTTGGCCCTCGTCTCGATTGCAGTGCTGCACTGGGCTGAGCGTTGCTGTCTAGTGATGGGGTGGAAAATTTATGGGTCGCAGCTAGATACATGTTTACGCTCGTCCGCTTCTTCTTTGATTGATCAGTTGGAACCAACGGCTTTTCAGTGGAATACCATGTAAAATCCCGACACGAACAACAGAGTCAACAATTCTTTAGTAATGAAGCAATGGGGGCGGCAGGTCGTTGGAATACGATTTTATGTCGCAGTGCAACGATGATCAAAAGTACGAAACAGCAATGAGCTCCAAGAATTCAGACGAACAGAGAATGAGATCCGCAACTACGCGCTCAGTTGGGCAAGTTCAAAAGCATGACAACTTAGGTATAAACAGGATCCATTATGAACTGCTTCTTTTATTAAGATATTTTGGAACTTGAAAACGGGTTATCGTTATTAAATAGCTACAATATTATTTTTTTTTAAATATGCATTTTCACTGTAGCTTGTCATTATTTTGGCAGAAATGTAATGGAATTACTTATTTTAAAAAAATCTAATAACTGAATTCAAAAGTGCACTAAATTTAACTTATAAATATTATTATTATTATTATTATTATTATTATTATTATTATTATTATTATTATTATTATTATTATCATAACTTTTCACAAAAATCCTCAAGTTGTTCATTGGAATATTTTTCAAATTACATTATTCTTCATTTGTTTTAGAGTCTACTACAATTTTAATTCACAAAACATTTCACATCCCTGAAACAGTAACGAGCCATCAGAATGAAAAAAGAAAGCCGAAACACAAGAAGATATTCACAATGCAGGATACATACGCATAATACGCATACATCTCCAGAAGATATCGTGAATTTCCGCCTCATTTAGCACAAAGTACAGGGCAAGCTGTTTACCCTCCCGCGCAAAATATTTATGTTTTGAAGTTGAGAATAAAAATTTTGGAAATCCCTGCGTAGCGAGGCGAATCCATTAGGCGCCCCTCGTGCGTCCGGCCGCAGCGAGGGAGCGTCCACGCGAGGGGGCACCGCTGGTGGCGGCGGGGGTGGTAAGGGCGGCGGGGGCGGCGGCGTCGGGGCAGTGGCGTCGGGGGCAGAGGCGGCGGGGGCAGCGGCAGGGGCAGGGACGGCGGGGGCGGGGGCGGGGGGCGGAGGCGGGGGCGGCGGCGGGGGCGGCGGCGGGGGGCGGCGGCGGCGGCGTGGCGGCGGAGGCGGCGGCGGGGGCGGCGGCGGGGGCGGCGGCGGGGGTGGCGGCGGGGGCGGCAGCAGGGTCATTGGCGGCGGGGCGGCAGCGGGGGCGAGGGCGACGGGGCGGCGGGGGCGGGGGCGGCGGCAGGGGCGGCGGCGGGGGCGGAAAAGTTAGCGGCGCCGCGCGCCGGCGAGAAACGGTCACCAAAAGCGCAAGGGAGTTGGAGTGGGGCGGGTTGGCGGCGCGCACTGCAGCTTGTACAGTGTAAATAGGCTGAGAGGTAAGGTGGTACGGAAGGCGGGTTCTGATGGGTAAATAGTGTAGACGTAAGGCCGTACGCAAGGCGAGTTGTAGAATGGAGATAAGATGAGATGCATGGCTTATTGTAGAGTGAAATTAGGGCGCAAGGCGGACTGTTGTGTGTAAATAGAATCAGGCATAAAGACGTATGGAAAGCGGGTTGTAGAGTGTAAATAGGTTGAGACGTAAGGCTGGTTGAGACGTAAGGAAGTAGAGGAGGTGGAGAAGGAGGAAGAGGAGGTGCAGAAGGAAGAGGAGAGGAGGTAAAGGAGGAGGAGAAGGAGATGGAGCAGGCGGATGAATACGAGGAGAAGGAGGAGGCGGAGAACAAGAAGGAGGAGAAAAAGAGGAAGAGAAGAGGAGGAACAGGGGGAACAGGAGGAGAAGGATGAGGAGAAGGAGCCGGAGAAGGAGGAGGTGCAGAAAGAGGAAGAGGAGGTGGTGAAGAAGAAGAACGAGGAGAGGGAGACGGAGGAGAAGTAGGAGGAGAAGGAGGAGGAGGAGAAGAAGAAAGAGAAGGAAAAGAAGAAGAAGAAGAAGAAGGAGAAGGAGAAGGAGAAGGAGAAGGAGAAGGAGAAGGAGGAGGAGGAGGAGGAGGAGGAGGAGAAGGAGGAGGAGGAGGAGGAGGAGGAGGAGAAGGAGGAACAGGAGATAGAGGAGGAGGAGGAGGAGGAAAAGAAGGAAGAGGGGCGGCTGGAGGCGCGGCGCGAGGCGGCCGTTTTCGGGCGCGGGAGGGCGGCGCGGCGCCCTCGGGCCCAGCGCTGCTGAATAAATCAGCGCGCTCGGGGGCATTCTTTTGTTTCGGGGGCGCAGCCCTGCGTGTGTGAGAGGGCGGGCGGCGCGGGCAGGGGGCGCGGTGCGGTGCGGGGCGGGGCGGGGCGGGGCGGGGCGGGGCGGGGAGGGACGGGGCGGGGCGGGGCGGGGCGTGTAGCGCGAGGGGCGGCTGGAGGCGGGGCGGAGGCGATCAAGGAGTGCCCTTGGCTGCAGTGGAGGTGAGTGCAGGATAATTAGACGGGTGAGTGCACCATGGAGTAGTCGGATTGCTGTATTTGGATTTTGCGTAATTGGAAAGATCAATACCTGGGAATGCCCAAATGAAATAACACGCTCCAGATAACTTGAACAATATTGAACTAACAATCTGAGAGCATTATAATCGGTTACACACTACGTTTTTTTCTCAACTATTGTCACGCAAAACTAGAATTAAATTACGAGAAACAACGATCAAACAGTTAATTGAGTAAAGTGATGAAAAAATCAAACAGAGCTCATATAATATAACTTTTTTATGTAAGCCTTCGAATATACTGTATTAAGATTTCTTAGTCATGTGGGTAATTGGATTGATAAACATGGTTGATCATTATAATGAAGGTGAAGTTTGCTACCTACAAGACGAACAAAATGATGCATGGAAAAATACGATACACGTTTCATACACGGACATGCCCCTAAACTGTCCCATCATGTACTTTGCGCTGAAGAGACTCTTTCATAGTCTCTCTCATCTAGATAATAGTATAAGGTCTTGAAGACGCTAAACAAATTGCTCCAATAAAACAATATACTTCTTGATGCACAACGAGAAAGTCAATGATATTCTTATTTCGACATCGTAGTTGAGATAAATTTGTGATAATATTAAACATGCAGTGGAAAATGTTAAGTATTTGACAAAAGCCGGGTGGGAAATTTCAGAATATAATACATTAAAATCTGGCATAATAGTTATATTTCAAGAGACGTAAATATTTCTCTCACTTAAAGAAGTGCCTTATATATTCAATTTTTTATTTATTCAAGTTCAAAAAATTTCTATCTAATAGACGAATTCCCTTTAGCAGTTTCGAACTATATTTATTTCAGTTAAATAGTAAAATAATGTAATTCTTTTAGAAGAAAAATGTTTGGCCCATTAAATTCTGTACTAATCATAAGTCAAGTGGCTTCCTTTCATCGTATTTATACAGAACCTTTAATAAATCACTTGCAGCAAATGAATTTAACTTTCGCTTGAATATTATATATGTGACGAGCGTACAACATATTGGATTATATTTGTGCGCTTTCTACCTACGTCAACTGAATTTTCGCTTGGCATACATTAATAAGAATTGAAGAACATCTACAATCATCCAGAAATCATCAGAAGGAAAATGTTACCTTTTCGAGAAACTCACGGATATCAAGTCCATTATTAGGAAACTATGAGAAAAATCAAGATGAATAAGCAGTCGGTTAAATGGTTAAACGGTTTTATATTCTCGTTAATAGCGTTTTTTGCCAAAATGTATCAAAACTTCATCATCAGTCTCGTTAAAAGACGATTCCCATTTAACCAGGGCTTATTTCTTCAGGTTGCTCTGCATTTAGAGACTTTGTGTAAACGTGTTGAGAATATAGATATAAGTGTGTATTTGGTTTTCTTCCGGGAAACAAAGGTGATCTATCCAAATCACTGAAATAAGTCCGAAACTATACATCCTTTATTTTATATCCCCACACTGAAATATTGATCATAGGTGGGTTCTGTAAAAAATAAGTTTTCAAATCTATAACACTGTGTTATAGGCCATCAAGTTACATTTATTTAATTTTGTAGGCGAAGAATTTAAAACTTTTTCTCAACTAAATGAAACGGGAGGATGAAGGTTTGACTGTTTATAACTTCCCATACGTCATGAATGTATTTTTAAAAGAGTTTGCAATACCTCCAAAGAGAAAAATGCAAATGCAACAAAGATGTTAAAATAAGCCAAACGTTTCAGACCTTTGCTCTATGCCTCAGAGGAACGAAAATATTTTCATCTCATTTTGCGATTTTTTTCTTTGGTGAAGCTACCTCAAGAAATTCCGTTTGAATTTTTTAAGGGAAAAGATTATACTTCACTTTCGTTGGGATAAATATTTTAATTTTCTTTCCATTATTAAAAAAAGACTAGAAGCTTATAGATGACTGATTACAGCACTGATTGTGTATCATAAGGTTTAATTGAGAAATAATTCAGCAGAGAATTCCAGAAATGCTATTAGAAGATTATTAAAGAAAATACACGTAACTTTTGTTATCACCTACACTTGTACTATTTACCACAAAAACTTGAAAAGACACTCTCAGACGCTTTTTTTAAGTGGATTCATTTCGCAAATTTTACACGCTTTTTTTAACTAGTTTCCATATACATCCAGAAAATATACTTTTAAAACTTGTATTAAATTAATATTGGCTCAAATTTACAGCGCGAAACACCTAATAAGGCCACAAAACAACAAAAACAGAATGAACAAAAAGAGAAAGAACCTAAGGCCACCACAAATAGATACACAATGATATAAGTAGTACTATTAATGGTCGTAAACTGTAGGAAAATGTCTTACTTGCGCTCATATATTTCATGTTTCTATTTCCCCGTGTGTGACCTCGCTCTTGCGGGTCAACTGTGCCCTCATCTGAGCGTGTGTACCTTATGTGATCTCAATGTGGATTATCCCCCAACAACTTGGCACAAAACGTATCCTAATTCCTCAAACCGTAGTGAAGATATTTCCTGTGACCAAATTACAAGGTGTATGTAGTAGATAGTATATGTATATTGTTCATAAATAGTTATATTGTATGTATAATGGTATACTGTTATTTATACATGTAGGCTTTATTCACACTTTTGGTCAATTATCATTTTATCAGCACAAACATCCACATTTGCATTGTCAAATTATGATGAAAGACGATAAATGCAATAATATTTTTTTTCAGGAAATGTTAGAATAATATTCGACTATGATATGAAAATATAACTGGTTAATAATATTAAAGGAACTTGTTAGCAAAGATTATGCAATTTTGCAGGTGGATTTAATGTGCTTTTATCAATATATTAATATTACATATCTCTCGAGTAAAATAATGGGTACAATTATACTCAAGCAATTAAGATCACACTAAATGATGATGATGATGATAATAATAATAATAATAATAATAATAATAATAATAATAATAATAATAATAATAATAATAATAATAATAATAAACAATAATAACAATAACAACAATAATAATAATGATAATATATTCAATATTCCAATGAACAATTTACAGTGTTACAATACACAAGTTACATTGTTCTGAATGAATACAAATTCAGTTTCATAAAGACCCCAGATCATTTTAAATCAATTGAAATATTGAAATAAAATTTACAGTTCAGAATTGCGAAGAAAGAACAAAAAGAGAATGAAACTAAAGTCATTCTCGTCTTCATAATAATTATCTTTATAAGTTTAATCCATAGACTCGTCCATAGTTTCACATGTCATAAACTAACCTTTCATCTAGCTCCATGTACTCTACACAAAACGACACTCTACGGCAATCGGGCCTTCTCATGGGAAATACTAACCGAACTAATATGAAAGTGGGACAAAAACTCTCGCTACTACGACGAACGGCCGAACAGAAAGTCCCGCGGTAATACCCAGCAGACCAGCAGCGCCATTTCCAGAACGATCGGAAACATTCAGGAAAATCGGCGACGATTTTCTCCCATTAAGGAGAATCCGTCGCACCTATTGACCCAATTACAAGCGAAACAGCAGCGCGGTGCGAGGGAGACCATTAAAATTAATCGCTATATTACTGAAACAAAGATCCCATTGGCGAACGGAATGCGGCCTTTCATTCGCACAATACCTGCGCCATTGCGCGGGGGCTTATTAAATAGTGACGCATCGCCTCGCGTCGCCTCGCCTCGCGCGGCGCGAGGTGCAGTTGCGAAGGCAGCCCGGGCTGAGGAGGAGGTGAAGGTGTGAGTGGCGGTGGCGGTGACAGTTGCAATGGTGACGGTGGTGGTAGAGGCAGCTGCGGTGGTGGTGCTGATGATTGCGGCGGTGGTGGCGGCGGTGGCGGCGGTGGCGGCGGTGGCGGCGGTGGTGGCGGTGGTGGCGGTGGTGGCGGTGGCGGCAGTGGTGGTGGTAATGGTGTGGTGGTGGCGGTGGTGGTGGCGGTGGCGGTGGCGGTGGCGGTGGCGGTGGCGTTGGCGGCGGTGGCGGTGGCGGCGTTGGCGGCAGTGGCAGCAGCGGCGGTGGCGGTGGCGGTGGCGGTGGCGGTGGCGGCGGTGGCGGCGGTGGCGGTGGCAGTGGCATGGCGGTGGCGGTGGCAGTGGCATTGGCGGTGGCGGTGGCGGTGGCGGTGGCGGTGGCGGTGGCGGTGGCGGCGGTGGCGGCGGTGGCGGCGGTGGCGGCGGTGGCGGCGGTGGCGGCGGTAGCGGCGGTGGCGGCGGTAAGCGGCGGTGGCGGCGGCGGCGGCGGCGGCGGTGGCGGCGGCGGTGGCGGCGGTGGCGGCGGCTGGCGGCGGTAGCGGCGGTAGCGGCGGTGGCGGCGGTAGCGGCGGTGGCGGTAGCGGCGGTGGCGGTGGCGGTGGCGGTGGTGGCGGCGGTGGTGGCGGCGGTGGTGGCGGCAGTGGCGGTGGCGGCGGTGGCGGTGGCGGCGGTGGCGGCGGCACCCTGCGACCATTTCAATTACCCCGATTGAGACGATAGAGGGGAGCCTGGGGAGGGCGTGACGATAGCCCAGGCGCTCACGGAGGTATTGGAGGCAACGGAGGTTCTATAGCTGGCGATCACTGATGCGTTGGAGACGACGCAGTTGGTGATGGAAGATGTGACGCCTGAGCGGCGAACGGAGATGGAAGACGATACTACCGCAGTAGGAAAGGGAAGCAGGACAGCGTCGGACATGGCGTTGGGGCAGGCACGTTGGACGGAATGGAAGCGCGTGTGACCGTCGCTGAAGAGGCGGCAACGACGGAGTCAACGACGGAGGCAGCGTCACAGGCCAGCGGGGAAGGTGATGTGACGGCGGTGGTAGAGTTGTGGCGGCTGAGAGCAGTGTGGTGGTGTAGGCGGAGTCGATAAGATAGTACGTGTTCCTTCATGATGGATCTGCCCCTTGGGCGTCACAAGCATTATCTCACGCACCAACCGCTAGATGTCAGGATAGGCGATCTCTATGACACGTGAACGTCAGATACCCCGTTGGGTCCGTTCTAACTGTATGACATACGTCGATGAGACGTAGCCACAAAATAAGATCTTCCAAATCATTAATTAAATATCTACAAAGAATTGAAACTAAGTGTGTTATTATTTTTCTTGAAAAGTTTTAACAAAAATCTGACGGAAATTTTTTGCCGTGCATAATATATGAAACTTTGTTGTTTCTCTTTGTCTAACAATGTGAAAATTTTCCTCAGTTTCCATTCATTTTATATTATTTACATTTTATGTTTGAACGAAATTATTAAAATGTAACTAATATTCCCAAATATCTCTGGTGGCGCGTGGCTGTATAGAATGGCTAATGAATTGTATTTGTACGATAATAAAAAGAATAAAAACACTCGTTTCCAAATCTGTACATATCGTTTGGTAGATGCTATGGATGTTAGTGAAACCAACACTGGCAGAAACATAGCAATAAGCTATGCCGTTGAAGAATAAGAGTAGTGTGACGTTAACTGTGCTTCTTAACAAATATCCACTAATCTTTGGAAGACCAGTATTGCAAATATTTGGTGTTCCGGAAGGCAGAAACCTAAAGAAAAAAGATCATTTGCAGCAATGGAATTGCAAAAAACTTTGTATAATAGACAAGAATGTATTTCATTAACATCAAATAATTTTTTAACGAAACAGTAACAATTCGAAAGACATATGAAATGGAATTCCAAACTGTAAATAATTTAATTATTAGCTCTTTTTCTTCTTCTTCTGATTTCTTCTTCTTCTTCTTCTTCTTCTTCTTCTTATTATTATTATTATTATTATTATTATTATTATCATCATCATTATTATAGAAGAATGGTGATAGAGTGTAAAAGAGAGCGCAAAAAAACCCACGGAGTGGGAATATTGTTTTACATTCTTATTCACATCTCGCCCCTGAACGAATTTGTTCAATAACAAATCGCAATCTTCTATTGAAATGTAAATGATGTTGAAACATACGTACTTTAAAGAGCTACAATCGTATAGTTAACTTTACACAGCAAGTGAAGTAATTAAAAGTGAAGGACAAACTTATAACAAACGAAATAATGAACGATAACCATTTTAAATATTCTTGCAGAGCATTGTGCAACACTTCAAGAAAGATTTTAAAAATCTGTATACCAAGTATTTTCTCCACCACAGTTTCAATAATGTAAATGAAACTGGTGGTAGAATCAAAGAACATTCTGCAATAGATAGTTTTCCATTATTTTTTTTTCCGCAAAACAATGTGAGTCATTGAGTTTCATTTGTCAATTTCGACGTGTTTGCATTGGAAACGCCTGCAGATATTTTCATTCTAATGCGTTTCGTCCGTTCTGGTATACATTTCACTTTTCTGTCAGATTTTATTTGTCATTGTTACCTACCATTTAAAAGGGTTGAAGTTGTATTTTCAGTGTCATTTAAACTCAGTGTGACCTGTCAAATGTCATATTATCGAATTTTTCCTACTTCCCCCACTATGTGGAATACATCCCTCTTTGTTGCTGTAATATGAACGTATCAGTGTATGAGTACATGCAAATGCAGTGAATATTTCAATATAGTGTAGTAGATATTTATTACTCACATTATGATTTTTATTCAGTTACTTAAATAAGACATTCAGATCAATTGTACAAAAATTATATATCTTAAAAAGCGTGGTGCTCCCAAATTTGGTACTAATGAAACCTTCAATATCGCTCAACACATTTTCTAGAATAAATTCGATTTGCTCCACATATATTTCATCAATTAAAAACCATAGTTAATTAATACTCGCACAAATGGTAATACGAGTATAAAATACTGACACATACAGCTAACAATTAAGCTTGAGAATATTACCGTAAACACATACCAGTCTTATGTATTTTCAGAGACTAGTGAAGAATTGTGTATGCGAGTGTCACTTAGGGAGTTATCTCAGAGTTGTTCCAAAAATATAACATTTTGGAAGGCACCGTTTATAAATAAATGTAATAATATCGCAATAAATCGTTCATTGGATAGTGATACAACTCGAAATGTGCCTTTTTCAAAAAAGCGTGTTTAGTTTTAGTTGCGTTTCGTTTCAGTTTTACTGCCATTAACAAAACAAACATAATTAGAGGAAGTGAACAATGTACGGCCATTAATAACGTGTAGGATCAGTTGAGTAAAAAGTTCTCAATTTTTTTTTTTTTTCGTTATTTAAAGTCGCTTCAACATCTAGGTCATTAGTGACCACTATTGGAGTTAACGGTATGGTAACTATGAAGATGAAACTATATGGTGGTAATAGAGGGTGACAGGACAAACACAACTACAATCATGCCCGAAGCGGGACTCGAACCCACGTCCCTTCGGTCCGAGATCACTACGACACTACTACCTACGATCTCGGTCACCGGATCGGGATTCTCAAGTTTCTATAAGAGAGAAACAAGAGAACAGAGATTGAATTACGGATGAACGAAGTGAAAAGATTCGAGTGAAATGCCCCAGATAGTTACCAAAGCTGATATTTTCGAAACGTCGGGGAAGTGAATGAAGCCAATTGTAAGGAAAGTTAGAATTGTGGGGTCGCATAATAATTTTTTTTCTTAGGCTTTTATCCATCCAACAGCCGGTTACCCTTTACGTCCCGATGGGACGCAAATTCGACCATACACTAGACCAACACACTTGCGGGCTCCTCTGATCTGGGGTCAGCAGAACGCGAGGCCCTCCGCGACAACACATACAAAGACAAGGGACAAACAACTATGCCCAAGGCGGGACTCGAATCCGCGACCCTTCGGACCGAAGCGCTGAGTCGGAACTCGCTCTTAGTCACTTCGGCCATCCAGGTCAACTAATAAATGATTAATAGCAAAATAAGTTGCATATCTCCTGGCGAACGAGGGATACTCATTGCATACGATCCACCACTACGCCTAGGGCAGAGTTTGTAGATTGGTATGGCGTCATACGAACTGTTGCGTCTGCTACTAACCTTCACTCTGTTCATGTTGCACAGTAGTTTTCGCATGATATAAATATTGCATACATTTTCCTATCCTAATTATTATGTTTTTGCTTTAGTTTCTTTGATATTTTTTTATATAATAAAAGCAAAATGTGTGTTTCATTGTTCCGTCAATCGACTACGTTTTTCTTCAAATTTCTTTCCTGTTAGAGTGAAAAATATATGAACGCCTACTTGACGATAGATTCCTTCAGGAATAATAGTATTTTTTATTTATTTATTTATTTATTTATTTATTTATTTATTTTACGTCAAAAAACAGTTAAAAACTGTATTTTAGGGTGAAGTCAGAAATAGCAATAGTTTTGCTTGACCTTTGTGAAACTTTGACACTTTCATTTAAACATGTTTAGATTCGGAATATATTCATGAACTTACAACAATTTCTCGCGTCTGTTTTCTGGGAGGTCAGCCGAGCACAGAGCACGATGTAGAAGTAATAACGCATGATAGTCACTATATTCTACAAAATGAAGTTGTTTAACACCTGTACTTACTACCAAAACAGCATTAAGAATTAGGCGTACACCAGAAAACACAATACGCACACCGAAAGCTTTGGAAGTCACAATATTACTGAGCAACTCTACGGCCGGAGAAAATTTGGGGATCAGGTATCTTTTAATGGACGTCTTTTCTTTCTTTAAGTGTCAAGGATAATAGACAAAGCGCCTGTGTTGTTTGTTGTGTCTTGGCTCTCGAAATGGACTCCAAGGTCAAGCTGCCGCGAAGGTCCGACCACTCAAGCTTGCTCGCACGAGCTCGTGCAAGAGGGGAACGAAGAAGAGGGGCAGGGGAACCTCTCCCTCTCCAAAAAGCGCACATGCGTAGACCTACAAAACTTTGTAAGCTGTACAAGGCACTGTAAGTGTAGGCTGTTCACTTAAAATCACCCAAAAGAAAGGGATATTTTCAGTGGACATAGCATGTTATTTTAGGAAAATGCCACATGATTTCATGAAACCCTGATAGTGCATTAGTACTCATTTTTCCTGCTATTATTGTAAATATTTGACATTAGAATGAATTAAAAAAGACAAATATCTATTCAGAAGAGAATTAAATATTAAATAAGTGAACCATCACAAAATAATCTCCAGAGTACGATATTATGCGTTTTGATGGATTTATATAGAAATTTAAAAAATGAATTTTTAGGCACTAATAAATCTGTCATTTGATCTGCGTCTAACTTTCTGTATATTTTAAATAATTTTTAGTACATGTCTATAATTCATCCCATACATATTTCATTTTTAATCTTGTTTTTGAGTTAGTTTTAAAAGCGATCCTATTATTCGTGATTGAAGTGAATCACGAGTACTCAGATTGGAAAGAATTTTTTGTTGATTAATTAATTTTTATATTTCCAACGATCATCATAAAAATAATTTTGGTCTGAAGTTTATTGTAATAACTAAAATAATTTTTTTTAAATAGTTGAGTAATTGTAATTTAGTTCTTAAGAAATATCCTCACAAAATTTTGATTTATTACTCATTTGAGAGGTGCCAAAAATAAATTAATGAAAGGGAGAAATAATCTGCAGTAATTTACTAACAAGTATTACTCAGAAAATAAGCAGATTGCTACACTAAATAAACTAATGCCCAACTAATCATCTATCCTGAATTTCCTGACATTTTGAGTTTCTCACTTATCAGGAGAGGAATATTCACTCGCTATATCTCATTACTCGCTAATGATAATGCAATACTCGCAAAATGGTTGGCAAATGAAAATGAAGTTGACCTTAAATAATAATGCCACGAGCTCACAACATCCAATATTTAAATTGATTTACCTTTCCATAATCTTTCAATGACACCCATGCGGCACCATAATAACTCCCATGTTAAATAATAGAACATTTCCACACGGACTACTAATACAGCGTCATGTCGAACAAGCGAGCCACTGACAACAGCAGCGCGCCGGTGGCGGCACGGCGAATCCATCTTCGAAATTAGCCTGGTGCCAATAAACCCGTGTTTCAAGAACACGTGCAACAAATCGCTCGACACGTAATTCGCCGAAAGGCAATTTTTGGGGCAAAACGTATCTCGTTCATCTGTCAAAGCAAATCCGCCCGCATTTGGCCCGTGTGCAATTGGGTGACCCGCGGCTGCACGCGCGTCCGGCTGGGAGGGGGGAGGGGGGTGTGGGAGAGTGTGGGATTGCGGGAGTGTTGGGGCGCGAGCGCAGGGGCTTTAATAATCACTTATTTTGATTGCATATAAATTCAATATTTGCCCGCCTTGTTGCTGCACCGGGGGTTCCGCCGACGCGTGATCGGCCGCCATTCATCATGTTAAGAGTGCGGCGGATAATGGTGAATTCTAATCAACAGAGCGCGAACGCGAGATCTCACGCACGCGCCAGTACGGGCTCCGTCCGGCAAACGCGGGAGGCAAACGGCGCGCAAACTCTGCACATTTGGACAGTTTTAAGGTGAAACTTTGGGGTGGTTGGTTGGTCTGTGATTCCGGACGCGTTAACAGCACAGCTTAGGTCATTAGCCCCGTAAGTGTAGAGCAAGTTTTTTTCTCGGGAGATGGCGGTGATCTTGCCCCGCTGGATGGTGAGATCCGGCGACGACCTACCGTCGGCTGGTGGGGTTTCCCCCTAACCAGGACTCTCCCACCAGCGGGGCACCGCCCCTGCCGGGACAAGCTCTACGCTCCCGACCGTGAAACTTTGGATGTGTTTCTTAATATTACATTTATTTAAATTTAATAGGTATTTATTACACATACAAATTAGATAACTTTATGCTGTGTCTAGGTCAAGGGCCTTTAAGCCTTTACAATACTTACATTCTACCGCGTTCTAACATTTCGGATTCTGGTACTCAACCCAAATGGTCTGTCCATTCCATCAAAGCCACGGAAAAGAGATCATAAGGTAAAGCTGAGGAAAAACCTCCTGAAGGGGGAAAACCTGCTGTCAGAAGTCGAGTACACACAAATCTATCAGAACTATTTAAACTATTTATTATCTTATATTATAGGAAACTTTCTTTGAAGTTTTTCTCTCATACACAATGTGTAAGCAACCAATCTCCAAGAGGTCCCTTATCACTGTAAATAAAATAAAATAGATTGATAAATTTCATTATAAAATTTATTTTTGGTTTGCTATAAAATGTACTTTACATTTGGAAGAAATAAGTTTTTTATTTACACAATGAAAATTTACAATCTATTTCATTTCCGAAATAATATGTAAATATGATAATTAATTGCTTATACAATATCAAAATAAAATACAATGATCAAAGAAACAATAACTTGCAGAAAAGTCTCCCATTGGTACTTTTCAGGATCAATACACAAGGATTATAACAGAAAAGGGAAACAAATATTAGAATAATAATAACACAAAACGGAGAATTATTTTTGTGTTGTGTATGTTTAAAGCGGTATGGAAGTTGCAAAGGGGAGGTTCTATTGAGGCGAGATATTTCTTGGCTATTGTCTAAAAGATTTAAGGCTAGATGTTTTGGATGGGTTTCCACGCGCTTATTGTAGTTTAGACTAATTTCTTGTATCTTCTCTTGAATTGTTTGAATATTGAGGTCTTGATGGAGTGCTGCATTAGAAATAAGTGAATAAAATTCTTTGTAAAATTTGCCACAAATTTAATTTCACTATATCGACTCAAGTTATCAAGGAGGTCATTGAATACTACACAAAATAAATCAATTTTACGATTAGTAGTCTAAGCAAAGCCTCATCTAAGCTAAGCGTCGTCTAAGCTTTTAGTTCTATTCGACCTACTTTGACTCGACTACTGCTTACATTTCCAAACTATTTCACTTTATGAAGTACGAACTCATGCACGTGTGCTAAGGATTCAAACGATAATATAAAACATTCCGTTTGAGTCTTAAAGCACATTTTTTATTCAAAAACATCAAGCTACACAGCTGCCCGAGTGGTTTAAATGTATCAGGAGATTGCGAGCGTGATGCTATATCTTAAAATTTTGAAAAACATCTCTATGAAAACTGAAAATATTCTGGCTTCACATATAAAAAAGAAGTTTAGCTGGAATGGTTTCAAAATATTCATTAAGAGAGAAATTTACTTGCCAATGAATCTCCGACATAGCGAGATATTTTAGCTCTTTCTCTCGACGACAGGACTGCACCTCCGTTTTTTCCAGTTTCCACTCTCGGGTGTTACAGGATTTTTTTCTGTACACGAATGTATAAAAAAAGTAAGTTCTATTAAAATGAAGTTTCTAAGAAATTGTAACTTTTTAACGTAAAAATCTCGTTTTTTATCATATTACAAGTTTATTCGTGGTCTATAGTTTTCTCAGTAGCATTTTAACTTTTCTCGGAACAAATTACAACAAATATAGTCAGTGATAGAGAACAAAAATATGAATAAATGTGTATGTTTACACGCACTTTCAGTAATGTTTGTTTGCATTCATTGTTCCATTAAAGGACAAATTTAGAGATGAAGTATGAATGTAGCTCTCGGAAAATTCAAGGTAATTTTACTAGACGGTAATAATACTATACGTAATTTCATGAAAACATTTTGAAATGGAGATCGTCTGAAATAATAAAAGACAACAACCTTCTGAAAATAACAGTCAGATACCCGAATGAAAAAGAATCTGTTCAACTTGTCGGTTTGTTTAGTTTGAGTTGTTACAAGTATAAAACGAAAAAAGTTCATAAAACTTAGTATAGTGTTCATAAAAAGTATTATCATCAACATAGTTACAGGTTTTAATAAATAAATGAGAACTCGAAGAAAGTAAATTTGTTAATTTTATTGGATGTACCAATATTTTAGAAAAATGTTTCCAATATAAATTTGATATGTATATTATGTCCATGAAGTACTTCGATTCAGATATTTAATGAGAAAAATACGTCATCTAATAAATTATTCGTAAAGTTATTCGGTGAATCCGCATAGAGCGCAAACCGGAATATCAAACATTTATCCAACCCAATCAACCAAAAGAGCCACTGTGTACAATCGGATGAGACATGGATGCCATGTCAGTTTACTAGCGGGGAGTTGCAATAGACAATTGAATACACCAATTATTTCTCGATACATTAACCTGTTTGTCTTATTTGCAATGCTCCGGCGACACGTTTTATTCGTGCTATATCTGCCCTGACCGATAGAACATTAATTTGACGCAGGGGCCATGGGTAGAGTGGGGATGGAGAAGTCGCGGCAACCCACTCTACGATCACTAATCCGATGAGCGTTATCGAGGCATTAGCAAACGGTGTAGCTAGTTCGTGCCCTCTGCACAGTAGTATTTACGTCACGATTTGCGGAACAGAATGCTCAACTAATTTTACGCTATTTCCGAAAACAGTTCCCATACCGTACATGTGAAAATCAATGTACTTCAAATAGATTTCGGTTTCAAAACATTTTATAAGAGATTTTAACTTTGAAAAAACAAGGAAATAGAAAAAGTGATTGTGTTCATAAAACCATGGGGTGATTGTGTTTATGAAATCATTTTATGGAAATCATGGATTGCAGAACAATATTATTCTTCTTTTAAAGAAAAAGAGATTACGATATGTTGATGTTAATAATATTTCTATTGGCATTCTATCTAGCAACATGAGATATTGAGAACTGTATTGAATTGCTTGAAACGAAATATATTGGAATCAGTGCCTATCGTTTCTTACCGATTGTGAAACATCCAGTTTACCTTGAGAGGTGAATGTGGGCTCTTTGGAATTTTGGGAAGTGGTTCAATCTTCAAAATTGAAATACCATCCCCCACAATACTTCCGGAGATCGAATAAAATTTTTATAATTAAAAGAAATATACTAGATTTAGCTTTAATTGATTACATAATTGCAGTCTTCATGGAATTTCCCCCACATATAATATATAAACAAATCGTACTGTTTATTGCCGAGTCTAAATGCGTGAATGATGAGCAGAAGTGAGGCGCTAGTTTACGGAGATGGGTATCCTTTTATACCACAACTAGATTCGCTGCTGATGAGAGAAAACTGCTACAGACGCACATTCGCACTCGGAAGCCAAGAAAATTAAGTTTCAGTTCCCTCCCTGCGAGAATGGATTTCTCCGCACAAAAGATCTCCATTTGTATCTCATCTCGCGAGGAGCGTGTTGCGTCGAGAGAAGCGATCCACACGCCATAAACCGCCGGAGTATTACTGACTCTCTTGCACGGAGTGCAGTAAAACGGAGCCCGAAAACTAAATCGCACGCATAAAATCAAACTGCTGAAAGGAGACGAGGAGAATAGTTTCCTGCGAAATGCTGGTAGTTTCGGCGAGGCGGTCCTTACGGGCTGTGCATAAATTGCGGAAGAAGGCGAAGACCATGAGACGTCGCGGGGGTGGGTTGCGCGGAGGGGAGGAAGGGGGGAGGAAGGGGGAGGAAAGGGGAGGAAGAGGAGGAAAGGGTAGGAAGGGGGCGGTGGCAACGAGAGAGGCGAGGAGAGCCGAGCGAGAGGGGAAGGTGCAGGCGTTAGGGAGATGAGAGGTGGAGGAAAGATATGCGCCTTGAAATTGACGCACTTCGCCAAGGAGGTTCTGTGACCAGTTTCGTTTTTCTTAAGCAAAATTCTTTCCCCATTGAAGTTGTAGATCATGATGAAATATTTGAAGAGATATGCTCATTTACGCTGTGTAGTGACTAAGCATTCATTCAACTAATAATATGCTCTCTTGATCTAATTTATGATGCTCTTTAAAGACCGACAATATAGTAAGAAATAACGTAATCATGTGCATGCAATAGTTCAGCTGATTATTTATGCCTCTGATTCGTGAATAGTATTTGTAATTAAAATGAAGCTCTAAACTATTAATGAAAGCATGTTTAGGAAAATAAGCTAGAATATATTAATACATTCGTTATCACATTCATCTTTGGCCTTTTTACATTTGTATGATAGAAATAACATATTGCACAAGAATTGACTTACATTATATGCTATTCGTACTCTCATTTCAAACACGTACAAGACAAGAATATTGTACTATCATTCGTAGAACACGAAGAACTATATATTTGATAAAACAGTAGTATATGGTGTCTCACATAAAATGCCTATCATACAAGAAAGGATGGTACTGAAATAGCATATATTTCTTGTATCATTTGTAAAGATTTGTTCAGAAAGAAAAATTAACCGACAAATAAAAATAAGCGGCCGAATTGTGTCATTTGGGTGCTTTTTCATTTCGAGGTTAATTTTTCTTTCTGAACAAATATATTCATTTCTTTTGTAAATAAACAATTTACATGTTTCTGAAATGTTTCTATACTTTTACAATGCAAATTTTTGCCCCGAAAGCAATTTTTCACACCAACTTTCGAATGCTTATTGCGGCTCAAGCTTTCGTAATATCTAAGTACTTTATTGCACAAAATATGCTTAAGAGCCTCGTCTTAAGAGCTTTTTTTTAATTTTCGACGTTTCCTCTCCCGGACACCTTGTATATATTCCTAATTACATCATTTCATCAAACATTTCGATCGGTTGGTGTAAAACGGCTGCGGAGGCACGAACACATTCGTAACAGCCGCAGTCTTCCACACACAAGCGACACGGAACACACAAAGCGCGGTGCGGAGTGATGATGATGATGATGATGATAAAAATAATAATAATAATAATAATAATAATAATAATAACAATAATAATAATTATATTTCTTCCCAACTTGTTTCACGGAGATAATGTACATTGTTATTTCTTGGAATTAATAACCATCGATTACTAGTTGTGAAGGTTAGCAATACTGAATTTATAATTTATCATCTGTCTACTTCAACTAGGTTTTTTTTTATGTGTGGCGTGTCTTTTAACAATATTGTTATTTTTTAACATTTACAATCCAAATTTTTGTGAACATACAGAATAAAAAAACCTAGCTTTAAATTATACAAGAAGTGAAAATTTTCAGAATTGCAATAGGCATATTTTTAGACAATATATATATATACATATATTGTATATATATACATATATATACATATACATATATATATATATATATATACATATATACAATATATATATATATATATATATATATATATATACATATATATACATATATATATTTCAATATATATATATATATATATATATATATATATATATATATACATTTATATTTCCATAAAGAAATGTTTATTTAATTTATAGAGCAAAGAGAGGTAACTCAAGCACGGATACTCACGCAGCGCAGGGGTTCCCCAGGGATGCGCAGCCGCGGCGAAGGAGGGCGCGCACGCAGCCAGCAGGCACGCAGCCAGCAGCGCCGCCCGCCACGGCGCACGCGCGCGGCACGCCCCTGCAACACACGCCAGCCACGGCCGTAGACGAACATCCATGCGAACCCTTTATTGCACACTGTGACTTAGCTCTAACATAATATTTTTCAGGTCATAAAACGCAGTCTAACGATTTAATTATCAACTATGTTATATTACACGGAATGTACATCGTGCGTCTATGTCGCCCCATGCATTGTAAGGTGATAAGATAACGAGATGAAGTGATAGTAATCTAGTGGCGTTGTGAATCGGAACTGCCTGGTAACACGCTGTTTCCGAATATCGGAAACGAAACGCTTTTAGGAAAATAATCAAAGTAAAATACGAATGATACTTATTTTATTGACTTGCTTGATACTTAATGTATTACATAAAAGATTTGAAAAATAAATCCTTTTTGAAAATATAGCACATTTTGTTGGAAGAGACACACAATTTAGTTTGTGTTTTTCTTAAGCAATATTTAATTCCGAATTTTTTATTAACATTTCCTTTATTAAAATAAATAAATGTATTAGAAAATCACTATTGTAAGTAAAAATAAAAATAATGCAATAAAGGGGTAACAATATCAAGGTAATCATAAACAACATTCTAATACAGACTACAGGCTAATCTGTCAAACGTTGGTATTTATTTATGTATACATAGTAACGAGTGTTTTACGTATTAGGAATGTAATTATTATTATTATAAATAATATATATTATTACACTGTGGTGTTAGGTAGAAATGTTTGTCCATGTTTGCCTGAATATACGTGAAGCCTTTTTTCACTATATATGAAGAATTAAAATATTGTAATAGTGAGTTCTGAAGGGATATATGAGGCTATTTTCTCATGACATTTTCTTTTCAATATATAAGGATATATTTTCCAATTGTTTTGTTACATAAAGAAATTTATTTTTAACTTCTGAAACAACTTGTTTGCGAGGAATTGTGGATTCTTTAAGAGTAAAAGGGATTATTGTACTTCCTCATATATCCATTTCGGCGATTGATTACATCTTTAGTAACGAAACCTTGCATATCATTGCCTACCATTTATTTCCTATTCCTTCCTTGAAATCATATGAAATTCATCAGACCAGTTATTGCTATAGTTTTATTAGCGTTAACTTTTAACATTACTACATGAAAAAGGTGAAAGTTTGCTTAACTTTAAATTGGTCAGTTTTGACGTCAAAAAAATAACACAATCTTTACAAAGCATCATCACCATTATCATCATTACATCCGGTATGAAGCCAATTTTGTGAAATCTCAACATTTCCTCGTATGTAACAAAATATTTTTACGATTTCATAACCAAATGAATGAATGCGCTTTCAAACAAGGGGGAGGTGGATTTATGGTACTATTTTCGAGGTATAAGACTGGTGTAGATAAAATAAATAAATAAATAAATAAATAAATAAATAAATAAATAAATAAATAAATAAATAAATAAATAAATAAATAAATAAATAAATAAATAAATAAATAAATAAATAAATAAATAAATAAATAAAAATAAATAAATAATAAATAAATAAATAAATAAATAAATAAATAAATAAATAAATAAATAAATGAATAAATAAATAAATAAATAAATAAATAAATAAATAAATAAATAAATAAATGAATAAATAAATGTCTTTATTGGTGGCGAGGCTCAGGCTATTTAGCCTGCTCTTCCGCCTGACCACTTTCAGAATTTATATTACAATAGTACATAATAAAGGTAGTCATAAGGTAGATAGGGGACATTATATCAAATAATGTGAGGAAATGTAAGATAAGTACGTCAGATATCCATTGTCACTAACTAAATGAGCAGATTTTATTCAGTGGCGCATGTCACTAAAGTGTTGTCAATGACAACGTCTGGATGTGTGACACATGTGTCTCTTTTCAAACAAATTATCAGTTATTTAATATACGATTCATAACATTTTAAAATTAAGTTGGATAGTAGTGTAGCGGTATATCTTGCTTCGTACCACTACGACATCCACGTACATACATTAATAGATCTTGGTTATATAAAACATTAATTAAATTTTCAAAAACATATTTACTATGCGTTAACTGTGAATTGTGGTGCTGCGTAATTAAGCAGTGAAGGACATGAAACAATATTTTTGAAATTTAGATTTCTCTTCTAGAGCCGATGATATTTTCTGTTGTAACTCTTCTACAACATTTCCTTTTGTTCTATGTAATTGCGCGGGTTCAGCTAATGTTACATTTCATTATATTATACTAATATTGAACTACTCTAGAGATATGTTTATTTCTACGTGTATTTCAACGGGTAATGTTTTTATAACAATTAACCATTATACAGGTTAACGCGTCATTGTGATCAAAGTGTTTTTCTGCCCAGTAAGTAAACATTTACGCAAGGTACGGTAAAATGAACTCATTGGTAAATTCCTCTCGCTGCTAACGTTGGAATTCTAGAAAACTAGTTTCCCGATGAATAAATTAAGTATGCTAATATTTTTGTTTATTAAACGGTAACAAAATAAAAATCCGTTTCTAAATATAAATTATAATATCCTTTTTATGATACTGTTATTAAAAATTAATGATAAAAGAACCTTAGAAACGGCACGTGTGTGTTGATGGAAGTAGCGTCGAAAACCCAAATATATTTTTGACAAAGAAAAAGTGTCTTGTAAATGAATAATGTTTGCTCTTCATGAAACTCAAGAATATTTTTTCTGAATTTGATGTTTCATTAAAAAACTTGTTTTTATTAAGACGCTCTTTACCTTGAAGGTCAATGCACATTCTTCGAAAGTCGTTTGTTATAAATCCATCTACTATTTCAAAATCTGTTTATATATAACTCCAAGATGTGTACACCTCCACCGGAATAGAAAAGGATCAAGTGAGGCTAGGGCATGGCACAGATTTTCTTTCACTACATAGTTCACTAATATTTTTAGTCTGGGCTAGCTTTTCCCTTTTGCCTCGTCTTCTTTCCAATTTCTATCAGCAATCAAAAGATATTGTTTCATATTTTTCCAATTTTCTGTTCCCTAATACGAGAACTGAAATATAACTTGAACACTATAGAAGAGTAAAAGTAGATCCTACTTGAAAATTTTCTATGAAAATTTAAAGCAGTTTTTGAAAATACTCCGTTTAAGAGTTTAAAATTCGAAAACCTCATCAAAATTTGAAGCACTTGCACTTACAAATGCAACAATGCATAAACCCCACATGCTGTAAATATTAATAACGATAAATATTTAAAAAAATACATTTGTGTAATTTAAAAAAAACAAAAAGTATGTAGCAAAATGACATTCCAGTTTTTCATGTTATTAAGTGCATTTAGCATTATCCTTTCTAAGAGTTTAAAGTAAAACTGTGAATCCGTTTTTGAAAAAATCTTGCTTTGAAAACTCCAATACCTCGCTCATAATTACGGGAAAACGACCATTAATTTAAAAATTTATGTGTGAAATTAATTAAAGAATTAACTGTGGAGAAAAAAATAAATTGAAAATACATTTATCTTTTGTAGAATCTATTGTAGTTGAACGCGGGAGATCGAAAACTTCAACCTTTGGATTGTTTTTAAAGTTAAAAGATAACAGAGAAAAATCTCACTTATGACATCTTTTCAAGTGCACTTCACTGTATTCTTACACGAAAATTAAAGAAAAAATGTAGAGCTATTTCTGAGAATATTTTGAAAACGTTCCATCGACTTCATGTAAATTACCCTAAAATTTTAAGATTATTTTTTTGATATCTTATGGTTTTGAGTTGGACTAGATATAGTAAGGATTATTCATTTTGGAAAAATCCCAATTTATGCGCTATTGTTTACGGACGGGCAGACGGATGGGTGAACGGAGGGACAGAGGGACGGACGAACAAACAGACGACGAGCAAACAGATGGACGAACAGCCGGACGGACTGACGGACGGACCGCCGAACAGGCGAACAGAAGGAAGGATAAACGGACAGGCGAACGTACAGGTTGCTAACAGACCAACATAAAAAACACATTTCAGAAATCAAAGGATTTCAAATACATGTATTTCCGTAGAAATCTCGAAATCGAGTTTTCGCAGAAGTTCCGTGTATTACTTATATTTCTTCGCATTTACGTAAAGTTCAACAGGACGCAGAGAAAATATACACATAAAAACAACAAGCAATATTTCAAAGTTAATGTGTATAGTACAGTGAATGCAACTATTTTGTCCCTCAATTTCCTTCATAAATAACTTTTTTACAGGGTCCACAAAAGGTTTTAAGCCCTGTTAATTATAGTACTATTAACAACCGAACATACATATATGACGACTAGTTATATACCCACGATCTCCCAGCAGACAGACATTATCGACTCCGGTTGTTTCATTTCCATTTCGTCACCGCTGCGAACAATCACCGTCGACACCGAAGAGGCACTTTTTTCTCTCAATTCTCATTTCCCGGGCGACTCGGGCGTGGTAGCTCGGAACGGCAGCCTATTTCAACAGAGATGGGAAAGTGTGGCGGCGGGGACAGCAGGCGAGGCAGCAACTGGCGGGGCGGGCGGGACGGGTGTGGGGGTTGTTGGGAGCGCCGAGAGAAGCAAGAGCGGCGACGGTGGCGTAGGCGGCAGGAGCGCGTGAAAGCGCAGTAACAGCATTGGGGTGGGAGTAAAGGGAGAGCAAAGTGGCTGGTCGGGGCGGGTTGGGGAAGGGCGGGGCGAGGTTGGGATGGCAAGGTGGGCAGTGCGGGGGGAGCGAGCGGGGAGGACGGGGCGGGGCGACGTTGGGCTGGCGAGACGGGCAGTGAGGGAGGAGCGGGCGGGGCGGGTTGGCCAGGCGGGGCAAGCGGGGTGGGCGGGGAGGGCGGGCAGGGCAGGCAGGGCAGCGAAGCGAGGTGGGCCGGGGCTGACGAGGTGGGCGGGGCGGGCGGGGCGGGCGGGGCGGGCGGGGCGGGCGGGGCGGGCGGGGCGGGCGGGGCGGGCGGGGCGGGCGGGGCGGGGCGGGCGGGGCGGGCGGGGCGGGCGGGGCGGGCGGGGCGGGCGGGGCGGGCGGGGCAGGGTTGGGGCGGGACGCGACGGGGCGGAGCGGGGCGGGCGAGGCGGGGCGGGGCAGGCGGGGAATGGTTGGGGCGGGCGGGGCGGGGCGGGCGGGGCGGGCGGGGGCGGGTGGGGGCGGAGCGGGGCGAGACGGGGCGGGCGCGGGGCGGAGCGGGGGCGGAGCAGCGGGGGGCGGGCGGGGCGGAGGAGCTGTAGCGGGGCGGGCAAAGGGCGGAGCGGGAGCGGAGCGGGGCGGGCAGGGGGCGGAGAGCGGGAGCGGGAGCGGGGCGGGAGGCGGAGCAGGGCGGAACGGGGGAGCGGGCGAGGGCGGAGCAGGGCAGGCGGGGGCGGAGCCGGGGGCGGAGCGGGGCGGAGCGGGGCGGAGCGGGGCGGAGCGGGGCGGAGCGGGGCGGAGCGGGGCGGAGCGGGCGAGATGAGCGGGTGCGATGGCCGGACGAGATGAGCCGACGAGATGGGCGGGGCTGGCGAGGTGGGCCGGACGGGCGAGACGGGACGTGCAGCAACCGTGTGTGAGGAGCGGGCAAACCGTGGGCAGTCCGGGCGGCAGTTGGACGCCCACGCGCGTCGCGTCCACAACAGATCATTCTCGCTTTTAATTAGTTCGTCCAGCGACCGCTAAGGCGCCGCAACCGCCGCGTGGATGGGCAGCGGACGGCTCGACTCGTCTGCCCACGGCCGCGCGCGGGCTAATGGGGGCCGCGGTGCTAGCCTCGCATTGAGCGGTCATTCGAGCTTCCGAGCGCAGACTCGTTCACGAAGAAATAACGCATTCTCTGTACATGCGGGGTGGGGCGGAGCGGGGCGGGGCGGGGCGGAGTGAGGCGGGGCGGGGAGGAGCGAGGCGAAGCGGGGCGGAGGTAAGCGGAGCGGGGCGGGGCGGCGCGGAACGGAGCGGGGCGGAGTGGGACGGAGGGGGCGAGCGGGGCGGGGCGGGCTAGATGAGCGGGCGAGATGGGCGGGCGCTTTGTACAATGTTTGCCATCCGTAAGACAGCTGTCAAGTTTTTATGCATTGATTTACCTCATCAATGAAAAGGTCAATCGAATAAGATTTGATGCAGATATATTGACCATTCCGTGCATATTTCACAACTTTTCGTACAGAACTAAAATATAGTTAATGCCAGGAGTGCCAGGATAAATCGCACATTAGTTGAACGGTGTGGATAAAGTTGTGTGAATTTCGACGAAGGACTCGTTTCGTACTTAATGTAGTCAGAAGGCCCTGACTAAAGAAAAATTCTAGTCTGAAGCGTCTTATGCGTTTGCGATAAGTCTTTTAGCTTACAAATGCGTTTAAAGTTATGTCGCACAGACTCAAGATGCTTTCATATAATTAATGCCGCTGGTCGTCGCCTCGCCGCCGACACGCAAATGTAAAGAGAAACGTAAAAGATATAGCGAGAATAGGTTTGATGGCATCTTGGAAAATATGAGTAGAAATTTATGTCTGGCACTGGGGAACTGGAAACTACACTAATTTCTCTTACTGCCCCTTGAAAATTTCCATCAGCCTCATTGCTATTTATCACTTATCTGTTATTTGTGTTAATGTAATTCATCCCGAACTGCGTAATTTCAACTTCACTTGACTAAAGTCTTAAGTGTACGTCAAAGCTGTTTCTAATTTAGACTATTCCCCAACTTTGGATAATGTTAAACGTGTAATTCGAACACTAGCAAGGTTCGCACCTCATACCCACGAAAATTCTTAATTTTATTTACAAAATAACATACTAAACTGAACAAAATCGATATTCTGAATAATATGCTTGATAATCTATAATTTTTAATAGCATTATATCATAAACGGGCAACTCTTTCGTTTGTATTTTAATATAATATATCAATAGTGATTGTTACATTGTAATTAATCTTAACACTACAAATTGTATTGTGTAAGTGATTCCTTGGTTCATTATCAAAATAAATTGATAAAAAATGTAGAAAATATGAAAATATTTAGTTTCCCTTCCTTTTATCGTCAGTGTATGTTAGTTTGGAAACATAATCTAACATCGATGCTTTCAAACTGAAATAAATATTCAAATTTACATCAATGATTCGTCGAAATCTACAATTTCTGTAATCGGCAGAAAACCGTGTTCTGAACACCGATTATATGATATATATTTTGTAAACTTTAAGTTTTGAAGGACAACATTCCGATTGTGTTTTTAATAAATCTGAACCCTCAGTTATTTTCGGCGAATCAAATGCTACCAGCATCTGAAACAATTCGGCAGTGAATGCTATGAGAGAGCTGTATTTCGTCTGTGAGAAAACATTCCAGGTGAAGTTTCGTTTGATTATTTTACACTTCGGGGAGCGTCAACTGCTATGGTCATTAGTCTTGTAAGCGTAGTGCTCATTTCTTTCTCAGGAGGTGCCAGCAATCTTCCCTCGCTTGATGGCGAGATCCGATGCCAACCTAATGTCGGCTAGTGGGATTTCCCCAATCAGGTATCTCCCAGCAGCGAGGCACCGCTCCATTCGGGACAAGCTCTAAGCTCCCGACCGGTGACCTAATTTTAATTAATCATCTGACATGTTCACTGGCGATTCATGATGAACAACAATTATTTATAGGATGAACATACGTGAAAAGAGGAAGTAGTAATCAGAATTTACGGGTCACTGCTGCCCCGAACGGCCCCCTCACCGGAACTTCCTGTGTGAGGCCCTACCTCTGCCCCTGCGTTATTCCCCTTTCCCTCTCCAAGGCCAAGAGCGCAGTTTGGTCAGGCCCGGGCTCGACGTTTCTTCTCAGCTTCACAGTTCATCTTTTGAACACTTCAGTCACTAAAGCATCACTACGTACCCTAACAAATTCTAACGTCAATTTTCCAGCGCCGATCAGAGTGTCTTGGGAGAATCCTCCGACTCCAACCCCTTACAACAAATTTGAAAAATCTCCTCCTAACTTCATTCCCTTGAGAATATTTCCAGGCTCCCAATCCCAACACGACTTCTCATTCGTTCTCGATCGCGAGCGCCCGGCCCGGCCGTCGCGGCCGCCGCCGCCGCAGCCTCGCATCCGCGGCCGCCGCCGTGGGACCGCGATAACGCACCGGAAACGTGATGGATGCGGCGGAAGTGACGCGCGCGACGCCACGGTTAGCCGCCCGCGCTTGTTGCGGTCGACGCCGCCGCTGCTGCCATCTACCGCCGGCCGCCGTGATTAATGGCGGCCCACTCGCCGCGTCCGCAGCCGCCCTCGCCGCCGCCCTCGCCGCCGCCCTCGCCGCCGCCCTCGCCGCCGCCCTCGCCGCCGCCCTCGCCGCCGCCCTCGCCGCCGCCCTCGCCGCCGCCCTCGCCGCCGCCCTCGCCGCCGCCCTCGCTGCCGCCCTCGCCGCCGCCCTCGCCGCCGCCCTCGCCGCCGCCCTCGCCGCCGCCCTCGCCGCCGCCCTCGCCGCCGCCCTCGCCGCCGCCCCCGCCGCCGCCCTCGCCGCCGCCCTCGCCGCCGCCCTCGCCGCCGCCCTCGCCGCCGCCCTCGCCGCCGCCCTCGCCGCCGCCCTCGCCGCCGCCCTCGCCGCCGCCCTCGCCGCCGCCCTCGCCGCCGCCCTCGCCGCCGCCCTCACCGCCGCCCTCGCCGCCGCCCTCGCCGCCGCCCTCGCCGCCGCCCTCGCCGCCGCCCTCGCCGCCGCCCTCGCCGCCGCCCTCGCCGCCGCCCTCGCCGCCGCCCTCGCCGCCGCCCTCGCCGCCGCCCACCCTGCCTTGCGCGTCTGAGCGAGCGAGTGAGCGAACGTGTGGAGTTACGAGTCTTCGGAAGGAAGAACGCATCGCGAAACAGAAAGGCTCGTTTTGTAACGAAACGTTCGTGAATCCTTGTCACATACACTTTGTAATGTTAACGTTTTAGAAATCCCTAAAAATTATACTCGAAATGTATTCCATGTACAAGAGAATGCAAGGGAAACGCGTGTAGAGAAATTTAATAAGCACGTACATATGTCTTATGGAAACATTAAACAATAAACCACAGGGCTACAACAGCACGTACATTCTCGCATTATTCGTTTGAAATTTTCGCATATTCAGGGTTCAAAAATTAGATCCCACTCCTTACTTAATGAACCTCTATTCGATAAAAGCATTTAATATTTTTTGACGAAAAATGTCAAAATGTTTTTGAAGCTTCAAATAAAATTAAAATATTGGTTTCAAATTCAAGAGGTTGAGACATAAGTCAGGTCGATGGTGAAATGTCAATTTTGGAAAGTACATGGTTTTATCGCCACCATTCTTCCCAAAAGAGAAATGGACTGTCCTACAGAGAACAGACTGACAGACGAATGTTTTGCGGTAAAGCAATCTTTCGATACCATTGACCCTGAAAACTTCAGTTCTGAATACAGAATGTGTTAGAGAAAGTCCTTTCGAGTTGTTCCGCTTTAGTAATCCAATTGCTTACACACGCAATTTTTCCGAGGAACATAATTATAAAGTTACAAAGGTGCAATAGGGCGTCTAACCTGATTCCACCGCCTTTAAAAATATGTCTTTCATTTCATTTAATTATTTTAGTATTATTTTAAAGATATTCTCTATATTATTTTTTTATCTCTTATTTTATCTGTACATTATTTTACGTTAAGATATTGAGAAGTTCTTCTAATATTTTGAGCAAATTTCATCGTCCAATAGCGGAGCGTTTTATAAAATCACTGATTTAGCGAAAAGAAAGTGATAAATTTTGACACTGCTATCGTAAAAGTTAAAATTTAATACTTAATAACATTAATCTGTCCACCTAACATTATTTTTTCATCCAATCCATAACATAAATAATAATTCATACAAATTAAGCGTTTATATTCATTTTAAATGGAAAAAGTTTCGGGTCAAAGAGGACTTCTTCATAATAAAGAAGACAAGTAAATTACATCAACTTTAGAACAGAATTATAGGATTCTCCTGCCTTCGCAAAACCATTTCACAAGATATCCACCGTTACGAAAGCAGGTAGTGAGAAAGGATGAAATACAGATTGTTTCAGTTTAAAAAGTTGTGTGACGCTATAATGAATTATCATAGTACTTAGAAGTAGTGTGAATTTGTGGGTGACAACAGTGGTGTAGCGTGGGTGTCAGCCTCCCGGACAAAGAAAAGTTCAGCACCCCTTTATTTAAGTACTTCAATTTAAAAGACTACAATATACTAGCTTGAACAATATATAGCAGATAGTCAAACATACAATAACATAAATAAAAAAACGCAAATGAAATATTTAATACTCCCATAATCGAATCTATACGTTCA
The DNA here is from genome assembly GCA_011170035.1 of Teleogryllus occipitalis. Taxonomy (NCBI): domain Eukaryota; kingdom Metazoa; phylum Arthropoda; class Insecta; order Orthoptera; family Gryllidae; genus Teleogryllus; species Teleogryllus occipitalis. Next base: position 38,986 of record BLKR01000934.1, read on the forward strand.
GGAATATCAGTTTTCAATAATGTTCAATAATTTAAGAATCACTACATTTTTTATGAGCAGTAAAATCAAAGTTCGGAAAGCGCATACATTTTAACGATTAACTTAATGTGAATTGGACGACTGTTCGATTCATCAATGAAACTTTCTTTGAGTAAAGCGTAACTTACGGACTTCCCTGAAGGGACATATCCGTACTGTAATATAACTTGCAGGTGTTATTATAAAATACTGAACATTATTTTTCATGTGACAAAAGTCACTCTTGCCGAATATTAGTCATATATACAATCCAAGAACAAAATAAAATACGGGTAATCCCTACAAGTCAGTACAGATGGTGTTTCTAGTCGCTACAATGAGCAAGATGTCATTATATATTTATTTAAAGAAGTCGGCACAGAATAAGTAATGCTATATTCCATGGTCATTTCAATCGTAGGTGCGATTAGGAAATGAATTAGTTCAAATTTACAAGATGATAATATAGAGCATATATATAATTAATTGTAAAATGTTGTAGCCCCCTAAAAGTGCCGTCTTCCCCACTACGCTACACCACTGAGTGACGGATTTTGTCTCTGTATCCTGCTATGAAAATATCACACAGTTTACAATTAATAATTACGATGTTTCTGAATCAATTTTGTTAAAAAAAGCAGTTTTCGTTACTTCGTTTCATAAACCAAGCTAGTATTCTCTTCTTGAAAAGTTTTGAAGTTTGTATAGATTAGAAAATGGTTTCTCTAATTGTTAAGCAATCTATTTTCCTCGAAAGAATAAGCAGTTCCCGTAGAACAATAGAAATGGCACACGTTTATAGGCATCCATATAATTTGAATATTCATGGAGAAAATTATTAATTTATGCCAATGTATTCGTATACTTCTTGAATATTTTTACGACTTGAATATCAAACCAACGCTACAAAACATAAGCTTTGAATATACTCTCTGTCTATACGTATTAGAAATAAAATAGTAAACGGAAACGATGTGTTCACGCTAGAAAATTAATCTAAACGAACATATCCGTAATTAGAAATAAGTAAGAAGAGGAATATTTAATGTTAAAATCTATAATAAATTGAATTAAATCACAAATAGACATTCCTCATAGGTTAAAATATCCATTTATCTTCTTGAAACGACAATGAATTTTAATGATTCTTTTCAATTACATGAAACGCTGTTTTGATACAGAGCCAACATTAGTGATACTCGAAATATGATCAACGATCGTGAAAAAGCCAGCAATGGCATTGACAAAGGGCCGACATTGTCAACCATTGACAAGAGCCTAACAACGGATTAAAAAAAAAACGCGATGCATCTGAAACGGCAAAACAACTGACAGCTCCATAACAATCCAAAACGGACACGGACAAATACCCTGCGAACAAACGACGACAGAAACAAGCGAGACGCAGATAGACCTGCAACAGCTGACGATTCTCACGATCGCAAATGCGCCTTAAAATCCCCTCATCCCCCCTTCCCGCGCGCCAGACACGAGCACGAAGCGTCCGCGAGCACCAGGCCCGGGATTACAGCCCACTTCCCCACCCTCCGCCCCCGCCACGGCGAGGCGGGCGCGGCGCGGGCGAGCGGGCGGGCGTTCTTGAGAGGGGGAGGGGGGGTGGGGAGGGGAGGGGAGGGGAAACGCCCGCAGCGCTCGACTTCGAGCCGAATGAGGGGCGGGCGAGTAAAAACAACTCGCGCTTGCAACTGTTGGAGCCCCAACTTCCAGGTGCTCGCGGCGTTTAAACATGCACACGGCCCGCGCGAGGCGGTGGACGGGGCGCGGACGGCGCGGGGCGGCGGGGGCGGCGGGGGCGGCGGGGTGGGGGGGATCTGACTTGCAAATCGGAGGATGGAAATAATGATGATGTCTCGCTAGCAGCCCCTCGCACGGAATAGCGATGAGGCAGGAGCCGACTCTTGCCTGCGCGCCTAATGGCCTTTTAATTGCTACGGGCGCGGAAATGATCGCCCCTGTAATTTTATGGGCAGCCTGAAACAAGTATCGTGGAATGTCGAAGATTTGATTAGGAGCGGATCGATCCCGTGCAAAAGGGGTAACAGAATATAAAACAGGTGTTAATTCGGATTCGAATGGGCGTTATCGGGAACGTAATGTTATTTTTGAGAAGCTGCAAAATGAATCTGCCATGCAAATACAAGCTCGCCCGACAAGAGGTTACTTTATATAGGCGTTCATGGGTGAGGATGGAGGCTTGACCTACATTTGAATTAGATATGCGATTCAGCAACGCCCGAAGTGTTGAAGAAAAGATCTTCCCTTTCGATTTCGAAAGACGTGAGCAGTCACGCACACTAAAGATCGCTTCGCGGATACATCTTCTACTACTCGTGGCAGTAAAAAGAGATTTCTTTGTGTTCTGATGAAGAACGATGGCATAAAAGTCTATTATCACCGTATAAGCAAATTGTAAAGTGAGAAAATTGTAACTTTATAGGTAGCTTATCGGATAAATATCTTAAATTTACACACCTTAAGGTCTGTGAAAGGTAACAGTTTGTATATAGAATTTTATATTAATTTAAAAAGTGTGTTGTTGTTTTCTGTTTGTTATTTACAAGCATTATTTTCAGAGTAATGTCAAATTATTAATATACTACATACATTTTCAGTGTGGTTTCATCGCAACTTTTTTATATTTAAATATAAATATTAATCTGAATGTGAACTATTAATATTTTACTAAAATTAATAAAATTACTATCATCCAAATTAAACTAAAATTTTTCGGCACGTTCTTTAATTTAATATTCCAGAAAAACTGTCTCAGGAGTAGTTAGAAAATAAATTTGTCTTTAGCAGTAGTAAATTGTACTTCTTTGCAATTAAGATAATAATAATAAATAATAAATAATAATAATAATAATAATAATAATAATAATAATAATAATAATAATAATAATAATAATAATAATAAATTTTATTTATTTGTGACTGAGCTGAGACCACAAGTCCTGCTGTTCCGCCTAACCACTTTAGTGAATTTCCATTTAGAAAAGTACATTTAAAATGTAACATACGAGTGTATATTTGTTATTGTTATTATGGTATTGTTGAAAAGTTATATATTTAATGCTTATTGAAGTCCGAAACTAATATTTTTAACACAAAAATTGTTCTTGTATTTTGATAATTCAATTTAGGCTACACAGCATTACAAAAATAATTTCTTGCCATAGTCAAGTGATAATATTATTTCATGAAACAACTAAATATATGGAAAGTGGAAAACCCTACTCATTTTCAGTTAATATTTTGATGTATTGCTGACATGTACTTTTGTGAAAACAGTTGTTGCCAACACTTAAATATTTAACCTTCAACCCCCCTCTGCTATTGAATAGATATCCCGTCAGCAATTTACTGGGTCACCAACACTTTAGTAATGAGTCTTTCAGTTAAGACACTGCATCCATATCACTTTTTTTTAAAACAATTATTGTAGATAAATTTCAAATCGAATTTTCAGACATACAAGATCTGACGAATACAAATTCAAAACCATTTATAATAACGCAACCGTTCTCAGAAGCTTTTAGTTTTCAATATTACATTTTATTTGAAAACAGAAAAAAATACTTAAAAATACTAAAGTGTACAAACACAGTAATTAGACACAATAAAGATGCAGAAACACTTATGCACCTTGTACTGTTCTACAGGTGTAATGTGAAAGGAAACATAATTGAAGATGCGAGTAAACAATGAAACAGAAAATGCTGCTCTCTTGGAACCCAAGTGAAGGCTAGCAGCTGGACCGAGGCAGCAGGCAGACGGTGAGTGGGGTACTGAGTGCTATTTAATTAAGTTCGTTACTCCAACCCGCTTACGTGGACATGCTTCTGCAAACACGTGCATCCGCCTTTCAACATTCATCAGAAAGAGAGGGAGCCGTCCGGACTGACAGTTCACGAAGGAAGTTCATTAAATAGAGAAACAAAGCACGAAAAGCGTTTCCAAACCAGATAACCAAGGTGTTTTCCGAAAGTTCTACTGAAAACTAATATTGGATTCGATTTAAATGTTTTACTTTGATCATAAATCTGATCGAAATGAAATTGAAGCGTTGTTTTGTCGTATTTGTTTATTATTTCATCAGAAAGATTTTTCGGCCGCATTGCGGCCATCTTCAGTGTGATTCTGAGGCGGCTGGGAGCCGAAAAAGCTTTTTGCTGCCTCAGAATTTGCGGTCAAACAGAAGACAGTTGTCTTGTTTGGGCCGAGGCCCCCCAGTCGTCTCAAAATTGCACTGAAGATGGCCGCAATGCGGCCGAAAAAGCTTTCTGATGAAATAATAAACAAATACGACAAAACAACGCCTCAATTTTATTCGATAATGAAAATGTGGTGACCTCCACACCATTTCCTACCATCTTAATCTAGCCTAATATTTTAATCCTAAGTAATTTTATGGGGATTTTTAGGACATTTTAGACATCTATTATAGCGCACTTCAATTTGCTTTGTCAATGAAGAAATTTAGAGTAAATAAGTATTTCTTGTATTCATACACTGGTTAAAACATGCATCTTTGGCATATACACGTTACGAGTAAACCTGATGTATGCCCGGCTACCCGCTCAGACAGGCAGACTAACTAACTGAGGGACGGACGGACAGACGGAAGAATAGGAAGACATCTTTGAAATTTTGAAAAAAACTCGGAAAAATCTCTAAATCGATGTTCTACGCCATTCAAATGTTTATGCAATGATCGGGAAGTATTGAATTGAATTCAATTGAATTGGCCTTATTTTACGTGGCGAGACTCAGGCCATGAGGCCTGCTCTTCCGTCTGACCACGCAAATTTCGTTACACTCCTTTCACCAACCATGGGAGAAAGAAGATATTACATGGGCGACGAAACAGGCGATTTGAATTTATCTCAGAGGCGTCATTTAGGCTTGAGGATCTTTTACATGCAGTAAATGTACTAACATGGGACAGCCGGCTTTACTTCCCCTCCGAAGGAAGGCCTACGAAGGATTTTTTCGCCCTTAAAAATCCACGGCATCGATCGGGTTTGAACCCGCGAACTTGGGTATAGCAGTTCAATACGCTAACCGGTACACCATCGCCGCCGCAAAGTATGAGGTTGCTCATCAGTGAGAACGTTCCAGAGAAGCGAACGCTTGCAACGGACGCGGGGCCTCTAGCGTTTTTTAATCACTGACTACAAGCAACTGGAAAGGGGCAACAAGAGAAAACTAGCCCAGACTGAAAAGAAAAGGAAACTTTTACAGTACAAGAAAGACTTGCCATTCTGTAAGATCCCTAGTTCCCTTCGATTGCATTTTTCAAAAGAAATATTAACAACCAACAACTATTAGCGCAAATGTGCAGAATGAAGTTATTCAATAAATAAAATATTCTTTATTTAATCACCTCATCTAAGAAAGACCTGTCCAAAACGGGGAGCCACCGCCCACAACTTCCCCGGGTGCATAATTTTCCACCGGGACGACGCGTAATAATTGAAGCTCGGTTGTGGGAAGATGAGGTGAACAGTCACCATTCGTTCAACATGCGGTGAGGCGGGTTGCCCACCGGTTTAAAAGCCGCGAGCAGGTGGAGGGGGGAGGGATGGGGAGGCAAGTAGCCCTAGCGTTTCCTCGGAAATTTTTCGGGACGCGATTGCCTGAATTTAACCCGTTGGACAGACGTGTTCTAATTATTATGAAATAACACAGATGTAATATTTCAACAGGCAAAATTCTTTAGAAGATACGTTACAAAAATAATTATTCAGGAACAGAAACACGTTGAGTAGGAATAGACATATGAAAACCAGAGGGAAGTAGCGAATGAAGGTACTTAACAAATAAATCCAATGGTACAGTGAACACAGCGAGAGAGAGATCGTTGGTGCATAGCTGCCCGCGCCGCTTCCCTGCCGCCCAGTTGAGAACAGCGTGGGCGATTTCCGCTACGCCTACTGCCCAACTGCGAGCAGATAAATTTGCTTCGCTGCGCAGAACATCTGTCCAAGGGTCGCAGGGTTTTAAACGGTGACTTGACAAGAGCGTGTATTAACGTGGACGGCTGTTTGCATGCTAATATTGACACAGTTGTTTCCAGGTATTGCAAGTTGCGACTGCCCATAATATTTATTTCATTCGACAACAAGAACGAATTCATAGCGTTATCTTCCGGTCTGCCAGTTGGTTTCCGTCAATTCAAGCGGCAGTTTATCCAGGCTTAAATTTGGAGTGATTTTACAATCAAAATCAGTTACTCTAACGGTTATCCTTCTAAAATATTCCAGTAATGTTAAGTGTTTGCATTTCTGGTAAAAAAAATTCCGAGTTTCTTTCTCCCATAGAACTCATAAGCTTTATTTTTGAGAGCAATATTTCAAAGCAATGGTATTTAAAGTTCCCAACAGATATGGAAATATCACGCACTGATATCTCGTTCAACATCATCGATTTAAGTAAAAGATATGGAAATATCACGCACTGATATCTCGTTCAACATCATCGATTTAAGTAAAAGATATGGAAATATCACGCACTGATATCTCGTTCAACATCATCGATTTAAGTAAAAGATATGGAAATATCACGCACTGATATCTCGTTCAACATCATCGATTTAAGTAAAAGATATGGAAATATCACGCACTGATATCTCGTTCAACATCATCGATTTAAGTAAAAGATATGGAAATATCACGCACTGATATCTCGTTCAACATCATCGATTTAAGTAAAAGATATGGAAATATCACGCACTGATATCTCGTTCAACATCATCGATTTAAGTAAAAGATATGGAAATATCACGCACTGATATCTCGTTCAACATCATCGATTTAAGTAAAAGATATGGAAATATCACGCACTGATATCTCGTTCAACATCATCGATTTAAGTAAAAGATATGGAAATATCACGCACTGATATCTCGTTCAACATCATCGATTTAAGTAAAAGATATGGAAATATCAAGCATTGATAACTCGTTGGAAATCATCCATTTAAGTAGAAGATCCTGTGGTCAACATGAAGTGTACCGTTACGTTAAAAATTAGAATAAAACAATATTTTAAATAATATCATTGAAAGATATGTACCGATATTGCATCAGTTTATTTAATAGCTGAATGCATCTATTAACTTTTACAATATAATTTCACTCAATATTTCTTCAATAGTACGAAATCCCATCAGTTCGTACGTCTCTTCAATAGTAGGAAATCCCATCAAATGGTCCGATTCCATCAGTTTATTTGATAGCTGAATGTATCCATTAACGTTTAGAACATGATTCCACTCAACGTTTCTTCAATAGTACGAAATCCCACCAAATAGTCCGATATTTAATCAGCTTATTTAATAGGTGAATGCATCTATTAACTTTTACAACATGATTTCACTCAACGTTTCTTCAATAGGATGAAATCCCATCAAATAGTCCGATATTACATCAGTTTATTTAATAGCTGAGTGCATCTATTAACTTTTACAACATGATTTCACTCAAGGTTTCTTCAACAGTACGAAATCCCTTTAATGATCTGAATGCACTGCACAGGAGACGTCCTCCTGACGTCGCTCCATTTCCCCCGCATTCGCCAGCTCCGCGGAGTGCCCGTTCCCATCTCCCCGCCGTCGCCCCCCCCCCTCGACGAGGGATCGTGGGCGGCGTAAGTGGGGCTCTGGCGTGACGAGCTTACGATGATGGACGGCCTCCAGCTTGCGAGGTTGCCGGTTCGGTCCTCGACGCCGCGCCGGCCAAATCCGTCCAGCCGCCAGCCACAGTTTGCCAGGGCCACTACGGAATGTAAATCACGCACTGTTCTAGGACTTGCAAGAGGTCGCTTCCTCTTAAAATCTCTGGATGAGGCTCCAAATGGAAATTTCTCCATCAGTTTGATGGCGTTTATCTACTGTCTGGCGTATACAAATGGAATATTCTTAATGATTAAAATAGTTAATGCGACAATGACAATTTCATTCTGAAATAACACAATATTTATTCTCTTGCCACTCAAAGAATTGGTTTGTAGTGTTTCCGGTCAATACAGAAAAATATGAACATATGTCTGATATGAAAATATAACAAGACGGCAAAAAAGCAATATAAATAGTTATAGTTTCATACATTGAAAACATGAAGTTTCAATGTCGATTACTGTCCACAAAGGGGACCGCCACCAAAGGGCACACTTCTTTCAGCTTCCGGAAAACTGTTTTGGAAAGGCGCGGAAAACATTCCTTTTGAGGAAATACAGAACGAATTTTTTCTGAAGTTTCTTTCCAATTTTTAGCTTTGCTTGTTGTATTCGTCACTAAGTTCTTCAAAATGCCGGTAGAAAAATACATTATACCATTTAAAAATATCAGATTTCTGACAATATTTCAAACATTAATAATGATACAAACAAGAAAACAAAATATATTATTTCTTTCCTCATCTATACCAATCCAGAACAAATCATACCGCTTCCCGATACCTCAAACCGATTGTAAAGCATTTTCTGAAGCCAATTCAGGTGGTTCACTTGTGCATAGAGATGGTAGAAGGTACAGTAGAGTCTGGTTACAGTGAACTATGATATAGTGAACCCTCGGTTATAGTAAACTTAAGTCTCTGATACCGTTTCACTTACATTACAAATAAGAATAATAAGATTCGATTATAATTAACCTGAACATCGGCTATAGTGAACATAGGAAATAAAACATTGGCATTAATTGAATGTTGTTTGTCATTAGGCGAGTAATAAGGGCCTTTGAAGAATGAGACGGTGTTCCAACAGTACAATAGGCACTGAAAGATTTCAAACCTGCATTAGGATACTTAGAAACAGAGGACAATGCAGAATCAAGTATGAAAAGAGCACGAACTCTGGAGGAGGATCTAAAGGATTTACCAATAATAAATGTACGAAGAAAACAATGGAAAATAATTGATTTTTAAGGACAAATAATGATAATGAAATTTTTAGTTCGTGCTGTTAATGATTTTTGCTGCATCTATATCAATAAACTCAATAATTGTGGCGAAATTCTATTTAATTTTGACATCATCGGATATACTGAACCAACATGTAACTTCATTTTCTGTGCATAAATGTAACTTCATTTTCTGTGCATGTCTTCTAGAATTCAGTGGGAAATACAATTATTCAAATCATCGTTTCCATGTTGTCGCGGCAGGATGTAATAAGAGCCAAAATTTATTGCTTATTTATCTTTGAAAATAGATTTTATTACATGGGAGTTTTTTTTTGTTTTTGTTTTTTTCTCCCTTGCAAAATTCAAAATTTATTGCTTATTTACGCTTGAAAATAGATTTTTTTACATGGGAGTTTTTTTGTTTTTATTTCTCCCTTTTAAAATTCAAAATTTATTGCTTGTTTATCCTTGAAAATAGATTTTATTACATGGGAGTTTTTTTGTTTTTTTTCTCCCTTTCAAAAATTCAAAATTTAAGTAGTATATGACTTAGTGTAGGGTTCACAGAATTTTGAAAATGTGCACACAATTCACTTTTCCCCATAGCACGTCATACGCAGTTTTTAACTGTTTTTTTGACGTAAAATAAATAAATAAATAAATAAACATGTTAGTTCTCAAAAGTTCCTTGCACTTGGAACTTTATTTTGAACTTGGAATTTAAAATCAATACCGTTGGCCACACTTTGAAAATTGCCTGTAATTTCATTGTTTTTATTGATGAATTTTTGCAATACGTAAAAACTAATTTCAATTTTTTTTGGGGGGGGGGAAACAAAGGAAGAAAATTGCCCTCATTGGTTGGCTCATTAATGAGCGTGCTCGCTTTCCATGACGTCACCGTGGGTTTGATTCCCCATCGGACAAGATTATAATGTGCGTTTTCCTTGCAATGTCCCAGTATATGTTGGTGTGTGACGATGAGAACACTCACTTCTTATGGTTGAGAAGCCGCGAAGCCGAGTCGCTGCTGGTAGCCCATGGCCCGTACGCGGGCTGTCACGCCAAGTACAGACAGACAAAAGGAATAAACATTGTATTTCAGGTATCTTTTATAGTCTTTGTCTTCATTATTGTAGTCTTCCAGTTTAAGTCAGATAAAATGATGGAATTAAATATTTATATATTTAACTAAAATGTGTGAATTCAACGCTGAATCAGTAGTCTTTGTTGATTTTACAATTTTGTACAAAAATATTTTTCTGTAAATATGCTAATTTTTTCAATTAATATTACTATGTGGAGTAAAACTACAAATTTATTTTTTCTTTAGTATGAGCGGATTTATTTCACAATTTCCTCATAGATAATTAATCCCCACAACGTTACTTGTAATACCACACATGCGAAATTTTCCTTTCAACGTGCAAATTGCGAAACAATAGAAAGTGTAAGGGCAAGAAATTTTATTCACAATAGTGAAGTTGATTACATGAACTAATGGTTGCAAAGTGCACTTTACGAGACAAATTTTTACGCATTCAATATTTTGTTCCAAAGCATAACTACTCTTCTGGAACTGTTCTTTAGAAACTGCTCATTTCACAGACTAGAACTTAGATCCTAAAACACCACTCCCTGCAAAAGTCATTCATACATTTTCTCAGCGAGACTGCACCAAGCACAACAGTACAGAGTCCCCGAGAAAAGTAGTGTCCCTTGATTTCGCATTCAAACAGAATTACGTTCCATTAAAACTTTTAGCCGCCGCGCCGCATTCATATTTCACGTGGAGCTGGCTTAATGGCTCGGCCAGCGCCACCGACGACGCGGTGGGGTTGGTTCGCAGTTCGTCGTCGCGAGTCACGCCATGCGCCTGGCCCAGGCCTCAAAGACGCGACGCCGGCTGGCGCAGGGCCTATCCAGGACCAAAGCGAGGGGAAAAGGGTGGGAAGACTGCGCACAAGAACTAACTCAACCCTCGGACACTCTTTGGGGTCTTTTTTGACTTCAGGGACAAACAATATTTCGCAACAATCTGAAAATTATTCACATGAACCTCTCCTTTTATTTAAACTATTTACCTCCCGTTTTTCGTATGTTGTAATCTTTTCGGTTATCTAAGTTTGTTTCTATGTTGGAAATAATTTGCAGTTGGTTTAAGAAAGTATTTATGCAGGTGGAGTCAAAAATGCTGCATTTGAAATCTAAATTACAAGAAAAATTCTAAAAGCGTTTTGTAATATTATGTTGCGGTCTGTGAGTGATAAGTTGGTGTATTTGTGTATTACGATTTGGTAGCCCTGTTTCAACATTGCCGTGCTGGTAAGATAGACACCTATGTATAGTAATGAGAATATGCTAGAATGTGTTTTTTTTTCTGAAAAAAGAAGCTTCTTTGTTATTTAGTACAATATAGTAAATAAAGCAAATAAATAGCATCGTTTTCTCAATTAGTAATTCCAAATAACATTTCCTGCATCAAATACTTGTAAATTATTGTGTAAAACGTTTGGGGTCAAAAAGGGCCCCAAACGAGTTCACGGAAGTATTTGAGAAACACAGTCGATAGTATGCCAGGTAGTCTTAAGCTGAACTGTCGTGAATTGACAAGGATCGTATAGTATTTATTTAGACAAATGTGGGCCAATAACATTTGAAATATAAGAGGCAACTTAATTACATTTATCATGCAAAAATATTTGTTGGACTTATTTCATTTTGTACGAAGTTTAGATTTGTTTCCATGCAAAACTGTACGTATCACTTTCCAATATTAATAAAGTTTGATGAGGAATTAAAATAGCTAGAAAGTATAAGTTTAAAGTAGATGAATTATTTAGTAGTGGTGCTCATGAAAGTTTTTGTAATAATCATAGAGATTTAATTTCTTTATTTTTTTTCGAAAATGTAGCTAATTAGCTAGAACTGTACAATATATAAAAATAAATACGGTCATTTGTATTACACTACGTACTAGCTTTTATAATTCTTCCCTGCTGTCGATATGACAGTTATTGTATTAAAAAATAGACACATTTGTGTTTTAATATTAACGAAAAGGGAAATAGAAAAAAATATTTGAAATTATCAAAATTTTCTGTGAGGTCCTCTATGAGAAGTTCTGAGAACGATAAATGTTCTTTAGACCCGTAAAACGTCTCTGCTATCAAATGACAAAAGGAAATAAGTTGGAATAATCACAAGACGTTCCGTCCGTACAAGTTGAACACCGAAATGATTGAAAGGAGTGGACATGTCGAGAAAACGGCAGCTGATTTTGATGCGTAGGAGCGAAGGCACTGTCAGGACCGGCAGTAGCGGCGGAGACTAGAAACGATACAGAAGCAAAAAAGAGGATAGAGAGGCCGTCTCTATCAAGGATGGGTGCGGTTAAAAGACAATGTAACGGAAGATGCAAGCAAAGGCGAAGTGAATGGACAGCGACAGAACAAGAACGTCTAGGCAAGGTGGAATTTGTCGGGACGCCGTTCATTGTAGCGGCGAGTGAAGAGGTGACGGTGACTGTGGTGACGGTGACTCTGATGGCGGTGACTGTGGAGACGGTGACTGTGGAGACGGTGACTGTGGAGACGGTGACTGTGGAGACGGTGACTGTGGAGACGGTGACTGTGGAGACGGTGACTGTGGAGACGGTGACTGTGGAGACGGTGACTGTGGAGACGGTGACTGTGGAGACGGTGACTGTGGAGACGGTGACTGTGGAGACAGTGACGGTGGAGACAGTGACGGTGACGGTGACGGTGTCAAGGCGGCGTTAGCGTCAACACCACTGGCGGTGGCGAGGGGAGTGGCAGAAATGGTAGGCAGTGGTGCGGCTGGTGTTGGCACGGACGGTGCGACGGTACGGCAAATGGCAAGGGCTTGGGGGAAGGGGTCGGCAGCAAAGTCGGCTGTCGAGCGGTGAGCGACGGGGTGTGAAGGGAGGGTGTGAGGCGAGGCGAGAGGACCCTCTCCATGAATTATGCGGTGAGGCTTGAAACCCAGGCATGATGAGCTCATTATGATCGATAATGTTAGCTCAGCACGCGGCGGGCGAGGTTGCCGGCTGGGGGGGGGTGAGGGCGGGGCAACCGCGAACTACGGGGATCACCGTTGGGCTTGGCGTTTTCACCTCCCCCCCCCGGCTGCTCAGGGCATCGTCGCTGTCACTCTCCCTTCCCCGCACCATGCGCCCAGCGCTCGCCTCCTCTTGATACTTTGACACTCCCTTTGTAGTGCATTCCGCAGCTAGCCCAAGCACTTAGGATGTCTCGCCTTCCAAACTTCCCCTTGCAGATCTTCTACATGTCAGTTGAAGCCAACATATCGAAGTCTTCCGTTTAAAAAAATAATTTAACTTTTTACATTCGCTGTACGGTCAAAATAATTATTCTCGGCAATTTACTACCACATTTGTATTCTACACTGTCTACTTTAATTTATATCTTGTTAGTTGCACCGTAGAAGAGAAGTGTATTGGATCCTCACGATAAAATTTAACAATTCTACTTTAAAACACTACTGAGTAAATATGAAATTCAAATTAATATTTGTACTATGTTCTTTATTATCCCATCTACACAATCGTTTATTTGAAACATGTTTACTTTAATTTAATTTAAAAATACGAAATCCGTGAATGCTCATATTTTATTGAATCTCGTCGGTTTTTCACACCGTAGATTAATTCTCATTCCCTGCCGGTATTGATTTCCGTCAACATAATTTCTACACTTCTGAAAACAAAAATAACTTCCTTTTATTCTGTGGTTTCAGTTCCGTATATTAAACATGAACTGCTTTATTATTAGCATTATTGTTTTTATTATTTTCGAATTATTATCATTATTATATTATTTGCATAACATTTATTATCTTATTTACGTAATAAACTGCCAACGTGTTATACCCAATTGCAGTTTAAATAAATGTATCATTATCTTTATGTATCTGCTAGATTACCATTAATTTTTTAAAACTATATGAAATACTAATTTAACTTAATTAACTCCTCCTTTTTATGAATCACTTCTTAAATTTGACTGTCTTTACTTCTTCGTCCTTTAATACTCCACATTCCCACTTCTGCAGTTTTCTGAGCCCGCAATCCAGTAATGTGCTAGTAGAAACATTCTTACCAGCCTATGGTCATAGTAGGTTCAGCTAAGCCGTAGGCCTCCCTGCAGATCTTTCCACATTGCATAACTCCGACCGGCCATTCCACGCCTTCATTGTCTTATCAAAACGTCTAAGCCGTTAAAACAGCGCATTTCTTTAGCGCCGTTATCTGCAACTTCTTTCTTGGACTTTCTCCCCTCTGGTTTCGCGTCTTAGGGATGAGTGCACTTCGTGTCCGGCTGCCCCCCGCCGCCCCCCGCCGCCCTCCGCCGCCCCCCGCCGCCCCCCGCCGCCCCCCGCCGCCCCCCGCCGCCCCCGCCGCCCCCGCCGCCCCGCCGCCCCCCGCCGCCCCCGCCGCCCCCGCCGCCCCCGCCGCCCCCGCCGCCCCCGCCGCCCCTGCCGCCCCGCCGCCCCCGCCGCCTCCAGCGGCTCCCGCCGCCTCCAGCGGCCCCCGCCGCCTCCAGCGGCCCCCGCCGCCCCCGCCGCCCCCGCCGCCCCCGCCACCCTCGCAGCCCCCGGCCCCGTCGTCCAGCGAGAGTAAGGACTGTGCTTGCGGCGATGTGGCGTACTTCTCTCCTCGAGCCTGCAGCTAACCGCCACTCCGCAGCAAGTTCCCTAACAAGTTTGTTTCATAGCAGCCGTTACTCGTCATGACGAATCTCATGCAGAGTGTTGCCAACTTTATAACAACCTGATTATCAAACCGTCGCGACGAGCGTCTGCTCTGAAGAATGGTGCCTGTGCTTACGTTTGTTGACTTTTCCTTCCCTTTCTCCCGCGCGCCTAGAGAGACTTTCCGGGTTTGTGTAGCGCACTTATTATTTTTCTCTGTGTACTTTTATTTTATTCACTGGTTCCCTCGTGTGGGAGGAAAAGACCCGCCCGTAACGAATAGTAAACTGAACTCGGTGTTGCTACGGAATTGTGGAAGTTCTTCTACATTGTGTGAGAACGTGAAATCTCTCCAGGAAAACCTTCCGAAACTTTGCGTTGTGCACTTTCTCGCAATTTAAAAGCACTTTTGACAATACTTTTCATGTGACAAAACTACAGTAGGTAAAGTAATGCAATACGAAAGTTTTCTTAACTCATTTCATATGTTATTTGAAATAGTTTAACAGTGCGTAACTTTAAAGTTTTTCAGCATTGAAATTTTACATGTCAGAACTATTCTATCCGGAAGAATACACATCAAAACACACTTTTCAATTCAAAGAAAAAAACGCCAAGTTAACTTTTTGTTCGTGTTCATTGGGAACACTACGAATTCGATTTCTTACTCGATTTACTTCGAGAAAAGAAACGCACCATGCACGCAATTGCCTTTGCAGAAAACGGGCTTTATCAATATATTTATGGATACGATGGTAGTTATTTTTTCATTTAGAAAAGTGTATAACTGTATCTACTTTCACGCTTTTAGAAAAAAACATCGTTGAATTCAAACCCCTACATAACTTCAATTCTTTGTAAATATGAAATCACTCATTAAGACGTACATTTAAAAGCATTACCAGAGGGAGGGGAATATGTTATATTTTAATTATTATAGATCTAGCTGAACTTCTCCGAATATCACAAGAAAGGAAAATCTATAGAAGAGTTTCGACCGAAACATTCTATATACGCTCAGCTCGGAAAATTAAAAGCCCCGAAAATATTATTTCAAGTCGCTCTTGTTGTCCAAAACTGATGAATCAAGGAAGGTTTGCAAATTGTAGAACAATGCAATGACTAATCTCTGCGAACATAGGTTGAAATATGTTTTTGAAAATGTAATTGAAATGCTAAACATTGCGTTTATTTACATACGATCACTAACCTTTGCATTTAAAAACAATCGATCCTCGAACTCAAAACACTCATTATCTTCGCTTTGCCAACTATAACTTCATGATGCAAATATATCCTTGTATTGTACTGTAATTGTATTGTAGTCGTTTTGAAAATAACGCAAAGAATATAGGACGGCAGATAAGCGTTCTTTCTATTACTTTTAACATATTATTACAACTTAGTATTTTAACTATCAAACTAGTTAACAAGAGCAAGTGGTGACACATCTAGGGCCCGCTCCCTTTCATTTAAAGAAAAAAAATCACGAAATTTAGTGGAGTAGAAAACGCAACTTCCTTTTTAAACTAAAAGCGTTAGTGTTTTAAAAATATAGATTTAAAGCGGAGTTCAATAGAATACGAAAACAAATATTAACTATTACGAATAAAAAAAATAATACATTATATTCTAAACAACGAAAATACTAAACGTTTTTCTAAAAATCAATATTTACATCGAAACTTTTAAACGTTGTCCAAGAGGATTTTAAATGTACAAAAAACAAACTATATTGGATTATATCGTCATCATGACTAATAAAAATGCTTGAATGATATCTGATTCTTTATGCAATGTGCAAAAGAATGAGCGGATGCATGACGGTTTCCAGGCAAAATCTGGATTTCAGAATCACAAGGGTTGTAGCCGCCCGCACCCCCGCCTCGGCCACCGTTCCCATCATCATGCCGTCCCAACCACGTATTTTATGTGAGCTCGCCGCTGTGACACAGTATCTTTATTTCGGAATTTATGTACGCGCGGATATAAAATCTTTAATGTTCTTTTATATTATCCATGAAATTCTGGAAAACGAAAAGCTTAAAAATAGCTGGATGTTTTATACAGGGCCAGAAAGGTTACATGAAAAATAAATGCAGGATACAGACCCATGAAAAATAAATCCAAAAAGATTTTGTCTTTAAATAATGGGTATAGTCGAAAAACAAGACTTGGTGTAGTTATCTCTCGTGGTGTTGTCAAAAATGTAAGAATATTCACAATTTCAAAAATAAATGTCTGAACAAAACCAAACAATAATATTATATTTTTTTTTAAATTACCGAGAAATATAATCAACACTTGGTGAAAAGATGATACATACTAATACTGAGAAAAACTTAATTCTATTCGACCACCAAAACAGTTTCTGCTTACAAAACAAATTCAATTCTTTTATTAATATAATGTAAGAGTAATTTTGGGGTATTTTATATGCATTCCTTTCCATTAATTAAAAATCATAGATTGAGATAGTATATTTACAATTATTAGCATACTTTATCCGCTTTTAGTTTTATATTGGTTTAAAAGTCATGATTGTACATTTAACTTTGAGTGTTAACTTTAAAGATTTTTTTTAAAATTACAGTACATTTATTACTAAATTAATCTATAGTTTCCATTATTAAATACGACATAGTGAATTACTGATTTGAAACTTTTTAATATTAAAATTTTGTTTTGTATGTATTTTATTTCTTGTTTTAATTGTTCATATAACAATAAAGTTAATTCTTCTACAAAGGTGTGAAAACTAATAATAGTGTATGTCATTAGCACCTATATCTTAAAATGGCAAACTAAAATTTTAAAAAAATCTAAACTATTTTCCTCCACAGGAGGGAAACTTGTTTCAACGAAATTATAACCCTCGCCCCGCCTGGCTTTCCATTCTTGATCAAACGTTACTAGGGTTGATCTTAGGAATGGTCTCCTACTCTACCACCTTTTCCTCCCTCTCTGTAGTTCACCAGACTGGGATCCTACATATCGATTACCCACTGAAGAAGCCGGAATACTTCTCAGCTTGTTCCTCGATTATCGCATAGACGTTGCTGTATCCCATGTATACTTAGCGGAATGATGGTTAATGATAGGACAGAGACACGGAATGAATGATGGAGCTTACCGCTGGAATGCTTATTGGCAGGAGAAATGGAAGTACCCAGAGAAACCCGGCGACCAACCAACACCATCTACAGAACAATTCTAGTCTAGGAAGTATTGCGCGAACCCGCTTGGACCACCACAAATACCACCTGGAACCGCCTGGAATCGAACCCGCTAATTTCTCGGTAATCGCCGTGATCCTTGGATCTTTAACGGAATGTTGATTTATGATGAGAGAGATTGTCAATAATTAGTGGAGCACACCGGTGGAATGCGTATTGTCATCAGAAACGGGAGTACCCAGAGAAAACCTGCATCGAACCACAACCATCTACAGAAAAATTCTAGTCTAGGACGTATTGTGCGAACCCGCTTTGACCACCACAAATTCTACCCGAAACCACCTGGGATCGAACCCGATAATTTCGCGGTTATCGCTGTGATCCTTGGATCTTTAACGGAATGTTGATTTATGATGAGAGAGATTGTCAATAATTAGTGGAGCACACCGGTGGAATGCGTATTGTCATCAGAAACGGGAGTACCCAGAGAAAACCTGCATCGAACCACAACCATCTACAGAAAAATTCTAGTCTAGGACGTATTGTGCGAACCCGCTTTGACCACCACAAATTCTACCTGAAACCGCCTGGGATCGAACCCGATAATTTCTCGGATACCGTAGTGATCCTTTGATCTTTAACGGAATGTTGATTTATGGTAAGAGAGATTGGCAATAATTAGTGAAGCACACCGATGGAATGCGTATTGCCAGGGGAAACGGGGGTACCCAGAGAAATCCTACCCCGAACCCGCTTTGTCCATCAGAAATTTCAGTTGAAACCGTGTTAGATCGAGCCCGGGCCCCAGCGGTGGAAGGCTTGCTGATCACTACGCCACCGGACACATTTGATTCAAATTAAAATTTATCAATTGTAAATATATTGAATTGAAATAGACATGCATTATTTATGAAATATACATATGAAATATACGAAAACTCAACAGTTTTCTTTTAAAATGAGCTCAAAATTCCTCATTTTCAGAAACGCTCAAACTCCATTTTTTTAAAAAATGGCTCCAATTTTTTTCCAACTTCTCTCAGAACAAATATTATACTTTTTAGGGCATAGGTAGCAAATAGGGCAAATATTATACTTTTTAGGGCACACGTAGAAAATTTCTACATGTGGAATTCACTCCTGATCCTTTTCAAATATACCTCTATAAGTTCATAGACGAAAAGTTATCTTTTTCTCTCTCAACATGGTCTAGAAGTTTGTAATCCTTATTCAGATGCACATGAACGCATTTATGTTTGTATACAGGTTGATCCTTTAAAACTGGTTTTGGATATATCGCGAAAAAGACTGAAGAACAGTGGGTAGTGAAAGTTGTTCGTGTCGACGGGACCCATCCAATGATACCCAACTCAATCCCACCCCCTACCTCCGGGGGGCAAGGAAGGCAGGGGTAAGGTAAAATGTTAAATAGAAAGCTCCATTTTTATTGCAGATAGGGATTCTCCGAGAAAAATACGTAACTTTTGAATCTAAGTGTTTTTTCGTTTCGTGATAGATGGCGCTGTAATCAACAAAAAACAAAATAAGCTAAAAATCGTTAAAATAAGTTTCTCTGTGCAATTAAATATCAATAAAATATCTAAAAAATTGTGCTCAGTAATTTGCAAGAAGCTACTTAATGATACCAAACAACTCCGTATGCTTCTTCCGTAGAACAGACCCCTTTTTTTCTCTCTCCAGAAAGGAATTATGAGAAACACTATTCTGCCCGTTTGATGTACACAGTTTTATAAATATCAGTAGAGCTTCTTCAGTTACCACTTTACTATCGTAATTCTAACTAGCAAAATTATTACACAACAAATCTAAAATATTGACAATCGCAGACAGAATTGATATCGTTGCTTTGTTTTGCAAGTGACGGTAAAAATAGTTGTTTTCGTGTAACCACACAGCAACGTATGGTAGCATTGAGTAGCTTCTTGGAATTTATTGAACACGTATATTTTTTTATTTTTTCGATTTGATGTGTAATTGTTGAGAATAACGTTTTTAACTCTCTTGCTTATTTTGTGTTTTGTCGATTACAGTGCTATCGTGAAACCAAAAAACGTTAAATACAAAGGTTACGTATTTTTCTCGGAAAATTCGAATGAATGCATTAAAAACGGAGGTTCCCGTTTATTTTTTTATTTTCCCCCACCCTAACTCCCTTGTGGTAAGGGTGGGGATCGAGTCTTGTGTGATTTGATGGCCCCATCGATACATCGACATCGACAACTTTCATTACCCATTTTTCTTGATACAAAGCCCACTTTTCGGGATATTCCGAAAACCAATTTTTCAATGGAACACCCGATACAGGATGTCCGGGGAGGAAATACCGAAAATTCTAAAATAAGCTCTTAAGACAATTTTAAACATTTTAAGTGTAATAAACCACTTGGATATTCCGAATGGCTGAGCCGCAATAAGCACTCAAAATGTGGTTTGAAAAAATAATTTCTAGGCAATGATGCGTAGAAATATTCTAGAAACATGTAAATTGTTTATTTTTCAAAAGAAATGAATATACTTGCTCCAAAAGAAAGAACTCACACAAAAATAAAAAAAAGCACCCATTTACGCAATTCGACTCCTTTTATATTTGTGTCAATTTTTCTTTCTGAACAAATACATTCACTTCTTTTATAAATAATAAACAATGCACATGTTTCTAGAATGTTTCTATGCTTCTGCAATGGATTTTTTTGCCCGGAAAGCATTTTTTTAAACGAACTTTTGAGTGCTTATTGCGGCTGAACCATTGAGAATATCCAAAGAGTTTATTAGACAAAATATTCTTAATTTTGTCTTAAGAGCTTATTTCCCAATTTTCGATGGGTCCTTCCTGAACACCCTATATATAAACTAAGGGTGGGACAAACAGAGCCGCGTCAGGCGCAACGAGGTTGAAGGGAGAGAGTGGGGATGAATGTGGCGAAGCCGCGCCAAGGACGTCTGGGACGGCGCATGGCAAGGAGGCACTTGGGACGGAGTGGGTCACCAAAGCGTCCGATGGGAGCGGGAAACAGCGGGGCGGCAATGAAAATAAAATTACTTCTCTTTTCTTTTAAAGCCACAATTATAGTTATTTTCCTGAATAATAGATTATTTTATTTGAGTTTTGGATAGTACTTCAGCTAGTTTTAAATGTAAACGAGCTTTAACCCATAATACACGATAATGAGACTAGTTCATAATATTCCACAATGACTGCATTTATTAAACTTCAAAACGTAACGTAAACTGCTTAAGAAAGAAAGGTTCAACAAAATAGAACATGTATCATAATGCCAAGCGGTCTAAAAAGCGATCTCCGCAATGTCAAAACAAAGAAAGAACACATGAAACGAAACCAGCACAAACTACACCCTGTGTTCTCCTCGGAGCCTCAAAGCGCCAATCACCGCCCTGACCTATTCTGGAAGAAGCGTCCCGCGCAGGAACGGAGCGGGGCGTGGCACAGCAGGGCGGGAAGAGGAGGGACGGGAAGAGCTGGCAGAGGCGGGGAGGTTAGGGAGGGAGAGGCGGGAAGAGCAGGGAGGGAGGAGCGGGTAGGGTTGGAGATGGGCTGGAATGGTTGGGGAGGTTGGGAGGGGCTGGAATGGTTGGGGAGGGAGGGGCTGGGAGGGTTGGGGAGGGAGGGCGTGGAGGGAAGGGAAGGAAGGAGCGGAGGAGAGGCGGGGAGGACCGGGGTGGGAGGAGCAGGGAGGGTTGGGGGAGGCAGGTGGGGACGGCGGGGTGGGAGGGCGGGGAGGGTTGAGATGGGAGGGGCGGGAGGGCAAGGGAGGGAGAGGAAGGGTGTGAAGAGGAGGGGAGTGTGTGGATGGGAGGGGAAGAGTGGGAGGGGCGGAGAGGGGAGAGAGAGGTGGGAATGGCAGGGTTGGAGGGGGCGAGGAGCGTTGGGGAGGGAGGGGCGGGGGCAAGGGAGGGAGGAGAAGGGTGTGAATGGGAGGGGCAGGGGGAGGGGCGGGGAGGGAGGGGCGAGGAGGGTAGGAGAGGGAGGGGCGGGGCGGCGCGCGTCGGAGGCTGAGGCCGCCGGCTAACGACCGCCGCCGGTCGCCTCTCGGACAATCGATGGGGCCATCCGTCAGCGCGGGCGCCGCGGCGCCGCCGCGGGCCATGCGTCTCCTTAATGCGACGACGCCCGCGGGCGGCATCGGACGGCGCGCTCGGGGGAAGGTGCAGCAGCCGCTCCTCGCCACGGAGATGACGTTAGCGGAGATGATGTGGGAATACGATCCAGTTCGTGTGCGGGCTCAGGAAGGAGATGATCCTGGGTTGAGAGGAAGGACGATGGCGGGGATGAGGGTTAGAGTGGCCGTGGACGGCGCGGAAGTAGAATGGCGGAGACGCGGAGATGAGGGGGTGAACAAGGAGTTTGATGAAGACTTCGTCGGGTGGGGATGAGGGCGGTTGTGAGGAGCGCGAGTTTGACGGCAGAGTGGGTGATCAGGACGAGCCCATGGCAGGGGTGGGCGAGGGAGAGAGCGGCGGGGACGAAAGGGAGGGCGGGGAGGCAGGATGCTGCGGCGTGGGTGGAGGTGCGTTCGAGTTAGCGCGGCGACCGACGTGAGCGCTCCCCGCGGGCTAAGCCGGAACGTCGCGGATTAATTACCGGGCGGCGTCGAGTAGTCGATATTCATTATTCGAGTGGCGCCCGCGAGAGGGCGCTGGCGCTGGCGACCCCTCTGAGACGCATGGGCCACGATCGCTCCCCCTGGACCTTCGCCCGCAACCCGTGACGCGCCTCGCGTCCGGCGTTATCGCTTCATTCGCCCGGGCCCAGGCCGTTCCGCCTTGGCGCTTCAAGCAGCCTTTTTGGGCTTAGCGCCACACGCAGTCGCAAGTTTGAGTCATCACCATCCGTATCTTCTAATACGAATTTTCGTATTAGTAACGTAGATACGTATACGTACGTAACTTGGATTTTTAACGGCGAAAACGTGGATTTTTAAGGACGAAACAATCCTTGGTACGCCTTCCTTCCGAGGGGAAGTAAAGCCGGTTGTCCCATATAATTAGATTTACTGCGTATAAAAGATCCTCAAGCCAAAGTGAAGTCTCTGAGCTAAATTCAAATTGACTGTTTACCATATAAGTAATACCATATTTCTCTCCAAGTAGGTGAAAGGAGAGTAACGAAATTTGTGAGGTCAGACGGAAGAGCAGGACTCATCGCCTGAGTATCGCTACATAAAATAAGGCATTCATTCATTCATAACTTTCTTCATAATAGTAGAATGTTTTTCTTATTACATTTCGCTTTTTAATTTTTGTTTTTCTGAGAAATATTATCTTCATACTTTGCAAGTCTTAATAATTCACCCCAAACATTGCTAATATATATCTCACGCGTTGGCATGCATTGTGAAGATGGTCTTGACGAATCAAGATTTTTATATTAAGAACAATAAGTTTTAATATAATTCAGTATGTGCAGACACATAGTAGTGATCTGTTAATCGGATGACTAATTTATTTAATGTAAAAAAAATTGAAAACTGTTTGTGACGTAATATGGAAATAATTATTTGCTATGTAAATTTCTTTAAATTCTGAGATTTTTACCCTTACCTATAAACAAGTTGAATTATGAATACTGATGGAAATGTTTATAGGATTTATGGATAATGGAAATACTGTTTTGGGCAACTATTGGTAAGAAAATATTATTTCCCGAGTCATAAAATCTACTTGAAAAAGGAAAAAGATAGAAATTTGGGCATTTATCTCCCATCGTACTCTCTTCGAAGGAACCGACTTAAGAACGTGGAGAACGTTCATTTCACTGTATTACTCAATAGGCTACAGAAGACAAGCACAGATAGTGAAGTTACATTTATGTTCAGAACAAAAACAATGTGTTATCTCAACATTCGCTCAAAGGATCAGACAAACAGGTCGAGATAGGTGATCGAGATGAGATTCACAAACCCTGAAGCTGAGGTGCAATGCTTACAGGTATATTTAGTTACATGCATATAGTAATTGATATTTAATGAAGTAGTTATTATTTGGACTGTATAATTTTACCACTTGTCTTAAAACAGTCGAAGTCTTAATTTTAACACTTAAGTCTTTTTCTAGAAGCATTTGGTTGCGAAATTTATCATTAGTGTCGCGTTTTGAAACAAAAAATTTGCCATCGGAACATGTGTGGATGCCGAAGTCCCTTTATCAGAAGAAAAAAAAATTCTTTATGCAGTTCCTACAAGCCCATTACTGTCATCCGAAACGCCTATTCCGGCCTCTCCCAGCCGCCGCTCCAAATCACCGCGGCGGCGGCGTCCCCTCCGCCGGCGATGGTATCGCCCCCGCGGCCGCGCTGTCGCCACCCCCGCCGCCCCTAAATCGAGAGCCGTCGTCGCGCGGGGCGCAGCTGGGGATCGACGACGAAATGGCGGCGGCCGCCAGCGCGCGAATTACGGCCCCACGCACGGCGCCTCCCCGCCCCCGCCCCCGCCGCGCGCCTTCGCCTTGCCCCCCGCCCCCGGCCATGCTCGTTGCCGTGCTTGTCTATTCCGCCCTCGACTCTCACTCTCTATCTTTATTTTCTCTCTTTCTGCTTCTCTCTCTCTCTCTCTCTCTCGGCTTCTCTCGCTCTCGGCTTCTCTCGCTCTCGGCTTCTCTCGCTCTCGGCTTCTCTCGCTCTCGGCTTCTCTCGCTCTCGGCTTCTCTCGCTCTCGGCTTCTCTCGCTCTCGGCTTCTCTCGCTCTCGGCTTCTCTCGCTCTCGGCTTCTCTCTCTCTCGGCTTCTCTCGCTCTCGGCTTCTCTCGCTCTCTCTCTCGGCTTCTCTCTCTCGGCTTCTCTCTCTCTCTCTCGGCTTCTCTCGCTCTCTCTCTCTCGGCTTCTCTGGCTCTCTCTCTCTCGGCTTCTCTCGCTCTCTCTCTCTCTCGGCTTCTCTCGCTCTCTCTCTCTCGGCTTCTCTCTCTCTCTCGGCTTCTCTCGTTCTCTCTTTTGGCTTCTCTGTCTCTGTCTCTCGGCTTCTCTCACTCTCTCTCTCTCTCTCGGCTCCTCTCGCTCCCTCTTTCTCGGCTTCTTTCGTTCTCTCTCTCTCTGGGCTTCTCTCGCTCTCTCTCGGCTTCTCTCGCTCTCTCTCGGCTTCTCTCGCTCTCTCGGCTTCTCTCGCTCTCTCTCGGCTTCTCTCGCTCTCTCGGCTTCTCTCTCTCTCTCGGCTTCTCTCGCTCTCTCTCTCGGCTTCTCTCGCTCTCTCTCTCTCGGCTTCTCTCGCTCTCTCTCTCTCTCTCGGCTTCTCTCACTCTCTCTCTCTCCGGCTTCTCTCAGCTCTCTCTCTCTCTCTCGGCTTCTCTCGCTCTCTCTCTCTCGGCTTCTCTCGCTCTCTCTCTCTCTCTCGGCTTCTCTCGCTCTCTCTCTCTCTCTCGGCTTCTCTCGCTCTCTCTCTCTCGGCTTCTCTCGCTCTCTCTCTCTCGGCTTCTCTCGCTCTCTCTCTCTCGGCTTCTCTCGTTCTCTCTTTTGGCTTCTCTGTCTCTGTCTCTCGGCTTCTCTCACTCTCTCTCTCTCTCGGCTCCTCTCGCTCCCTCTTTCTCGGCTTCTTTCGTTCTCTCTCTCTCTCTCTGGGCTTCTCTCGCTCTCTCTCGGCTTCTCTCGCTCCCTCTCTCGGCTTCTCTCGCTCATATGTATGGAAACATATGGCAGATATATGGAAGCTGTATAAGCACGTGTATGGAAGCTCATATATAGGCGTGTATGGAAACATGTAGACCCATATATATATGGGCATCAAGCACGTATATGGAAACATCTCTCTCTCTCTCTCTCTCTCTCTCTCTCGGCTTCTCTCGTTCTCTCTTTTGGCTTCTCTGTCTCTGTCTCTCGGCTTCTCTCACTCTCTCTCTCTCGGCTCCTCTCGCTCCCTCTTTCTCGGCTTCTCTCGTTCTCTCTCTCTCTGGGCTTCTCTCGCTCTCTCTCGGCTTCTCTCGCTCTCTCTCAGCTTCTCTCGCTCTCTCTCGGCTTCTCTCGCTCTCTCTCGGCTTCTCTCGCTCTCTCTCGGCTTCTCTCGCTCTCTCTCGACTTCTCTCGCTCTCTCTCTCTCGGCTTCTCTCGCCGTCTCTCGGCTTCTCTCGCCGTCTCTCGGCTTCTCTCGCTGTCTCTCGGCTTCTCTCGCTGTCTCTCGGCTTCTCTCGCTGTCTCTCGGCTTCTCTCGCTGTCTCTCGGCTTCACTCGCTCTCTCTCTCGGCTTCTCTCGCTGTCTCTCGGCTTCACTCGCTCTCTCGGCTTCTCTCTCTCGGCTTCTTTCGCTCTCTCTGCTTCTCTCTCTTTGCCTCTATCTCTCTCTGTCTCCCTGTCTGCCGCTCCCTGTCTGCCGCTCCCTGTCTGCCGCTCCCTGTCTGCCACTCTCTGTCTGCCGCACTCTGTCTGCCGCACCCTGTCTGCCACTTCCTGTCTGCCTCTCCCTCTCTGCCTCTCCGCCTCTCCCTCTCTGCCTCTCCCTCTCTGCCTCTCCCTCTCTGCCTCTCCCTCTCTGCCTCTCCCTCTCTGCCTCTCCCTCTCTGCCTCTCCCTCTCTGCCTCTCCCTCTCTGCCTCTCCCTCTCTGCCTCTCCCTCTCTGCCTCGTTTTCGCCACGGTCCTCGTCTCTGTTCGGTTGCTCGTCCTCTCCCCCGCGCCTCGTTACCCCGCTGCGATCCCTTGGCGTGGCGCTTTCTCGCCGTTGTGGCTTCCAGGACGACCACTTCCTTCACCGTCGCTGGCCGGAGATGCTTGTGCCGGCCCGTCCTCCTATGAGTGAATGCAATCGATCTTCAGGGTATTCCATGGCGGCAGCTTCAATCTCGGTTAGGTCGATCGTAGCATATCGTAATGAAAAGTTCAGACCGGTAACGGAGAAAAACGCTATCACATCCTGTGTAACACGTTTGATAAAGAAACTGCATGCTCTGTTTTTTGTAATTGCTAATACATCTGTAGATGAATCCTATTTGAAAATGTAGATTTCTAAAATATATTTCAGATCTCAAAACACAAATTTCCGCTTAAAGCTCTTTGATATTCCCATCGACGAAATGTGCAATTACCGAGCATCCAGAAAACTTCGAATCACTGTAATGAATGAATTCAACTCATCCCAATAACATCATGTATATGCGTCTCAGAATTAATGTTACAAACTTCTACGACATGAAGAGGGGACGAAAATGATCCGTTTTAGCCAATTAACATATTAATGGAAACTGCATAATAAAATTTTATGCATTTATATACGTGGTATTTGACCTGTTGTTTTCAACAATCACATATGATAAGTTCCTCAGCAGGAACATGAAATCCCCTTGATAGCATACAGAATGGGTGATTTTCTTCTTTCTGACAATGTAAATTAAAATGAAATTAGGAAAGAGAATCGACTTCTGACTTGGCCCTTCTTGCACTGAAAGTCATTAGCTTTAAAAAGAACACTTTAGCCAATCAAGTGTGTATAAATAGTGTGTGTGTATATATATATATATATATATATATATATATATATATATATATATATATATATATATATGCTGTGCCAAAGAAGAGCACACGTTTTTTGAAATGTAAATAAAAATTGATGATCGGCAATAAGCGATTAAAAAGACATGATTGGCGAACTACTGTCACATACTCAACGAATCAGACAAATCAATTTTGTGTTCCAAAATTCAATTAAGCCCGCAAGCTATACAATGCTAATTTGACATTCCCAATATCGTACGTACATGAAGTATCATTGAGATACAATCACGCACGAAGAATTTCATATGATATTTCCATGTTCGATCGTGTCATACAATCTAATACCGCGTCATGGCACGTCATATCAATTTGGTGTTGGTTCGTTCATTGTTATTTTTTTACTGCGGTTGTTCCAATTATGTCGAACTTCATACCTGAAAAATTTGAAATAACGCGGTGCATCACACTTCACTTTCGATCATGTTTCAATTATTGATTGTTGAAAGTACACAATTGCTGAAATTTCGAGGTAAATCTGTTGGATGAAAAAAGTCAAAACATCGACTTGTATTACTCAGATGTTTTATTTTGAAAACGGAGGTATTAAAACATCGATCTAGACGAAAAGACTATAATTTAAGTGAATAATATAACGCAAAAACGGATTCTTTAATACATTTTAGTGATGTTTCACGATCATACACAAAGTCTACTACGCAAGTACTACGCACGACATTTATAAGGCAGTGACAAATTTGCGATTTCTCATCAGGAAGTAGTATTCTACCAGAATTAGTGTGTATGGGAAACTTTCGTTAAATATAAACACACAAATTCGGTCTTACTAGTTATAAACACAATCAAGTACCAAAATATTTTCAATGAAATATTAATACATTGGCTAATTCAATGAAGCACGGAAGGACGACCTTTTAAAAACCTTCGACCTATGACATTCAACCTCAACTTTTTCATTTCTCGCCAGTCCCAGAATCCCCTCATTTCCCGTTGAAAATCGAAGCGAGGAATCTTTTCTGCACAGAAAAAGCTTCCACGCCCACGGGCAGCCCTGCTCGGGCACACGCACACAGTCTGGGGCTCTAAGTGAAGCGACCAAGTTCCGGTCCCGACGGACAGCGTCCTGAAGGCGGGTCGCTCTCCTTTGGTCCGACTTCCCTCCCCCGTCCTACACGACAGATCCACCCCCGCCGTCCTGGCAGACCCGTCAGCCCCCACCCACCCTCGCCGTCCTCGTCTTCGTCCTCATCCCCGAATCAGCTCCCGCTCCCACCCCCGCTTGCAACGCCCCCACTCACTCCCAACTCCGCCGCCACCGCCGCCGCCGCCGCCTCCTGCCTGGCGCCGTCCCGCTCCGGTCCATCTCCGGGACAGCGCCGAAGCCGTCCTTCGTAAAAGGCTTTCATCCGGACTCTGCGGCTTTGTATTTACCTCGGAAAGAAATTTCCAGACTCTTTTAAGCCAGTTGGAGTGTAAGTTACATATCGAAGCGGGGCTTTCACGATGCCGTGTTGAAAATCCTGCAAGAGTCGCCGACGAAGTCCCGCCGTGTCTGTGCACTGAGAGCAAGGGCGATGGCCAGAGTAATGCTGACGTTGGAGCGGGACAGAGCACGGCCGATGCTAGGATTCAAATGATTCGGCGTTGACGCTGCCGAGTCTCCTCATGTTCAAGCATGCAACTGCGATTCTAACAAATTGTCAAAGAATAGTCGGCATCCAAAGCGACTGTGGCAGGAAGGAGGTGAGAACAAACGTTTGCTAACGTGAAGAGACCGGGTTCTCAGTCTAGAATAGCTAAGGATTTTTATCCAGTCATATTCTTCATAACGATTCTGACGTCCACACAGCTCTTTTATGTGAACACAAATATTTAGTGGCTTTATTAATAGTAAAATATTTAGTAAATACGCTGTTGAATTATAGCACTTGTTGCGACATCATCTTCCCATTTTCGAATTATAGTAGGCCTATTATGAACCCTTTACACACCATAGTCCCGAGGTGGAGAAACCCGGAAAAGGCAGACATAGAGGAGTCCTAACCTCTGATATTTGAAGTAAAATAGAGTAGTATATAAGAATAATAGAGAGTAATTAAAGCAATGATGAGAATGGATGTTCAAAAAAGGGGAAAGGAGGGGAAATACATGAGCAGTCGTGTTGTTCAAAACGACTATGATAGTGAAACATCAAAAATGGAAGACAGTAGCGGAACTAGCTGCAAAAAGAGTGCATTTTAGTGATAACATAAATGGATTAAAAAAGCTGGCATAAGGGGAGAGAAAAATACATATTTGTTTTGAAATCAGTTAGAAAATATTTGTACTGTTGTTACATTTGAAATCAACAATTCTTAAAATTTCTTATCAACAAATATCAACACGTAACTTGTTTATTATATAAAATATAAGAAAAAACACATTAACAACAGTGTTATTGGTGAATATTTTAAATTTTGACATTTTATTTTCACTCTTCCTGAAAATTAAACGGAAGTTAGCACTAAGAAAATAGAGGAAGTATACTTGTATAAACAAACGACGTGCTTCTATTATCACTGTCAAGTTTAATACATATTTGAGTAAATACAAACGTTTGGGATTTTTTAAGATACACAAAATGATTGTAAACAAAAACAGCAGCAAGATCCATTTGAATGTTTTGTTCTTTCATCGAATGGAGGGACGAGTGTACACTCGAAATATCAATATTTAATTAAATTTATAAGTCAACTTTGTCACACGTTATCTCGAAGTTTGCAATAAAGTACATTGTAAAGGATGATATATTTTAAATGAAAACATTTTTCGAAATTTTACATACAAAATGGCTCAAAAGACAATAATCATTTTAAACATTAAGATATTAGTTTTAAACATTAGTTATGATAGGTTTTAATTCCGTACTTTTGGTTAATATACAATAGTTTCTTATAGAAACACACTGCAGTAAAACAGCTTATGTTAATATCTTGTTTTCAATTTATAATTGGAAAAATGGTTAATAAGGAAAGGGTTTTTTCATTCAAAACCTGGTACAAAGTGGCAATAGTTTAATAATTAGTGAGTGAAATAAATACTTCAACGCTGTTCAACCTATATGCAAGGCAGTTCACAATTTAAAAAATCTTTTTGAGGCTTCTGATTATGCTGTGGACTGCCCCAATACAGGCAGTTCATCTTGAAGTAATAAAAAGCTGAAAATTTTACAAGCGGTAAAACTGAGTTCTGAAATATCTATTTGTTGATTCTCATAATGTTGCAAGAACGTCTATTCTTAAAATTATGGATGGGGATGAATTCAAGTATTATGTACCATGTCTTGTGCATGGTATTTTAGAAAATGACCATGATTGTAAGATTCAGTTTTGCGAGATGACAATAAAATGAATGATGAAATGAAATGACAATAAACAAAGCTGAGATGTTTTCTAAGATAATTTGGAGTTACGATGTTTCTTCAAATTAACAGGCCACGTTAACAGTACACACAACAGTACCCATTGGTTTACAGAGAACCATACACAAACGAATTACAAAAATTTCAATTAATTGTTCTTTCAACATTATGTTCCGTATCATTGCGCAGTAGTTGGGAAAAACTACATTGATTGGTCTATTCATTCATATTATTGGAAGGAGAGGCGCAATAGAAATTTCACCTATATCTCCTGAAATATCTCTAATGATTTTTTTCTTTCTGACCTACGTTAAAAATAATTCTGCGGCAAAAATCACAAACAATTGAAGACTTAAAAATATATAATGAAAATGCTTTTTAGGAAATTTATGCAAATACACCATTGTGCAATCAAGTATGTTTAAGTGTTCTATATTGTCTGAAGAAATGTATCGACAATAATGAAAAGAATTTCAGAAGCAATGTAAGAAATAATCACGCAGCTTTAAGAGTGCTCTACATTAATGCAATATGTTCTGTATTTGTATTAACACTTCTTACATTTCCATTTCTAAAACTTTCAACATTATAATGGGTATTAACTTTTAGGTCATTTGTAAACCGTCAGCGCACAAGAGAATTGACATGTCTAAAATTTGAATTTCTACAGTAGAAGAATTTTACCCTGAGCAAACCCGATTATTTCACAATCAAAGGCAACGCGTTTTACTCTATGCACTGGCTGCTTTGCGAACAATTTTTATACAAATTTTATCATTTTCCAAAAATCTTCTATATTAAATTAAAAAACGTCAATATTTTAGAAAGTGTCACTTTTCTTGCTCACCGAAGATATGAGAAGAGATAACAAAATTATTTTACAAAACAAGGAAACCAAGACAATCTTGATAGTTGAAGAAAGTTTCAGTAGTGTATTAGACACTAAAGTTACTTAGGAGGTACGGTATTTTATTCTGGTTGCACGGTATCTGGCCAGAAAAGTGAGTTACCATAGGGCTTTCCACATTTAACTAAAACTTTCTGACGTGGTTCGTCACCATTACCTTCCGCATAAAGAATAACCATAGTTTTACGTTTATAATAAATAATTATCTTGAAATTATTTACATTTGTTTTACTCCGGAAATTCATAGAATGCTGTAAGTGCAAAACGTTGAAAGAAAATAGTAATGAAACTTAAATTGAGAAATTCTTATTCTAAAAATTCATTCCATCCATTCTTACACAATGTATGTAAAAATGCCAATAATTATTTACATAGAAGTACGAGTATTTACATAATTCAGCTGGATATATGTTCCACACAAACAGGTTACATTTCCCCTTCGATGTTACTTTCTCGAAAAAATGCTTGCTACAACATCAGTGTTTGAAGATCGTATAGAACTGACGATTCTTCAACTCCTTCCTAGTAGTCAAGCGACCCTACGTTCAATTTAGTTACAATAATCGTCACTACGATTAATCAAAGTAAGCCGGGTTTACGAAAGCAAATCTTCTGGTCCAAAATGTTTCTGTGCAGATTTTATTTCAAGTAAACTAAATATTCTCTTTACTGTTTCTGCTCTGACATCCAACCTATTGCATAACAAATCATTGTCGTCATCAAATATGCAAATCATCCTACAGGAGTTGAAACATTTCGCTTCATGAAGAGATGCACTCTAAAAAATAGCATTGTGGGATAGTGACGTTTCACCACATTGCTTTTCGACTTGCGTTATTCTACGATTATATTCCAATTATCCAAAGCTTACCAAAATTACATGGCTGAAATATGAAAAGATAACAACTCATTTTCAACTAATTTGTATCTTCACAAAGTCCATTTCTAGCATTTCAAACTTTCAAACAATCTCTCCACATCGAAACACTCTCTACATCACCGAACTCTGAGTTTCTCCCCTCATTCATCCAAAATTCATCATATTACGAGCATTTCGCTTTTATCCATTACTCCACTCCCCATCTCTTTCTTAACCCTCTTCTAGTAGCGCCCCAGTGTTTCATCGGCCGTCCGTCCATCCCTCCGTCCGTCCGTCCTTCCTTCCGTCCGTCCGTCCGTCCCTCCGTCCCTCCGTCCGTCCGTCCCTCCGTCCGTCCGTCCGTCCGTCCGTCCGTCCCTCCGTCCGTCCGTCTCCGTCCGTCCGTCCGTCCGTCCGTCCCTCCGTCCGTCCGCCCCTCCGTCCGTCCGTCCCTCCGTCCGTCCGTCCCTCCGTCCGTCCGTCCCTCCGTCCGTCCGTCCCTCCGTCCGTCCGTCCCTCCGTCCGTCCGTCCCTCCGTCCGTCCCTCCGTCCGTCCCTCCGTCCGTCCCTCCGTCCGTCCCTCCGTCCGTCCCTCGGTCCGTCCCTCCGTCCGTCCCTCCGTCCGTCCCTCCGTCCGTCCCTCCGTCCGTCCCTCCGTCCGTCCCTCCATCCGTCCCTCCGTCCGTCCCTCCGTCCGTCCCTCCGTCCGTCCCTCCGTCCGTCCCTCCGTCCGTCCCTCCGTCCGTCCCTCCGTCCGTCCCTCCGTCCGTCCCTCCGTCCGTCCCTCCGTCCGTCCCTCCGTCCGTCCCTCCGTCCGTCCCTCCATCCGTCCCTCCGTTCCTCCTCCCGCCCGTCCGTCCGTCCGTCCACTTCACCATGGCTGCGCAGCCTGTGTACGGACGCCGGAGGGTCTGCAGCCGCAAAGTTAAGTTTGGTTGAGTTCCAGTCAACTCCTGCTTAAGTTTCGGCGTTGCTCCGTCCCGCTTCCCCTCCGCGCCCCAGCATCTCCAGCCCCCCTCCCTTCCCCTCTCCCTCCTGCCACGCCCCCTCCTCTAACCACCGCTGCGGAGTGAGATATCATACAGCGCGCAGATTAACTGTTTTCCGAACGGGGGATCTCACGGAACCTACCACGTCCATGACGACGAGGGAGGAGCGAGAAAGTGAAGGCGGTTACAAAACCAACCGGAAGCGGTGGCTCAGTGCATCAACTGATGTCACTGCAGCGTCTCTGACCGGGAGGTCCTAGGTTCCCACTCCCCACGGCGGCAGAATTTTCGACACTAACTTTTCAGCTAGGTCGAATTCAGTCGCTGTCAGGAGGATTCTAGCGGCCGGTTGCTGTGATCGGTAGTTTTCCGTGGTTTCTCCGATCAACACCAGGCGAATGGCGGAGCAGTACCCTACCAAACGGGCCACGGACCGCGCGCGATCTGTCCTTCCCATTCCTTGTCCTATCGTCCTATCGTATTGTACACACACACTTACACTAACATACACTACGCTACTACATATTCCGGGAGACCGGTCGGGAGCTTAGAGCTTGTCCCGGCTGGGGCGGTGCCCTGCTGGTGGGAGAGTCCTGGTTAGGGGGAAACCCCACTAGCCGACGGTAGGTCGGCGCCGGATCTCGCCATCCAGCGGGGGAAGATCACCGCCATCTCCCGAGAAAAATATGCACTACGCTAACGGGACTAATGACCGAAGCAGTTGACGCGCCCAGAAACACGAAAAAAATCAATCAATCAATCAATAACAAACCCAGACGAGTGAAAGTGTAAATTATTAAAAAAGGTGGGAAGTAGTGAAAATAGGAACGTGATTTCACACAAGATGAAAAGGAATAAAAAGATAAAGAAGAAGAAGAAGATATATATTAAGAAGAAAAATATGCATTAAAGATGATTCTAAAAAAGAAATAGCTATACATATTATTACATAGATTTTGGGACAAGAGAAAGTCACCGAAGTTGCGATAACAACTTCTTCTGATTTTACGATCAATTAATATATTTTTCAGTCCGCTCACGGACCCTTTTTCTGGAAATGTGAGTTAACGAACGGGTGCAGTTGACATAACAACCGACATTTTGAAATGAAATTGTGTAGTGATATGCTCTGTAATTTCGTATGATAAAATAAGTAGAAACAATTCACTTCACAAACTGAAAGTTTGCATGGCATCCCATAGACGGTAACTAGATTGAATGTGTTTTGCAGGAAATTTGACAAATTTTGTACAAATATGATTTGCACTCAGAATTATGTTTTCTACTCATGGATTGCATTTTACGGATATATTTCAGATTATTCCATTTTCTTTGGAAAAAGGGCCCTGTGAGCACCATTGCAGAATGTTATAATATATGAATCTAATACACACAACTGGAAACGAACGCCACTTGTACAAATAACTAAATCTTTAAAATTAAAAGGTAATTCATAAATTCAATCAGACAATATTATTTATTAGTCTCGCATACACAAAGAAAATACGAGAGACTATGCAAGAAAATAAATTATTTTCGTTTCTACATTACACATTTTTTCTTACACATTTTCTATAAAAAAATCTTGTCCCGAACTCATACAATGATGATGAAACTGCATACCGGAAAAAGTGGTATCAATTGGTGTCATTGCAGTGCCTCTGACCGGGAGGTCCTGGGTTCGAGTCCCAACGGTGGAAGGATTTTCGAAACTATCTAGACAACTAGGTCGCATACAGCCGCTGTCTGGAGGAGAATTCTAGCGGCCGGCTGCTCTGATCGGTAGTTTTCCGTGATTTCTCCGACCAACACCAAACGAATGCCCGAGCAGTACCCTAACAAGCTGACCACGGACCGCGCGCGATCTTTCCTTCCTCTTCCTTGTCCTATTCTCACCTCTAACTTACGCTCATATGCACTACACTATCACACTTGTCGAGAGACCAGTCGGGAGCTTAGAGCTTGTCCCGGCTAGGAGGGTGGGTGAAACCTGTGTGGGTGAAAAAACCGCAAGCAGACGAAAGTCGACGCCCGATCTCGCCAGCGGAGGAAGATCTGAGCCAACTCTCTTGATGAAAACATGCACTATACTTACGGGACGACGGACCTTAGTAATTGACGCACCGGGAATCACAAATCAATCAATGAAATTGGATTTACTCTATTTTCCGATTTTTCGATGTATTTGTGGATTGAAATATATATAATATTTGTTTACCTCATACGTAATGAAATGAACACAGGACTGGTAGTGAGACGAATGTTATATGATTCTACTAAGAATCATATAATGCAGCAATATCTTTGGTTAAGGAAACTGACTTTATATAGAACTCTGATGCGTTGGATATTGTACACTGTATACAGATGAGTTTGGAAACTAGGATCTTCATTATAAATAACTGTGTTTATGCTTTTATTAGGATATCATATATCAATTTTTATTAATTATTAATTTAAGGAAATTAAAAAAACAGAACTCTTGAAGGCACTTTGACCCATTTTATTTCAACATTTCTGAATGATACAAATTCCACGTATATATCACCTTCATACGTATAAAAATTTCATCACGCCTCGTTAGTTATGATGGTTGCTTTGGGGGGTCACCAGTTACACTGAAATGTGTTGGGCATCGACTTTTCCATTTGCTCTCTCGCGATTCCAACAATTTCGAAGAGGAGCGGGGATCGATAAATATATCGACTCTGTGAGAGAGGCTCGTTAACGATAAGCATACACATGACGTGGCCTCTTGAGAATTCCGATTGACGATAGAAGGCGAATTTCAATATTCTTGTTTTCTTTGTAGTGCGTAGGAATGAATGTTTTCCGAAGGTTTCATATGCGCATTTTCTTTCTCTTGAAAACAGAGGCAATATGAATGTTAATAAAAAGTGAAACGTTGACATGTGAAATGGAATTCAAACACGTGAATACTTTTCGTAGAATAACGTTTTACATACAATATCAAACTATCCAAAGACTAAGAGATTATTTATTTACAAAATATTTGCAACTAAACAGCTTTGAAATTCTACTTAGCTTCAAATTTCTTACATCGGCAATAAATGTCCTGACACGGTTCACGATTAATTAAATTAAAAGCTAAAAGCACGAAGAATCTAAGAACTATTGAAAATATACGTGAGAAAACAACACAAGGAAATTTATGTATCCTATGCTACCAATTTTGAAGAATGTCTAGAAGAAATAAACTTCTGTAATTACCAACCCGGACACTAAGTTTCTCTTCAACAATCGCTAACTGTGCCGAAAAAAGCAAAATAATCTCATCACAAATGTCGACATTTATTTAATATTTATTAGCAAATACAAAACTGTTGTTTATTTTTCTACATTCCTGCATACACAGCTTTAACACTTAGCAACACAGCAGCTTTAATTTAACATTTGGAAACATTAATGTTTGTTGAATTTTGATTCGCGCATTTCTATTGTTCCATTCTCAACTAAACTTCATTTACTCAGATATTTACAGACTCTCTCAACACAATAATGTATTAGGCATTTCCAAATTATGTGACTTTAGGCTACACATCTTGTTCATGGAGGTGCTGCTATCGAACATGGCGCGCACCCTTCACTATTACCACTTCCATTCTCCCCAACGATCGGCGGCCCCATCGATAATACCTCGGCTTCCATCACACACCAGCGACCAGCAACCAAAGCGGCTCCCCATGCACTCACGGCGGCCGCCACACCATCCCCATCCCCTCAAGCATGCATCGCCCGCATCCCCGCTGACAGCAATACTACCACCCCCTGCCACCCCCTGTCCACCCGCACCTCTCCCCTAGTTGCCCTCCCCCTCATCCCCCAACCGACCTCGTCGACGCAATCACCACCACCTCCGTCACCATTAAACTACCGTCAATACCGCCACCGCCGTCAACTCACCGTCACAACCACGTCACATTCGTCACGGCCGGCCACCGCCTCCTCAACACATATCTGGGTGGCTCAGGGCATCAACTGATGTCACTGCAATGCCTCTGACTGAGAGGTCCTAGGTTCGAGTCCTGAGAATGGTAAGGTTTTCGACACTAGCTTGTCGCATAGGTCGAATTCAGTTGCTGTCTGGAGGAGAATTCTAGAGACCAGCCGTTCTGATCGTCTGTTTTCCGTGGTTTCTCCGATCAACACTAGGCGAATGCCGGAGCAGTACCCTAACAAACGGGCCACGGACAGCGCGGATATTCCCTCCTCTTCCTGTCCTATCCTCACACACTTACACTACACTAGCACATATGCCAAGAGATCGGTTGGAAGCTTAGAGCTTGCCCTGGCTGCGGTGGTGCCCCGTTGGCGGGAGATATCTGGTTGGGGAAAACCTCGCTCGCTGACGGCAGGTCGGCACCGGATCTCGCCCTCCAGCGGGGGCAGATCAACGCCACCGCCCGAAGAAAACACGCACTACACCCACAGGACTAATGACCTAAACTGTCGACGCGCCGGAACCACTAACCAACCAACCATCAACGCCTCCAGCACCATCACCACTCGAGCAGCCCATATCACCCGCCGCGAACACCTTCATCTCTGAATACGCGCTCGCCGATTCTACTGCTGTCAACACCTACAACCGCAGCCGTCGCTGCTACTACCACCACAGCAACCAACGCCACCATCACCTCCACCGTCCCCTCGCCCCCGCCGCCAGCACGCCAATTTTCCACTCGCCCAAATTGATCCCGCTCTCCTGGGGCCGCCGTGGCGCGGCGCTGGGTCGCGCGGTGGGCGCGGCGGGCGGGTCGGTCGCGCGCGGGGCCCTAATCTATGCGAATTAGCGGCCGAGATAAGAGGCAAAGTGAAATTAAGTACGCGCTCCGCTGGTTACGGCCGCTGGGCGAACGCACGGCCACGAGAAGGGACAGTGGGGGAGGTGGGATTGAAGAGAGCGGGAGCGCTGGTTGGGACAACACAATGGTGGAATGTTTGAATGGTGTAT
Source organism: Teleogryllus occipitalis (assembly GCA_011170035.1). Lineage (NCBI taxonomy): Eukaryota > Metazoa > Arthropoda > Insecta > Orthoptera > Gryllidae > Teleogryllus > Teleogryllus occipitalis. The sequence continues at coordinate 77,434 of BLKR01000934.1, forward strand.
GCGCAAAACGGTGACCTGCACACGAGGGGGTGGGAGTTTGATGAGAAGATAAATTGGATGGTAGGATAATAGGTTTAAATAAACAAGTAGGTTCAGTAATTACGCAATATTTCTTACACATTGCTCAAAAATGAGTTTTGCTGTAAAGAATCAAATGACTTTAAGATTGTTCTTATGTGTAATATGTATCTTGAATAAATTACATAATGTATATTCACATGTACTGATGTATTATTGCAAACTTAAAGAAGACACCGCATTCTCTTCAAATAAATGAACAAATATAAATGGAAAATTGCTGAGAAACGCTTTGTCGCTTTGGCGAAATCTATTAAATATATAGTACATAATAATAATAATAATAATAATAATAATAATAATAATACAGCATAATCATGTTCACGAAAACTGCATTACTCTAATAACTTTTAAAACATCCACATCATAATTAGCAATTTATTTTTCGTATTGCATAGCCTACTTCATTTCATTTACGAATAAAAATGTATTACATTTTTTAGAAAAAATATTTTCATGAACGAAAGTAGATGGAGATTTGTAAGCTTCTCGCATTTCCGTTGTAACGGCGTTTCAGGGCTATTATCGCTTCGGTTTGTTCAACAAATAGCGTTCTAAAATATCGACGAAGCAATTTTCTCTATCATAAAGCGATTCCCTGCTAGAACGATACACCAACAACACTGCATTATAACATGGATCGAACAGCCAGAGGAAGGGAAATTTTGCATGTGTTTTCCCTTCGCAAACAATTGCGCGACTATCTATTTCTATCTTCCTTGACTCCCCATCCCTCTCTTTGTTTTGCAACCCTTTCACACCGCATCCCTCTCAGTCAAACGCGCCTACCGCAGCATTTGCAGTGTATACAAAGCATCAAACAATGTTTGATTATATGTATTCATACCGAAGAGAGTGAGACGGAACCTGAATTTTGCTGTCGGCTGCGAATGTTCCGCATTCTTTTTTATCTACATTTTCGCGATCATTTTCTCCCATTACAATCGCACCAGCGTATACACCCGCCGGTTTGTTTACCGAAGCCCCGATACAGAATTCACACATCATCAGAAAGCGTTGCGTGGATAAACAGAAAAGTCCGGCCGGTGGGCGGGCGGCCGAGCGGGGCGGCCGGGCGAGTGGGGGGGAGCGGGCGGGTTGCGGCAGGGGGGGGGCGGACGGACGGGACGGACGGGACGGACGGGACGGACGGGACGGACGGGACGGTCGGGACGGACGGGACGGACGGGACGGACGGGACGGACGGGACGGACGGGACGGACGGGACGGACGGGACGGACGGGACGGACGGGACGGACGGGACGGGTGGGACGGACGGGACGGGTGGGACGGACGGGCGGGACGGACGGGCGGGACGGACGGGCGGGACGGACGGGCGGGACGGACGGGCGGGACGGATGGGCGGGACGGGACGGACGGGACGGGACGGACGTGGCTTCGACGGGACGGGACGGGACGGACGGACGGGACGGACGGACGGACGGGACGGACGGGACGGACGGGACGGGACGGACGGACGGGACGGGACGGACGGGACGGGACGGGACGGGACGGGGCGGCGGGGCGGGCGGACGGGACGGGACGGGACGAGGCGAGAGGAGGCGAGACGGGGCGGGACGGGACGGGACGGGACGGGACGGGGCGGGAGGAGACGGGACGGGACGGAGCAGGGCGGGACGGGGCCGGGTGGGGCGGAAAGGGGTGGGACGTGACGGGACTGGACGGGACGGGCCGGAGCGGGGCGGGGCGGGGCGGGACGGGACGGGGCGGAGCGGGGAGTGACGGGGCGGGTAGTCGGGCGGGGGTGGGAGCGTGACCTGCCACGCTGGCAGGCGGTGTGCTCGAGCGTGCGGGCGCCTCTCGGCGCTCGGCGCGCGCTCTGGCGGGGGCTGTCGCCGCCCAAACATTTCGCCATCATGCGCAAACAAAAGGCCCAATTGCTCGGCACACGTGGTCACATATATTGTAATGGCGGCGGCATACACACTTCATGAGCTGACGTGAGAGCCAGGGTTGCGAGCCCGTTGCGCACTTAGGGCCGGCCGATAATTCCAATTGGCGCCGCGAGGGGCGGCTGGTGGCGCGCCGGAGCACGTGTCGCCCAAAGCGGCCTCATTAGGGAGGGCTGGTCGGCCGGCAGGTGAGTGTTCGTACTTCCAAGTGGGCTTGACGATACTTTAATGGTTCTTTTGCACATCCGTTTGGAAGGAGAGAACTTTACAACAGGAGTTTAAGCATTCAAATATGGAAAGTTGAATTTTGTCAAAGTTCTTTTCTTTAATACTAGGTAACATTATAATAACCTTCAACGCGTATTTTTGTTGAAGTTTAAGCACCATGTATCTCCCTTCTTTCTTCCCAGCTTAGTTCTGACTATAGTTGTGTGTGTGTGTGTGTTGAAAATTTTCTTACTGTATAAAGAGCAGTACGCCATGCAAACAAATCATTAAACACGGTTGAATTGATGATTATTGTAACGGGTTTAGTCCCTGAGTAGAAATAATTTAGACGATATTTGTTAAATATTTATTTTTACATTATAATGAGGGGAACATATTAACAGCTTGAACCCAAGTCGATAATTGAAGAATTAAGAGAAACAACAATTTTCAAATATTGCAATATCAACTTGAAATTAAACATAGTTTCTTTAGCTGATTCAGGAAGAATAGATAAATAATGTACAAATACTACAAAGGAAATAGAAAATATCTACTAAAGAACTTCAAAAGAAGTTACGAAAAAATTCAGAAATACACAAACTTTTGAAACTGGAATAACACTAAACACCACGTCGTGTTTCACGAACAATAGCGTATTTCAGCTTTTGTATTAGAGTCATTATGTTGAGACGTGCTCTTCTTTTTCATCAAACTTCTGTATACCTGTGAGAATGTTACAGAACGTTCATAAACTGGATGCAATCTTCATACAATGGAAGTAACATTCATCGTTAAACACGCTTGCAGCGTTACAGCTTTAGTGCGGATTCATGCATTCGCAACTGCTAGTTTCTGAACTGCACACCGTCCCTTGGTCGTGGAGCCGCACCCCTGCGGAACGCCCGCCGAACAGAATGCACCCAAGGGTCGCGCCCTCTGCAGGCACGGCACGTAAAACCTAAGTGCCCCATTCGCAATGCGCATTACAACTATCAACTTCGCATTATGTTAAAGCAATGACGTGATTAATGGACGATACGAGCCAGCGCGGGTGCTCAACTGCTATTTTCAGGTTTGGAGAGACGTAAATCAGAAGAGACCGCGAGAGCAGAGGCGGGGGGGGAGGGGGGTTAAACGAGGGAATCTAGCTCTTGTGAAGCAATACCGGAAGCAAACGAAAGGCAATATAAGCACGAGGATAACGTAAACTTTTCGAAAGAACCAGAAAAATAGAGAACATGAGAATATTTTGCAGATTAATGAGAGCACGATGTGAAAATCAACTGAGAGTCGAGAGATACGATTATATTGATAGATTTTATTAATTGATTTGTGATTTCAGACGCGCCAATAGCTAATGTCATTAGTTCCGTAAGTGTAGTGCATTATTTTCTAGGTAGGTAGCGGTGATTTTCTCCCGCTGGTTTCTTCCCCGACATACCGTCAGCTAGCGGAGATTTTCCACAATCAGGTACCTCAAACCAGCGGGGCACAGTCCCAGTTGGGACAAGCTCTATGTTCCCGACTGGTCTCCCGGCATGTGTGGTAGTGATTAGTGCATGTAAGTATAAGTCTGGGTACGTGAGGAGTGAGGAGAGGCCAAGGAAGAGGAGGGAAAGATCGCTTGCGGTCCGTGGCCCGTTTGTTAGAGTACAGCTCCGGCATTCGGGTAGTGTTGGATATGAGTAGATTCGCTTGATAAATTAAGGGATGCGAATTAGAGCGTAAACGTAGGATAAACGTAGAATGACCTGTACGAAGTAATAGAGGGATAAGAGAAATAGAATAACGAGTTGACACAATAAACAGCGAAAATAGGGATAAAAACGTGACTCACAAAGAGATTCAAGGCAGCTGAGAGAGATGTCAGCTCATGATTTTAAAATATTCAAGTGAGTTTTGTAATGTGTGATTTAAAACAAGATGTAAAGAAACGCAGTAGAATGTTTGGAATAACAAGAGTAATAATTGCATTAAGAGAGGGGGTAGAGACACAGGCACACCAGTGTGGACGTGAAACGTTATCGAAAGCAGATTTAGGGTCTGCAACGGAACAAGAACGGAAATACATTCACGGATGGCAACGGAGCTGCGGGACGAACCTACATAGACTCAGTGGGATGATGAGGAAAAGGAGGGAAGGAAAGGGAGGGGGAGTTGAAAGGGTAGGAGAACGCGGAGGGTGCCGGCAGGCGAACAGGCGGAAGATATAAACGCACCGAGGAGATTTACCGCGGTCCGGAAGCCGCCGGTCCTTAAAATGCCCGCGCAGCCCGCCGACCCCCGAGTTACGTGTTTACTGCGCGGGCCCCCTTCCTCCCTCCCTCCCCCCCGCAGTCACCCTTCCTGACAGACCGCTCTACCCCTCTCTCCAGCCATTCTGGTCGCAACCTCCCCTCCCTCCCTTCTTCCCACCCGATAGCCCGCACCCCACTCCCTTCAACCTCCCTGTCGCAAACTCCCATCCTTCTCCTCTCTCACCCTTCCTTCCATCCCTCCCTCACTCCTTCCGTTATCCCGCACTTCCCCTCCCGTCGCAAACTCCTCTCCATCCCTGACCAATCCCTCCCTCCCTCTCTCCTCATTTTAGCCCGCATTTCCCCTCCCTTCAGCCTCCCTGTCGCAAACTCCCATCCTTCTCCTCTCTCACCCTTCCCTCCCTCCCTCCCTCTCTCCTTCCGTTACCACGCACTTCCCCTCCCGTCGCAAACTCCCCTCCCTCCCTGACCCTTCCCTCCCTCTCCCCTCCTGTTAGCCCGCACTTCCCCTCCCTCCAGCCTCCCCGTCGCAATTTCCCCGCGCGGACCCTCACCTCGCACGCCCCGTTTCCCCCTTTCCCCTCCCTCCGCACGCGCGGCGCTTCCCCTACACGCAGCCCCTAATCTACGGGCGCGACGACTAGGTCTTTCTCCGGCTGAAATATCCGCCCCGCCCCTCCGCGCCATATGATGGGCCCGGAAAGCGCGCCCGCGCTCGCGGGGCCGGCTGCCTGCGCGAGAGGAGGAGTTCGAGGAGATAGTAAGTTACGGGAGAGCGCGGAGCCCGGAGCGCCGGCGCCCAAGTTATTGGATTTAAATGGGGACTAGGGGCTGCGGCTTCCCTCAACGCGCCCGGCCCCTAGTGAATGAGCAGTCGATTGGGCGTTCAGATTCTCCAAGCGCCACCCTTCTGTAGCCGAAGATGTACGCAGATAGATGCATATGGCGATATACACAGAGAACGATACACGCATGTAGACGACATGAGTAGGTAAGGGGAAGGGTTTACTCACGCCATCTTTAAAATAGTGTGCTCTTTGTTACAGACCGTTGGCAGCATTACTAATTTCGTATGCGAGCAGAAATTGAAAGAAAACTAAGCAAAATTTAGCCATTTTAGATGGGGGCAATTGTTTCGTTACATACCCATGATTTCGAGCAAAATACTGAAATAACGAAACAGTTTCGAATTTCAGTGAAAACTCAAATATTTGATACTGATATTCTGCCTGTTTCCATGAGTCTTAAGCAGAATTTATTGGAAATTGTTTCGTTACATACTCAGGATTGTAGGAAAGAATACAAAAAATCAACAATTATGATTTTCCATGAAAATGGAAATTATCGATTGTGTTGCTGTCTATTTTCACTATGTTACATGATCTGAAAACTCATATTCATACCAAATTAATCTCAAACTTAAATCTCATACTCAGTGCGTCATTACTTACGACACGCCAGACGTCATTCGACACCAAGGCTCCAAGTAAGATGTCACCCCCCATTAAATATTTACTTTCACGTGTGGCGTTATGGATCTGTAGCTATTTTGCTATTCTTGGCAAGTAATGTACCATTATTTTGTGCACCCCAATATACGATAAGATGTTATTGCAGTATTTGTGAACTCTTTACTTTAGTATTTAATATAGGAGAGTGCATAATTTTATAAGTAATACGGTAATAATTTATTTGTTTTTCTTAAGCAGTGTGCGTGCTACTTTTTTGAAAATCATCTTATGTGGTTTGTTCAGCAGCAGTTTTGCTGCTACGGGCAACTAGTTTGATAATTACGTTATTTTTCGTCGATGAACATGAAAAGTGATGGAAGTATTTGGAATTTTGTAGAAGAACGGTTGTATTCTCAGTAGAGCCGTACATTTCTTGGGAAAAGACAATGTGTTTTACTTTACAAATCGATTATCTTGTATCTTTAAACATGATTTATCAATAAAAATATTCTGTTGTCTAAACAAAATCCTTTGAATAACTAAAAATTATGAATTTAGATGTGCGTCAGTTTTCTTGCCCAAGGACAATGCGTATTATATGATTATTGCGTGAACTTTTTCAACCTTTCTTCCTTTATTCTTCCTCATCGCCTGCCGAAACCTCGAACTCCCTTCTCCCTTCAAATCAGTCGTGCATTTTCTTTTCTTCCCTTCTGAGAACAACATTTGAGTTACTAAAAACTCAATGAAGTCCAGTGAATTTCCGTCGTATTTTTCTATTTTTGAAAAAGGAGAACTAAAGACTCACTGAAAAACCCAGAACGTACGTGTTTATTAGGATATTTTCCATCGCAATCATTTTTAAATAGGATTTTTATGTAGATCCGAATAGATTAATGTACTATTCAAATAACAATGAAATGAAAGGGAACTCTTAAATCATGGATTCTATTTTGATCCTGAATTACCAAGCATTCACTAAAGAAACAACGTTTTAGGAAAGTTTTGCCTACTCCCAAAACACAGTACACAAACCTGGGCGAGCTTCAGTTAAATGAAAATATTGTTGATAGTGATTCAATGATCACGTCACGAAATAAAAAATAGGCTCCGCAAAACCATTCATATAAAGGAACTGTAGAAATAACAACCAAAAATTCTTGTCAACTGACTTGAACTGTCTGACAGTATTTCGAATATCCACAAACCAATCGGTCCCCATCGCAGAGAGGAACGCTTCTAAACAAAGGCAATGCAATTTTACTTTCCTGTTGGAAGCTGATGGATGGGGAAACAGGGGTGCTTTCTCGTCACCACATCACGGTGCTGCGACGCGCTACAAGCACAGAAATTCACTGGGCAAAGCCCAAAATTCGCCCGCGGCACTCGCTCCCTCGCCTCGCAGCCAAGTGGCGCTTAATCATCGTTTCGCAATTATCGAGTAGCAAGTTCCGGTTCGGGGTCGTTGCGGCGAGGACAATGAACCCCCGTCCCCCCCGCCGCCCACACTCAACACCCGCTGTTGGTAGGTCTGTGCAAATCCACCCTTCCGCCAGCAAACCTCCCGCCGCCGAGCAGCCACAACCTCCACCCCCTGCTTTCGACCCCTTCCCATCCGCCTCCGGCACTGCCACCTGCACCGCCTCCCCTCCGCCGCCGTAACTTCCACCCCCCCCTTTCGCCTCCGGCGCATCCGACTCTGACTCGCCCTCCCACTCGCCCTCCCCCTCGCCCTCCCCCTCGCCCTCCCCCTCGCCCTCCCCCTCGCCCTCCCCCTCGCCCTCCCACTCGCCCTCCCACTCGCCCTCCCACTCGCCCTCCCACTCGCCCTCCCACTCGCCCTCCCACTCGCCCTCCCACTCGCCCTCCCACTCGCCCTCCGACAAACCCTCCGACAAACCCTCCGACAAACCCTCCGACAAACCCTCCGACAAACCCTCCGACAAACCCTCCGACAAACCCTCCGACAAACCCCCCGACAAACCCTCCGACAAACCCTCCGACAAACCCTCCGACAAACCCTCCGACAAACCCTCCGACAAACCCTCCGACAAACCCTCCGACAAACCCTCCGACAAACCCTCCGACAAACCCTCCGACAAACCCTCCGACAAACCCTCCGACAAACCCTCCGACAAACCCTCCGACAAACCCTCCGACAAACCCTCCGACAAACCCTCCGACAATCTCTCCGCTAAACCCATCTTCTCCACTACCTCTCCACTTCTTCACTCCACTACCACACACTTCCGCCGCCACAGCGTCCGTCGCCACAGTCTCCGCCACCACAGCATCCGCGTCCACCATCCTCCCCGCCTTCGCCCTCGTCACCCGAGAAGCCCCCAGCGTCTCCGCCTCCTTCACCCCCGCACGGTCCGCGATTTCCGTCACCCCCCCCCAACACCATCACCAACACCTCCCCCAAAGTCCTCGTCATCGCCGTGCCAACGCCGCCACCACAAACTCCGCCATCCCCGCACCCTCCACCCCGCTGCCAACGCCGCGCACCCAGCGAAGCCACACCAGCGTCTAAATCCCGGCTTCTGGAAAGCCTTCGCGGCACAGCGCCCGCGCTGCTGTGGCGTAGCTCCGTACAGCGCCCCACCCCTCCCCTCCCCCCAACCCCTCCCCACCCCTCTGTCCCCGCGTCGCGTCGAACGTCGTGCCGCTCCGCCTATTGTATTGAATGTGGGTTCGCACATGCCGCTGCGGTGACAATGCGCTGCGCGGGGAGGAACTTCTCGAATTCAGGCGCGCGCGTGGATATTGTAGGGCGCCTGTGAGGATACGACGTCTTCCTGCTCCAGCGCGTCCCTTTTTGGTCGCTCTTTTTCAATTTTTTTTCGCTCCTTTGTTTCGCGTTTGTTTCTCAACGTAGCTAATCTCCTCGAAGTAGGTGGGGCACCTTTCCCACATATTTTATTTCTGGTTCTTCTTGAACAACGTTTATCAATTGTTAGGGAAAATCTTAAATATTCTTTTCGTAATCAAAATAAATAGTCACGCCTTCCAATTATATGTTTTGCAATATTGTAAAGAATGCTGCAATATGTACTGCCCGCTTAAAACGTTTTTAAATACTTTATCTAAGAAAGAAAATAATCTACTTTTTCATTTTACAACTTATTTGAAATATTGGGATTGTAAGCCGAATGATGAATAACAAATGCTTCAATACACAGTTGTTAGATCTAGCATTTTTGTGGCACTCTTGATTTCAGCAGACCACGATTTCCCATTGAATATGGTGGTGAAAGTAATCAAAAAATGGGAAAATGGAATATTTGCACAAAGGTTAGCTCGACCATTATATATATATATATATATATATATATATATATATATATATATATATATATATATTGGGCCCCATTCTTTCAACATCCAATACTATGATAAAACACTGCTCGTAGACAATCTAATTTCAATGCAACTCCTGGGATAGGAAATTCCTCGTCTGTGATCACATTGCTGGCGTTCCTTTCATTGCCCTCCAACGTCAAATCAGTAGCACGCCGTTCCACTTTACGGCGTCGCCCGTCCCCCTCCCCCACACACACCTCGCTCCCGATTGTTCTTACCCTCCGGTCGCGGCACGTCCGACCCGCATCACCCTCCCACCCCCACCCCCATCAAGCCAGAGGGGGCGCGCGCGCGGGCTCAAATTGGAACCGATTTGCGGTCTGCAAATGAAACACGCCGCGCCGATATGGTTTGACAGATCGTAACAAGCCGCCGGGCGTGGATTAGAGCGCGAAAGGGGCGTGGGTGCGATGGGGTTGGGTGGGGTGGGGGGTAGGGAAAAAGGTTGGTGAAGGGGGGAGGTGACGAAGGGAGGAAAAGAGACGAGAGTGGCTTGGGAGGTGGCAAGGAAGAGGAAGCGGGATGTACTGCAGAAAGGCATGGGTGGGGTAGGGTGGGGGTAGGGAGAAAGATTGAAGGGGTGAGGTGACGAAGGGAGGAAAAGAAAAGGGAGTGGCTTGGGGAGGTGGCAAGGAAGAGGAAGCGGGATGTGCTGCAGAGGGAGAGAAGAGGGGGCGGGGGAAGGGGGAGGCGTGGGCGGCGCGGGGCCCAAAGGGGGCGGGGCTCCTCTTTTGTGCGTGGCTACGGCGTGAGCGCGCGCAAGCGTCCACAGTCCGCGCTTCTTTGTCCGCCAGCCCGCCGCTTGCCGGCCAGTGTGTGCGCAAGGGATAACCGCTGAATGAGGATTAAAGGTGAAGGGCCGATAATCTTGGAATGATGGCTGCGGGGCCGGGGCGGCACGGGACGGGCCGTGCCGCGAAGGCCCAACGTGGACGGTCGGACGCGGGAACCGCTTGTGCACCGCTGCATTGAGGACGTTCGTTATTGAAGCGCCCCGCCCCGTCCCTCACGGCCGAGCTTTCTTTCCACGCGGCCTCTCCACAGCTTTTGTGTCTGATTGCCCATTGAAGCTGATCCGAAAAGAATGAATTATTTGTGTTGAAATTCCAGTCATTAAATCCGAAAATAAATTGACAGAAATGTTTTTCCGTTTTAATTTTTTTTCTCCTGCTTTCAGAAATTATACTATGTTCAATGCGATGAAAAATTATCTCCATTTTTTGTTAATAGTAGAGTTCTTTATCGACAATTCAATAATCACGTATTTTACTACGGTATAATAAATACGCAGACGAGAGAACAATGGCGCCTTTCCAATGACTAACCGAAAGAACAGGCATTTTCCATTAGCAAAATTTCAATAAAAAAGTAAAATGAACTTTGTATATGAAAATCATGTCGAAAGCAAATGCCGAAAAACGTAATCGGCGTAACAGAGCGCATAAAAATTTTAATTTGAAGGTACGTGAATGCGGTGTCCTATTTAGGAATGCATCTCGTCAGGCGTGATGGTACGTTGTCATGAAATCGGATACTAAAAATAGTTGAGGCATTAGCCAACTGCCCATCGCAACCGGTCTGTTTACGTAATCAAGAAATGAAGCCGAGATCGCCAGAGCCAATTTACACGCACGCAGGTAGCGTCGGAATGAACGCCCCACGCGCAAGGCGCGTTGCGGTCAATGCCGGCGGTAGCGGACGGCAGAGGGGCCGCCGCCACCGCGTCGAAAGACAATCCTCAGGTTAAAATGTTTTCATAATACTGTGCTGTAAACACATCTGCGTAACGAAACGCAATAGAGGAATGAAAAGGTAATCATAACGGCCGCCGGCCGTTAAGGAGCGGGTTGTTATTTTTTTCGTAATACTCTGCTGTAAACACATCTGCGTAACGAAACTCAATAGAGGAATGAAAAGGTAATCATAACGGCCGCCGGGCGTTAAGGAGCGGGTTCTTATTTTTTTTCGTAATACTCTGCTGTAAACACATCTGCGTAACGAAACTCAATATAGGAATGAAAAGTTAATCTTAACGGCCACCGGGCGTTAAGGAGCGGGTTGTTATTTTTTCATAATACTCTGCTGTAAACACATCTGCGTAACGAAACTCAATAGAGGAATGAAAAGGTAATCTTAACGGCCGCCGGGCGTTAAGGAGCGGGTTGTTATTTTTTTCGTAATACTCTGCTGTAAACACATCTGCGTAACGAAACCCAATAGAGGAATGAAAAGGTAATCTTAACGGCCGCCGGCCGTTAACGAATCACGTGAGCTTCAAAATATTTATTCATCTCTTAAGACAAATGACAAACAACATGAAACATAATATATTAATTTTCAGCGCTGAAAACATTCTAATTATTATTTTTAACTCATTTTTCTAATGTCTCATTATAATAAATATTAATATTGAATGAACAGTTACTGTTACTACTAATTTCTAAATCTGCATAAGACGTTGAAGGTGCCGACGTTGACGTACTTGAATTATTTGATGCCACTTGGTTGGTTGCTGAATAACTGCTTAGAAATTTTAACTCTTTTTGAAACACATTGTTCAATGTAGGTTTAATTGTTCAATGTAAGTTAAATTAACATTATTCGCTGTCTCCACAAGATCTTCTGAAATATCCATCTCAAATTTTGTGGAAAATTTATCCTTTTAATGGTGTCAAACAAAGCCACCACGTATTAAACAATCGAATCGCAATGTCTCGCCAAGACCAATATTGTAGTTGGTCTTGGACTCGCGTCTGATTCGATATAGAAGGGGGCGTTGCATTCCTACGTAAGCAAAGGCAAGAACATTTTTTATTTGTATTATTTTCTTATAAGAAGATGGTATTACGAAAAGTATTGAACGACACACGTCAAAAGTATTAAACAGACTTGGTTGGTTATAAACCTCGGCTATCGCCTCGGTTTACAAAATTCAACCGCGTCTGTTATTTGCTGTCTATTGGCCTATAATGTTTAATATTACCGAACGCGCACGGCATCACAGTTCAGTTTACTAGTGTGTCACAGAAGAATAATTTGCTGTTTACATGCAGAAATTACATCAGATTAACATATTTAAAAAAATGAATTATATTGACATAGAGAGGGTGGTTAATGAACAGGCTTTTTCCACAAAATAAACGTGCGAATGTGGCGCTTCCAAATACATTAATGTCAACAGCTTTGAAGCAGTGAAGTTGAGAAGAGTAAGGCATGAGTTATTGAGCATGAATAAACTCGTAGGTAACGACTAATTATACTATTTATGAACAGGCCAAAAATAAAACAGGCTTTTTATTTAATTAGTTTTTACGTTTGACACATCCCAAGAGATGACCAGGACCATAAATCCCAAGACGTTAACAGCTAGGTCGAATTCAGTCGCTGTCTGCAGGAGAATTCTAGCGGCCGGCTGGTCTGATCGGTAGTTTTCCGTGGTTACTCCGATCAACACCAGGCGAATGCCGGAGCAGTACCCTAACAAACGGGACACGGACCGCGCGCGATCTGTCCTTCCTCTTCCTTGTCCTATCCTCTCCCCTTACACACACACTTACGCTAACATGCACTACACTACCACATATTCCGGGAGACCGGTCGGGAGCTTAGAGCTTGTGCCGTCTGGGGCGGTGCCCCCCTGGTGGGAGAGTTGTGGTTAGGGGGAAACCCCACTAGCCGACGGTAGGTCTGCCCCGGATCTCGCCATCCAGCAGGGAAAGATCACTGCCATCTCCGGAGAGAAAAACATGCACTACACTAACGGGACTAATGACCAAAACAGTTGACGTGCCCGGAAACACGAAAAAATCAATCAATCAATCACAAGACGTTAATCTGAACACAAGTATAATAAGTACGATATTGGACTTTATATCATGAGTGTAGTTCTTTAATCGAAAAAAATATCCTTAATTCGAATTTGATTTAACGTAACCCTGTTACCAATGATTCCAACGAATACATATCTGTTAACGTTGTCAACACAATTCTCAAATACTAAAGTTTAATATTAATATAGAACTGAATTTTAAGCAACTAATTCCATCATACGTACTTCAAAAAATCTCTAGTATAAACGATATTTAACTTCTGGAATGATACATTGAATACGTTTTAGACCGCTATTGAGCTCATCATTATCAAGAAAATACTCTACCACTAAGATACGCAAGCATATCACGAATCAACCTGTAATTTGTCAAACTTTTGACTCAGACCCAATAAAGTAACAGACCCATTACTGTCATTAGGCCTCGTAAGTTATTAACATTTTCTCATGAAAGTCACAAGGAATAATAGTGAAATTAGAACCATATGATAATACATCTTAAGCATTTACAATCAAACAATAAGTGTTGAAAAGAAGTAATTAATATGTATCATTTCCCAAGATATATCTCGATCATTTTCTTAATTAATCCTAATACAGTAACTAAGATCCAAATATATATGATAATCCAATCCTATTCCGTCTAACCACGTAAATTTCGCTACGCTCCTTTCACCACCTAACGGAGAAAGGAGGTATTGTCTTGGGCGACGAAACAGGCGGATATCAGAGGCTCAGGCTATTTTGCTCAGAGGCTTTTTATAGGCTTGAGGATCGTTTACATGCAGTAAATCTACTACATGGGACAGCCGGCTTTACGTCCCCATATCTTATTAATATATTCAATCTTATTCACCGAATCTATTTAAACATATGGAGAACTAGGCATCATTCTCTACTCATTTGAGTTTTTTTTGTCACAATATCCACGTACAGTACCGAAACCCACCAGCTCACCCCAGAGCCCACACCAGGGCAACCAGTTTTTTCCTCCCCTCCTTCGTCGTCACCTTCGCAGTAAGACGCATCGACGAGACGCCTCTGCTTCCACGGCCGCCACCGCCGCCGCCGCTTCTGTCAATATTTGGCAGAACAAGCAGAAGGGGGCGGGGCGGGCCGAGGCGGCTCCAAGGCACACCTTACGATCCTGATTTAGTGGCCGACGGGCGGGTTTACGGCTCAGCACACGGGTCATAGCTTCTCCCGCCGAACGCCGCATTCTCGGGCCCCTGGTGGCAGGCACACGCACTTCGCCCTCAAAAAAAACGAATAACGTTCACGTAAGGTGGACAGTTTTTGACACCCACCGGTAATACTCTAAGTGCAAGTTAGTTAGTTAATGCCTTATTTTACGTGGCGAGACTCGGGCCATCAGGCCCGCTCTTCCGTCTAACCACGCAAATTTCGCTCCGCTCCTTTTGCCACCTAGCGGAGAAAGGAGGTATTATCTTGGGCGACGAAATAGGCGGATCTCAATTTTGCTCAGAGGCTTCTTTTAGGCTTGAGGATCTTTTACATGCAAGAAACTTACTACATGGGACAGCCGGTTTTACTTCCCCTCCGAAGGAAGGCGAACGAAGGATTTTTTCGCCCTTAAAAACCCACGGCTTCGATCGGGTTTGAACCCGCAAACTCGGGTTCAACAGTCCGGTGCGCTGACTGTTATACCACCGAATCCGCAAGTTTGGGAAAGAGCTTGGGAAACCATATCCCGATTCATTTAACAACATTTTTTGAATGAATAATACAAAATAGCAACACGCGTTGATGACAAAATCTGATGACCGGAAACTTCGTGAAACATTTTGTATTGAAACATTCCGTGAAACATTTTGTATTGAAAAAGAAGGTAAATATCTGATATAATAGTCCTGCTGTCGAACAATCAAAATCCCAATCGTCTCACATGTAGTGTAATGAGGGTTCACGAAAACGTGCGTGGATAATACATCATGTGCGTGTAAATGCCTCTATGTGATTGCGTGTGGATGTGTGCGCACAGATTTGTGCATGGAGATTTGTAAGTGCGAAATAGTGAGAATATATGAGTGGGAAGGTATGAAGTGAACTGAAAAGGTACTTAAACTAGTTAAGAGGGTTTATTTCTCTTCATTCATTCAAAATTCAAGTAGAATATGTCAGTTAGGTATCACAGAATTTTGAAAATGTGCACACAATTCACGTCTCCCCATGGCACGTCATACGCAGTTTTAACTGTTTTTGACGTAAAATCAAATCAAATAAAAATAAACTTGTTCCAATTATACCTTGTATTCGGCTATAAAAAGAGCACATTATTTATTATTACACAGAAGTTTCTGTATCGAATGTTATAGAAAGTGACGACAGGTACGCG
Organism: Teleogryllus occipitalis; assembly: GCA_011170035.1. Classification (NCBI taxonomy): domain Eukaryota; kingdom Metazoa; phylum Arthropoda; class Insecta; order Orthoptera; family Gryllidae; genus Teleogryllus; species Teleogryllus occipitalis. The sequence continues at coordinate 92,892 of BLKR01000934.1, forward strand.
GAGAAACTTTTACAAACCTTAGACATCACTTTCTTTTTGAAATAGAAACTGCAGGAATTCTGCTCCAGAATGCATCCTGATCTGCAGGACGAAGCGAGGATACGCTGATCGAGAGGCAAGCGAAAGCGACCAGGGGATGAAGTTCTTAAAAATGCGAAATGAAATTTCCCCGTGATGGATTCGAGCTTCTGAGCAGACAGCCGAAAGAGATGAATTTTGAACAAACTAATATACGGGGTCCGAAGCGGACTTGGAATGACCAGCTGTGACTTATTAAGGTTTCTGTCCTTTGTGAACCGGAGACATATTGAATTTTACGTCATGATCCTGAAAGAAGAGGGATCGAAAAAGGATTAAAATTACATACACCGGATGGAGAGGAAAAATACTGCTGTACGTTCTCACACATCGGAAAAAGATCACGTATTAAAAATGAAACTTGTTGACTTATTCAACTCAACGTCTATTACGCTTAAAAAGATATTACTTGTCTACACCTTCTGCTCTAGCCGTATACCTCTGACAATGACACCCTTAATTACAGTTTGTATACCTCGAATTCAAATAGAAGGAAGATAGAAGAATTGAATAGAATACATTTTCTAGGGTGTCTATACATATGGGGACACAACAATTACGAATGAAAAAGATAGTGTAGGTACGGAAACAATTGAAGTGTATAACATTGGAAGTTAAACGAAATTACAATTAATTTCAGTTCATATTCTTAGCGTACGAGAGAATATTTTAGATCTGCCATACCGATTTCTTAATTGAAAATTTCATTGTCACCATAACTCACGTCATTAATGTATTTATTAGATACCATTTACTTATTGTTCCAACAAGAACAGATTGTAAATTATGCAGAAGTGAAAATAAAAAAAATAAAAATATTCTTAGCGTAAAAATAACTTCAAGAATTTTTATAAAATAATTTTTGTCTCGAGATCTGACAACAAAAATGAACACTATTAAAAAACCTGCAAACATTACTTCTTGGAAGCTATAATCCCCCTCTCCGCTGTGTAAATCATAGTGTGAACGATTTTCCTTCAGACATTTTCCGGCATTAACCGCGTTCCAGGGGTGATATTGTGTTACAAATGCCGCGCATATAACGGCGTTCGCAACGTTCATCATCCACAATCTCGTTCCTTGCGGCGATTTCCTGGCCGGATCACGCTCTGATTGCCGGATCTAGTGAAGCGCGGCGCTGATCCACTTAAGCACTTTGGACGTTCCGACTAACGGCGCGCAAGCAAAACGGTGTTTCGACGCGCTGGAGCTCTTTCCAGCTCGTTCGCTTCACTTGACCAACGAGAACCACTTGCGCACCGGCGACTGAACCGGGTGATCTGGCTCACGGTGCGCCGCTGTCCGTTGTTTGCTGTTGGAGCACCGAAGATGCGAGCGCGAGTTTAGTTCATCGGTTCAGTTCGGTGAAAAGATTTTAAAGATTTCTCTTCATTTAGATGAAGACAGGAAATATAAAATTCTGTAGCTTCTCATCTTCCAGTAAATCCGATTTTTTCACAGTGTCTCAAAACGCATTATTTGAAGTATTCTTGTAATAACTTGCGCCCCTGTTCGTTGTTCGCTGTTAGAGCACCGAAGATACGATCGCGAGTTCCTTTCATCGGTTCAGTTCAGCGAAAAAGTTTTAATAATTTCTCTTCTTTTAGATGAAGGAAGAAAATGTAAATTCTGCATTTTCTGGCCTTCCAATAAATCCACTTTTTTTCACAGTGTCTCAAAACGTATTTGTTAAAGTTTTCTTGTGATAACAAGCCAATTAATGTTTCTCTGAAGAATTCTCGTAAATGTGTTAATTAAGGATAAGTTCCGTTGATTTGCTCCTTACCATCACAACTCGTCTCAGACCAATAAATCTTTCACTGACACTATTTATTTTAACTAAACCACTGCACCTTTTATGCAAGAATGAATTAAGAACAGACATTTATAAAAATTCAAACAACAGTTACATAAATGTTGATTTAAATGTTCTGATAAACTTTGCAGACAGGAATAAATATTGTATTTTGCAGAAAATATCACAAAAACTTTCCACGAAACTAAAATAGAAAAATTAAATTGACCTGGATAAAAAGCTAAAAAAGTTTAGTGGACAGTGAAGTACCTATTAGGAAGCATAGAAGGATCGTAAGATTTATGTAGCTTAATTACAAACGAATAAATGATAGAACCTAATTTCAAATCATTAGACAAAACATTCTGAGCCAGATACTTGAAAAAGAAATAAATATACTACATTCATTTTTGTAGCATTTCTGGGAAGCATTTTTATAGTTACAACTAATAGCAAATTGTCGTGTTATATTCCAGAACTTACACACGATACTATCTTAGAGTTACTGCATATAAAAATAAATATAATATTAGGCTAGGTAATATCGTGTTAAATAATTTACAGATGTATCATTTAAATAAGAATTAGTTAATATAACTACACATTCAAACTAATACAATATTACTTTTCCTGTTTTGGTATTTCTTTCATAACCATTCTTTCATTTTCTTAAAGAAAAAGGCAAAGAGAAAAGTGCAGGATAACTTAATGAAAAAGAAATTAAACCAAGTACATCTACAACAAGACTTCTTAACTCGAACATTAACTACCTGAAGCTATACTTTCTTGTATATTAATTTGAAATTTCAGTTACCTGGAACGCGAAAAGTGTCTCCTTAAATTCCTACAAATAGAACTATACAAATGGAAATTTTTAGAATAATGACTTGAGGAAACTGTGACTCCTAAATAAACAGAATAATTGACAGAATCGATAAATAAACAAACGAAGCAAAGCTGTTATCGAATGCGAATAGGGTTAAAGAACTAGAGCAATTTCATGCGCTCGGAAGACATAGCAGCAGTTGCTGGCACTTTTCTTGGTTAAGGTTGTACTATTACAGTGCTTTCCCTGTACGGTTGCCTAAAACCTGGAGGGACGTTTTAGTCACCTCACTGTTAAAACACTTGTATTTAAATTTACTTGCTCTAAAATTGTGGTTAATAAGGCTAATACTAGTTTGCAGTTTCAATTATTTATCAGAGAATCTGTCTCTTTTGAAGGTACAAGAAAAAAAGCCTGTATAGAGATATAAATTCCATTACTCTAGGGAATATATACATATCATAAAATATAATGTGACAGAATTTACTGGTACAATCCACAAGAACGTGACCAAGTTCAAAAAGTATTTTCGTTTCAGGCAGTCCAAACGAGGGAACAATAATTACCTTTTGTACGCCCTGATAATAGCTCCTGCTGTTTCATTTGCTCGCCGCAATTTTTCACTATGTCTAATTCAAATTAATATGTAGAGGAATATAGCGTGTTATTTATATGCATTCGTTTGACAACATAATTCTGCTAATTACACAACGCGGACGTACTAATACTAACTGAATTATTTCACACACGGTATTAATCCTCCTAATTTTACAATCGAATAAAGCCACGTCCGTGGAGAAAATCCGGCAGAGATCAAATGCTTTCTTCGACGAGAACGGTACAGCACGCAAAGCTTTGAATAACAGGATAATTAGCTCAATGAGATAATTGTCTCAATAATTACTGCGGTTGCGTTCTAGAGGAAGAACCAGGAAAATACATTACGACGTCAAAATTCCAAACTTCGTAGAGACGCTCCCATTTATGAAGAAGGGAGCGAAGCACGAGGAAGAAAGAGCAAGAGAAAGGAGTGGAGGAGTGAAGGAGTGTCGGAGGAGAAGGATGAGTTGGGAATAAATATAGTTATCCATCACGCAATACCGAAGTTTATCATCCCAAATGTCTTACCTTAGAAGGCGAGAAACGTCGCTCGTAAAATAGACCAGTCAAAAACGGGCTTTAAGGAGAAACGTTCGTGTTTCATGGAAGAAATCAGTTTACCAAGTTCTATACCGCATACACTGTAACTCAAGCGTTGATACATAATAGATATTTTGAGAGAGATTTGGATAAAAAAGAAACTAAACATATACTATCCAATTTGGGAGTAATAGCAATATTTTAGAAGTGATTTTTAGGAAAGAACTTTTGTAAATCATACAAAACCAATGATTACTAATGTTGTTTTAGACATACTCCTTAAAAACGAATCAAATTAAAAAAGTGATCGAATTATTGATGTTCAACATCATGATGTTCACATTTTTAAATGGTAACAGTAATTTAGGAAATGATAGAGTGACGCAAACTGAGTGTCGGCTTCGTTTACTGAAGATATTTTAACACTTGGGCATTGACTGATTTGACCTGCATTGACCGATTTTGATTATATAAATCGGGGCTGATCAATTCAGTAGCTCCGTGGGCCAATCCGAGCCAATACCAGCGCTCAAGCCCCGAAATTCTACTCGCGAACTGCGATGTGTTGAGAAGTGGATGGACGTCACTCAGCGACTAGGGAAATGGTTTTGGGAGGTAAGTGTGGGTCGGTTGAACGTCACTGATCACACATCGATTCCGAAGCGCCTGATAAAAAGACAATGCGAAATATCTTTCGCTTTCCGAGCTTCGTATGGGACAAACACGCAAGACGGCAGCAATAAAATTAGACAACATTAATAGGTATAGTGATTTAAGTCTATAAATAATGATGTAGATTATCTTGTAAATCCTTTTGTCGGGGAATCCAAAAGTCAGATTACAAAGCAGTGTGTAGTTGCATATTTGTGTACTATCATGCACCCAAAACGTTTTAAGTAAAATATATATCTACTTCATTGATTTTTATGTAGAAACGTTTTGTTGTGGAAAACTATTTCATTAATTCGAATTTATAATATAATTCGTAAAACAATATTATGAAGGGTTTATATTCAAAAGATTCGAAGCGTATTAATAACAGATTTTAAACCAGGTTTTCCAGATAATAGTGGGAAGAATCCAATTAAAATGTGTTTTGGATGAAAATAAATTCCGTCGTCTTCCTTTAGATATAACGCATTGGCGTTTAAAACACCGCGCATATTGGTCAAGTGCAAAGCTATCATCTCATAAATCTGACAGTTTGTATGAAGTCAGAGCCAAAATCACTCTAAGAAAAACAAAATAAATATATGATAATCTTTACTCACCCAAGTAGTATTCATTACACGGATGACTACATAAAGAATCACATCCAAAAAATGAAGAAACGTAATTTAGGATCAGATCGTTTAAATCCAATTAAAACAAATTTTCACCAAGTGATCGGATTCCGGGACGCACCTGTCACAGCGGAACATCCCCTCTCACATTTCGAAAACAAGCCATCCTCCCCCCAAATCGAAAACGACACTTTTCGAGCGAACCCTCCCAAAAATACTGAGCCATCCATCTACGTGGGCGCTGCCAGGGGGAGAGTGGGGACGCGCTCAGGACAAACAGTGCGTAGCAGCAAATGCGGCAACCAGCGGGCAGCGTTTGCACCAATCCGCCCTCGCCGCGGCGCGGCCCTCCCGCAGGCTTACGCCGCCCAGCGGATAATCCGACAAAACGCCCGATGCACGCTAATTCCCTCCCCCCCCGATTCCCCTCCCCTCGCCCCTCCCCCTCTCCACCCAACCAGTCATCACCCGATCCGCCCCCTCTCCTCCGCCCCATTCAGCTCCCTCCCCAACCCCTGCCCCTTCTTATCAGATCCGCCCGCCCTGTGTCGCCCCTCCCCCCTTCCCTTCCCCCCTTCCCGCGAGGGGGGAGGGGTAAAACGCGATAAACGTCACCGGGGAAGGACGATCACAAAAAAAGCGCGGGGCGGCCACATGGCGACAGCAGTCCTACATTAAACGCCCCTCGCGAACCGTGCGCTTCCCGGGCTCCGCCCCGCCCCTAGCCCTCGCCGTCATTCTCATAATAAATTCGATTCTCCATACGCGGCGACTGGATAAAATTCGGCGGCCGGATTCTCTGAAGGGGCGGATCCTCCCCCACCCCCCTCCGGCGAATCCGTCAGTCTGAATCAATTGGATTCGAGACCGATACGAACGCCGCCGCGCCACCCGCCTCGCGGCCCCGCGCCAACGGAAGCTTGTTGACATTCGTTTGACGCGTCGACGGCATACATTACGAGCTCTTTGTGGCGGACGAATTGGGTGGCCGCGGCGGCGGCGGCTCCCGCGCTTTAGATTCTATTTACCCGCGACGTTTCCTCCCCTTCCGCACGGCGCGGGAAGAGGGGCAGGGGGAGGAAAGGAAACAAAAGACGGGCGGGCGATCGCGGGACAGACGCGCGGCGCGACGAGGCGAGACGAGACGCGTGAGTGCGGAGGTGCTCGGGGGCGTTTACGCGGCGGCCGCATCAATCACGTGAGAGGGGGGCTGCCTCTAAGTGGGTGAAGTAGCCGGAGACGGCACTTAAGGGAAACGGGGAATTTGCGGGTCGCGCGTGTAAGGAGTCCGGGTAGGGTCCGCGAGGGTTCCGCCCCGCCTTCGCTGCCCCCACACCTCTCCCGCTCCACAATAGATCTATTAAGGGAGCTGATGAGGCCACCGCGTCGGTGAGATGAGGGAGGGAGGCAGGCCCGGTGACGGAGCTGGGGTCCGTGGTAGGGAGAGGAATCGACGAGGGGAGCGCGGCAGCGGACTGGCCGTCCCCTGGACACTACTGCACATGTGCTCGAAAAAGACCGATAATTAATTCCTACAGAGTACAGAAAAAACCCATATGCGTTGATAGCTAATACATGGAAATTTAAGTAACCCCCGAAAAATAATCAATATTGATTTTTATATCTCAGATAAATATTGATGAATTCTTTTCGGGTGACTATTACTACAGTGCGCCAGGAAAGCCTCTCCCCACGGACCCAAATCAGGAGCTCCTATAAAAAATTGCTTACATCATTACGTATCAATCATTATCAACCTTCATGCATACGTATCAACCATTATTAACCATCATGCATTATGTAGCAACCACATCACTGGGAAACAAGTGAAGAGGACAGCATTTTTCAGTACTGGTATGGTGGCGAGTACGCAATTCATATTTTCGTTTTGTTACAAGCTGTAAGTTCGAGCTACCAACATAATTTCTATTGCAAGCACTCCCACCAGCCACTGGTGTCATTGCGGAAAGGTTTTTCTGGCGTATTATACTACGCGATATTCAAATGGAACACACACGAAAGGGTTCCGTTAATTGTAAAATTACTTTGCAATAATACCTTCAACTTCATTTGTGCAGAACTAAAACAGTTTTTTGGTATAAAAGCAGTTCAATTTATGACTAAATATACTGGAGAGGCTAAAAAATGGGAGTCTGTTTGGAAGCAATCACTGTTTATTCCTTGTGCGAAAGGTATGTAGATAACCTTTGAAATTATTCACTCTGAAATAATTATAATTCAGAGGTGTACCAAACCGAAACTGGTTTCTCGAATTTACTGAAGAAATTATAATAATTTTTATTAATCATGTATTGTTTTTTTCAAATTATATTTATAGGCATTCAATTAGAGTTGTTCCAATATCAAATTTTTATAAAATATATTTCAACATCTTGAATGAACTAAACGCTTAATGAATTAAAACTTTCGCTCTTGTGAATAAGCTGGTACGTCAACTTTCAAAACAATATAATAATTTAAGAATCCAACGTAAATTTCGTAATATTTAAAATCTTAACAATAATATCAATCTGCTTGTCTGATAATACATGATAAGGGTTTGAAATTATTGATAAACATCAAATAAGCTGAAATGTCTGTTTATTCACGCTAGAACATTAGTTCAAATAATCCCAGGATGGCAACATATATTGCCTTCTTGTAAAATTAGTTTCACAAGTTGTCACGGGGGAAGGACATACAAGTGTACACGCAGTAAAACGATTTACCCAGTGTTCTAGACGCCTTGTGTATGGTGTATGGGTCTTTTTACAAATGTGAAATGCCAGTTATACGTTTCCAAGAAATAACTGAAAAGTATATCTTAAAAACATTTTTTAGAAAGAGAAGAAATTTTTCCGGAAACATTGGAGGGTATTCGAGATTTTTAGAAGAAATATAATATATAATTTTGAGTGAAAAACAAGCATAAAAATGCTGACAATAGGAGGAAAACGTTTTGTTCAAGTGACAGGAATAATACATTGAAGGGGAAGACGGGATGTCATGAAGTCCAAACGCGTCCTCAAATACTTTGAATGATGAGCACTTTTATCCCTAGACAAAGACCCGTGTCAAAGAAGACCCCTCTTTCCTTCCTCCTTTGTCTTTTTCTGTAGGGTTGTTGAAAAGACTTTTGATCTTTGGCAAACTTTCCATAAAATGGGAGTTTTCAGCGACCTAATCGAAAAAGTGCTGTCATTTCTCTTCTTCCCCAGAAGATACTGCATAGTAGTACGAGAAACAAACATTATGAGCTTTCTCTTTGATATTGAAAAGCCAAGATTTTACAAAAGTTAGGAATTTGTTATTTTAGAAATGTGGAAATATCTTTCAATGGACTCCAAATTTATGAAGTAATGTGGAGAGTTTCGTCTTAAAGACTGCATCATAAGGCACGATTGCTTTTTGGCATTACGGAGAGTGTATTTTAAACAATAGAAAATAGAGGTAGGTATAAAGTAAACGAATGAATGATAAAATCTATGCTTGCATGCGCCATCAGGTGACGAGGCTGTTCACGTGATTGTGGCTCATTCAGACTGCCAATTCGCGTTCTCAAGGAAGCTTTCACATAGCGAAAAGAACACATTATCCGAGCCGCGTGCACACACACTAAACAAAGAACGATTGCAATGAAGCAGTGGAATATAGCAGTACGGGTCGCGAATGCTGCGCTTGAGTAGTTTTTTTTCTCACCACATGTATCACTGTATTCTTCACAGAGTAGGCATACTCAGTGTCCCATGATACGCTAGGTATTGCACCACCTTAATATCCCAAAGCAATACTCAGCTCTAACTTACATAAATCATTCGCAGGCGGAGTAGCGTTGTTTCTCTGCATTCGATCTGTTTCTTTATTAACAAACTCTCATTTTTCTCATGGCGCAGAAATAATTTTTTCAAACAAACGTTTGAGTGCTTATTGCGGCTTATCAATTCCATTAATTCATTGATTACCGATTCCATTGAAGTGGTTTTTTTTCCAACCGTGTATCTCCCATCAGCAGGGTACCGCCCCAGCCGGGACAAGTTCTAAGTCCCCCGACCGGTCTCCCGGCCTATGTATTAGTGTAGTGCGTGTTAGTGTAAGTGTGTGTGTGTGTGTGAAAGGGGAGAGGATAGGACAAGGAAGAGGAAGGAAAGATCGGCCCGTGGCCAATCTGTTAGGATACTGCTCCGGCATTCGCCTAGTGTTGATCGGAGAAACCACGTAAAACTAGCGATCAGAGCAATCGGCCGCTAGAATTCTCCTCCAGACAGCGACTGAATTCGACCTAGCCGTTTATTACATTTTTAAAGGTACCACCATACCACAGCTCCTTTTATCAGAAATGCTCCAAGATGATTTCTGGAATAAAGTAAGTTACATTTTTAAAGTTGTGTTTTAAAGAGTTCGGAATGTTCACACGATTTCAACTAGTGTATTATGGATGAAACCTCTCTTATCTTACACAGGGGCCCGGAATGCCGTATGGTTCGTATCTACCAAGTGTGATTCTTTTCCATTGGAATCATTCCTGAAATCCATTGAACTTGTGTAAAAAGTGATCGAGCTTTAAACATATTAATATCCTAAAACGTTAACGATGAATTTAAACTAATTTTCGCGTTTCCGCTAGATAATTTGTTATAATACGACGACCATCGGAGTAATCTGTAGTAAAATTATCGGGATCCGATGAAAACAGACACTATCGCTAAAATGTGTGATTAAAACACTGAATGTAAATATAAATTATCGACTCCGCAAAATGTTAGATATTCAATATATGCCATTTTAAATACACAAATATTTCAATGTAAAGGTAAATTGAAAATCTGTACATTCAGTTAAGCAATTTATGTGTTTCGTTTTATTAGTGCTGAAAATGTTAATGGAAATATATTTAAAAGAAACTTTGAGGTCAGCATAGTTTAAAATCAAACATAAGAAGTAATTCTTTTTACTTAACAAAAGTTCCAATAATTTATTTTATATACAGTCCAAACTACATTTTTTAAAACATAAATGATTACTATATTCAAATTGGTTTCTTGAACAAGAATATCGTGGCAACGTTTCAGAGAAAATCACTATCATAATTGCTTGAATTTTATATGTATTTTAGTTCACCATGTTCTCAAGAACTATTGACAATTTCTAATGTTTCTTGAATTCTAAATTCATCACATGTATGTATTCATTTTAAATTCGAATTTTCAATTTGAATTAATTTAGATCACGAATATCTAAACTTACACGCTATTTTTTTAAGTTTAAAAATGTTACTGTGTTATATCGAGATTTCTAAATGGGATTGTGAATTTATAGAAAATATGTTTTCAACAAGATATCTATCACGGTCAATTTTATCATGTTATCTCATCCAATTCCTTGTTAAAGTGTGTATTCATCTAAATATTTTAAATATAATGTGAATTATTTATAATGTGAAACACATATTTCATCTTAATATAAGTTGTTTGAATTTTTTATTTATATTAATTATTAAATTTCCTATTTTAGTTGAGATATTGTTAAAGGCCTGATGATGGAGGCACAACTCGACCTCTGAAACGTTGCTACGCTATTCTTTTATGTTTTAATAAATGTAGTTTGGACTGTAAATAAAATAAATTATTTGAACTTTTATTAAGAAAAAACTTAATATCAGACAGCCTCTGTTTCATCTTTATGCAGAAAGTTTTTTTTTCTAGGGCTATTATCCAGCCAACAGCCGGTTACCCTTTACGTCCCGATGGGACGCATATTCGACCTAGACCAGCATACCTAGACCAACATACTTGCGGGATCCTCTGATCTGGGGTCAGCAGAACGCGAGGCCCTCCTCGACAACACATACAAAGTCAAAGGACAAACAACCATGCCCAAGGTGGGACTCGAACCCGCGACCCTTCGGACCCAAGCACTGAGTCGGTACTTGCTCTTAGCCACCTCGCCCATCCAGGTCGGCATGCAGAAAGAAATCTTGAAATTACTACTCTTTCCCTTAGGATACAGTTAACCCTTTTTACCCTGATTACGCCTGGAAACTCCGGAACATTTTGATCAGCTCTCTACCACAAAATTCACCCTCAGGTTTGACAACCTCAAGGGAGAAAAGGGAGAAAAGAGATTACGGAAAAAGTAGGGAGAACAACCGCATCCGAAGAACGCACTCCAAGAAAAGATATTACTACGAAAAATAGAAAGCAGTAAAATAATCACTAAGAATTAGTGGATACATAAAGAATGGTAAATAATCATGGTGCTAAATACGATAACGAACGTATATACTAGATTCGAAAGAATGTACGATTTGTGTAGATTTAAAGATTCACACAGAACCTGAAATTATCAGAATGTGTTGTAAAATGTCTCCCAAATAATAATTATAAAAACAAAAACTGAACGGCAAATACGAATTAAAGCTAGGAAACATGAAGATCAGAAAGCAACAGCTAGATAACGACATAAATAACAAATTGAAACGCAAAGAAGATGCCGGAAATTCAAGAAGAGAAAACAATGTAAGAAGAGCTGTTTGAACAAAAACCAAACGTAGACTTCTTCGGAGCCCAGTTTGAAAATGCGCAGAGGAAGACAGGCCAGCACGAGGGTGGAAGAAGGAAGCCCGGGAAGAAAAACAGGAAGTGGGATGGGAGATCGATGAGGGCGGAAACTGTTTACAACCCACCATCCACGCGTGTATAACGCGACTGCAGCGAGGGCGACCGAACTTAATAACCTCTTTTTAATTCCAATAATGTAATTACCATGAGGCCGCAATAATACTGTTCCGCGCTCTTGTCTGTAAATATTTTATGTACCCTCCGATGCGGAGAATACGGTTTGCGAAAAAAAAAAAAGAAACAATAACACCGCTGGTTATAGCGGGCCGTTATCGCAAAGAAGTGTCGTAATTTAATTAGTGAAACCCTATTTGAGTAATGAGGTCTAATAAATCACAGATTAATTACCCCAGGGAGGCGGAGTCTTGTCGAGAAGAACACAAGTACGAAATTTTATGAAACACTGGGGAGCGGACTGGATTTGAAGGGGAGGGAGGCACGGGGGGGGCTGTGACTGAAGGGAATAACCATCATAAATCCCACCATTAACAATGCACGATCACAATCAGAGTAACGAAATACATAATTAAATATCGCATTACAACGTTGGCAACGCAACCTACATTATAAATTGAAAGGGGGCGCCTGTAGGGCGTGCGCGCGGCGGCTCGGCGCCGATAGGCTGCGTTGTGAAGTGAGGGCGCCGGCGGGAAACCACGGCCGCGGGCTGAAGGGTTGCCGCTGGCTTAGACACGGGGTGGTGGGAATGGAAGCGATGACGGTGGTAGTGGTGTGAAACCACGGCCGCGGGCTGAAGGGGTTGCCGCTGGCTTAGACACGGGGTGGTGGGAATGGAAGCGATGACGGTGCTAGTGGTGTGAAACCACGGCCGCGGGCTGAAGGGGTTGCCGCTGGCTTAGACACGGGGTGGTGGGAATGGAAGCGATGACGGTGGTAGTGGTGTGAAACCACGGCCGCGGGCTGAAGGGGTTGCCGCTGGCTTAGACACGGGGTGGTGGGAATGGAAGCGATGACGGTGCTAGTGGTGTGAAACCACGGCCGCGGGCTGAAGGGGTTGCCGCTGGCTTAGACACGGGGTGGTGGGAATGGAAGCGATGACGGTGGTAGTGGTGTGAAACCACGGCCGCGGGCTGAAGGGGTTGCCGCTGGCTTAGACACGGGGTGGTGGGAATGGAAGCGATGACGGTGCTAGTGGTGTGAAACCACGGCCGCGGGCGGAAGGGGTTGCCGCTGGCTTAGACACGGGGTGGTGGGAATGGAAGCGATGACGGTGGTAGTGGTGTGAAACCACGGCCGCGGGCTGAAGGGGTTGCCGCTGGCTTAGACACGGGGTGGTGGGAATGGAAGCGATGACGGTGGTAGTGGTGTGAAACAACGGCCGCGGGCTGAAGGGGTTGCCGCTGGCTTAGACACGGGGTGGTGGGAATGGAAGCGATGACGGGGCTGCAAAGTAACGGCAAAGGTAGAGGTTGATTGGTTGTGTGTTTGTTAGTGGTTCCGGGCACGTCAATTTCATTAGTTATTAGTCATTATTAGTCTTGGAGGTCATTAGTCGCGTAGTCCCGAGTAGTGCGCGTTTTTCTCGGGAGATGGCGATAATCTTCCCCCGCTGGATGGGGAGATCCGGCGCCGACCTACCGTCGGCTAGTGGGGTTTCCCCGTAACCAGGACTCTCCCACCAGTGGAGCACCGCCCAAGCCGGGACAAGCTCTAAGCTCCCGACCGGTCTCCCAGAATATGTGGTAGTGTAGTGCATGTTACTGTAAGTGTGTGTGTGTAAGGGGAGAGGATAGGACAAGGAAGAGGTAGGAAAGATCGCGCGTGGTCCGTGGCCTGTTTGGTAAGGTACTGCTCCGGCATTCGTCTGGTGTTGATCGGAGAAACTACGGAAAACTACCGATCAGAGCAGCCGGCCGCTATAATTCACCTCCAGACAGCGACTGAATTTGACCTTGCTGACGAGCTAGTGCCGAAAATCTTGCCAGTGTGGGGTCTCGAACATATGACCTCCTGGTCAGAGGCACATCAGTGACATCATTTGATGCCCTGAGCCACTTCTCCCGGTGTGTAGGTTGGTAAGAAGGAGGGCTTGCAGGAGTGGTGGACGTAGCAAAGGGAACGGTGGTTGCCGGGATAAATATGGCAGGGGTGAGGTGATGTGTGGAGAAGCAATGGTGAGCGGTGATGGAGAAGAGGAGGGAAGGAGACGGATGAGGTGGAGAATTATGTAAACGAGTGAATAAAGAATCAAGGAAGTGCTTCCTAGAAGGAGACAATCTTATGAGAAAGTAGGTTATGAGTAGACAGATATAAGTTAAGTTTTACTGAAATTTTTTTTAGGTATTACATCAGGATATCTAATTTTGTGAGTTATGAAATCTTGAAAAGAAATGATGAAGGATTTTAGTGACATTATCAGGCCTGAAAGGCGTCCTAATGAGAGTTAACACAATACATTTAAAGTAAAGTACGTGCGTATCAGAAACGAAATATATACCAGTGTATAACTAATGAGAATAAAAGAAGGAAATGAAACCAATTTATTTGTCGCGAGGAATACAAATATTACAAAATAACTCCACATCAATTTGAAATGCTTAGTGTGTGCTTGAATTACGTTTTAAGTGACAAAAACGATAAAAGTGTTCATAAAAAATATTATAGATTTCTACATTATTTAAGGAATCTATTGAAATGAAAATTCTTTCATCAGTCATAATCTGGATAGACATAATCATTCAAAAGAGAATCCTATAAATAAATGATAAAAATGATGAACAGGCGAATGACAAAAATAAATAGTAAATCCAACGAACCATCAAAAAATAAACACACATACCAAATGAAGGGGCAATATAAAAACGAGAGAAATCAGATAAAATTAGAAGGGAGGCAATAAAATAGATGTTGCCGCCGTTACGAAGATTCGGCTGCGAACGCAAGAAGAACAAGTGAAGCGCGAAAAGCAGGTCATCGGACGAGGTCGAAGGCGATATTGCGGGGGGAGGATAGGGATGGGAGGGGGGAGGAAGGAAGGATAGGCGGAGGGGAGGGGAAGGGGAGAAAGGAAGCTTAGGGAGACGGGAGGGGAGGAAGGACGGATAGAGGAAGAGGTGAGGGAGGAAGGAAGGATAGGGGGAAGGGTGGGGAGGAGAGGCGAGGAAGGATTGGTGGAGGGAAGGGAGGAAGGAAGTAGAGGGGAGAGGGAGGAAGGAAGGGTAGGGGAAGGGAAGGGAGAATGAAGCATAGGGAGAGGGGGAGGGGAGGGAGGCGAGGAAGGATTGGTGGAGGGAAGGGAGGAAGTAGAGGGGAGAGGGAGGAAGGAAGGGTAGGGGGAGGGGAGGGGAAGGGGAGAAATGAAGCATAGGGAGAGGGGACGGGAGGGGAGGAAGGAAGGATAGAGGAAGGGGTGAGGGAAGAAAGGAAGGATAGGGGAAGGGTGGGGAGGAGAGGCGAGGAAGGATTGGTGGAGGGAAGGGAGGAAGTAGAGGGGAGAGGGAGGAAGGAAGGGTAGGGGGAGGGGAGGGGAAGGGGAGAAAGGAAGCATATGGAGAGGGGTGGGGAGGGGAGGAAGGAAAGATAGAGGAAGGGGTGAGGAAGGATAGGGGGAAGGATGGGGAGGAGATGCGAGGAAGGATTGGTGGAGGGGAGGGAGGAAGGAAGTAGAGAGGAGAGGGAGGAAGGAAGTAGAGGGGAGAGGGAGGAAGGAAGGGTAGGGGAAGGGAAGGGAAGGGGAGGGGGAGGAAGAAAGGAAGGACTTGTGGAGGAGGGGGGGAGAGAGGAAGGAAAGAGAAGGGGAGGGGAGGAGATGAGAGGGGAGGAAGGATTGGTGGAGGGGAAGGGGAGGAAGGAAGGAAGGATAGGGGGTGGGGAGGGGGGCGCAGGGAACTGCGGGGGAGATGGCTCCCCCCGAGTGGCAAGCGGCCAGTTGCCCGGGGCACGATAGCAGCAAAGGACGCCGCGAGTGCACAGTGAGGCAGAGAACCAGCCACAGCGGGTCAATTAAGCCAACTGCATTCACTTTGAAATCACACGGCCACATGCTTTGAGATACGTGAAGTACGTCATTCACCATTCAGATATTGAAAAACTATAATTTTAAATTAGGAACATTTTATATGTAAATTTAGAAACATTTCAATATTTTAGGACTCTCAGTTTACGCTTGAGAATCACATCATACGATTGATCTACGGTTTTAATAATACCAAATTTGATTTTAATGCCAAAAACATTGAAATATATAATATTAAATTAGAAACAAAACTTTCATTAAATGTTACTTTTCGAACAAAATTCTTGTCATGCACCCATGTTAGCTTACAAAAACAAAAAGAGATTGAAAGTCCGTTTATCAATACCTTTCAATGAAAACGGCTATAACTCCTCAAAATCTTTATATTGTAGATATCAATCAGGCTTCGTTGGTGTATCTTATATAGGTCATAATATAAATCTATCTATATATTGAATACACTTTCTTATAATTATAATAAAGAAGGAAGATACATCAATCAATAACATCAATATTGAAGGAAACAACATGGTATCTTGAGAATCGTTATTTGAATTTTTTCTCGTAATAAAAAATCTATATATTTAAAAAAATAAGGTATTTTGCCATGACTTCGTTTAGAGCTTCTACTGAACCGATTGTAGTATTTTTTCCTTTAAATGAAAGAATATGATCCCTAGATGTGTTATCAGATATTGTTTGTGTTGATTCACAAACATTTACAGTGTAAATTAATTAATTACATATTTATTTAATCGTACGCTTATCAATAGTCAATTGTTTTCTTCCAAAGGGTGGCTGTTTCAAAATCGATATATATGAGTCGATAGATGTCCACGCTGCGTCATGGTGGCGCTGCTTGATGTTTTGTTTTGATTGTTGAGATTTGTTTACATTTCGTCAAGGTTTTGTTTCAGTGTAATTATTGCATTGTGGCGTTGACAGTTTGCATGTATTTGCTTTTGTAGTGTATTTTGTAGAGAACAATCGGACAGTGAGTTTTGCTCGGTTGTACTGAAGTAGTGAAGTTCACAGGTTATGTCGAATTCCGAATCGTTGCCCACGCGCCCCAAAATACGCAAACGTACATTAACTGGACGCAGGGAAAGAGAAAGTCAGGGTAAGTGTCGTGATAGTGAGGTCATTTCGTTTCCTGCTGGGTCGTTGTCTATGAAATGTCAATTTTGGTCTGCTTTGTACTTCGCATGTGAGAGAAATTCTGCAAACGAGTTTACTCAGTGTTGCTTAAATAGGAAAATAAGTTAACCTTCGAGCAATACGCCAGAAGAAATCAAAATTGTTTATAGGATATGATGACATTAAAAAACTTTAGAAATAATATCCGTTAGTATAATAGCGCTCTTTCTTTTGTGTCATTTGGCGCCAATATTGCATTGACACCTGGTAATGGGCCATACATGTTCAAAATTTTGGGCACTCCGCATCACAGAATATCTTCGTTATACCCTTGAGATCCAAACAATGCAACGTATTGTGAACATAAGTCTGAGCACAGTATTTTATATTTATCTCAGATCTTACCGTCAACTTTTGACGGGTTTTCACTAGTAAGAATTAAAAATATTGTAAACAACATTCTGCTCATTCATAGGTTATTTTGGCAATTAAAAAATACATAAATTCTTTTAGATCAACAAAATTACCGATAGACTAGCGATAAATTTGTATTTCGACTTGTAATTTGAACGATGCATATGACATTCATTCTTGACAATTAATAATTGACAATAGAGAAAAAAATGTGTATCATCATATTGGAATGGTATTGTTTATTGGCAATTTTGGAGAAATAAAAATGAATTATTATTATTATTATTATTATTATTATTATTATTATTAATATTAATAATATTAATATTATTATTACTAATATTATATTTATTTATTTATTTATTTATTTATTTATTTATTTATTTATTTATTTATTTATTTATTTATTTATTTATTTATTTATTTATTTATTTATTTATTTATTTATTTATTTATTTATTTATTTATTTGCTTTTCGTGGGTCTCCTGCTCCACTGTGCGACGTCCAGCGACCTCCGCGGCGGGCGGGGTAAACTCATTCCCGGTTTACTGTTTCCACAAGATTCGCTCTCATGACCTGTGCCGTGGCGCCCGCCGGCCGCGCGCGGGAGCGCTGGAGCGTGGGATAGTATCATCGCCGAGGGATGGTGGCAACGGCCGGGGCACGTTGAGAAATTGGGTTCCCCGATAGACCGGGTGCGTTCGACTAACTGCTTTTTGCGAAATGGCTGTCGTTTAAGAGCGGGTCATTTTAAGTGACAGGGAAAGAGGTATACTTTGGAATTCTCACAGACCTCGTCATTTAAGGCTGTATGGCGGAGCCTCTCCTATAGAAATTGCCCTCCAAAAGAAATTTAAATATATATAATGTATAATAATAATAATAATAATAATAATAATAATAATAATAATAATAATAATAATAATAATAATAATAATAATAATAATAATAATAATAATAATAATGTGTGCCCACCATACCAACGGGTTGTGTCTACATTGCGAATATACATTTTTAACAGAAGTTAGAATTATAATGTAGGATTGCAAGAAGTATACGTTAAAACTGTTGTACTTTTTCACGAAGAAGAGTCAAGAATTTGGAATCAATGCAGAAATTTTTATTCACGACATCCCCAGATTGTGTTCTATTATATCATTAAATAATAAATTAACGTTATTGAGCCTTGCATTGGAAACCGTCATAAACTGTATAAACTGTCATTGAGCCTTGTATTCGAACAATCTTTCCATAGACCTATCGCATAAACACTCATCATATTATAAAAACCACAATAAAATAAGCTTTTGCGGAATAATATAAAATTTCTCAGAAGAGATTTTTAGAACGCAATACAATCCATGAAATAAATTGCATAAACACTATTAGCAAACAATCCGCAAAGTCCTATTGTGCCTTTTGCAAATCCTCTGCGCAGATAATGGAAAATAAATTGAAATGAAAACCCGAGCGCATGCATGATATTTCCTCTGAGGAGATTTTTTAAACAAAATAGTTGCGTCATAATTGTATATTTTTGTTTTTATTAAAAAAAAATGATATCTCGCGTTCAGAACACTGTGAAAATATGTTTTATGCATGACTAAATTGGAGGTGAAAATAAGAACTATACTTTGCATCAATAATCCTGACAATATGAAGTAATAGTTTGATCGTAGTTTTCAATTTTAACTTCATAATGCAAAACGTACAATAAAACAAACCGATAACGGATATGACAATAAAATGTCTTATATAACATTTTTTCGTTTAAATAAGAAACATTTTGTGAGGACTGCTCGCGTCTCACTTAAAACTTGGACAGCTCGATCACAGACTTCCAGTGAAATGGCGTAACGTTTGGAAACTAAAACCTTGGCACTTTAAAAATACATAAAATATCATAATTCAATAGATTGGAATAAACACAACTAACAAAGGGCCGCTATTAAATAGGATACATTCTACAGGGAGCTACAGTATCACACTGCACGAGACTTCGTTCATGAAATGAAACAATCTGATTTTGTACCTATAATATAATAACAATAGCGACTGACTTTTCATTCAGCCCCTTCCCTAGAAAACAAATATTTTGAAGAGGCCACCCGCAACTCCCCAAATACATGAGCATCGAGAAAAATAGACGAAATAACATAAATGCTGAATACCTGCAGTTATGCATTGCGTTGCATCGATGCTTTTAAAATTGATTCAGTAACCTCTAACCTTAATGTTTTCGCTGGGAGGGGATTTAATTCGACGGTACATCACCAAACAGAATAACAGGACAACATAAATGCTGAAAGTCACTGCATACCTGCTCCACAGATAGATGCAAAGATTATTATCACTACCAACGCGATACCCACAACCCACAATGTGAATAGGTACCATTCCACACGGGTAGTTTTGAAATCATCGACATCGATGACGAATCCCTACCTGAAAGTGCTGTCGCCCGAGACCCGCCTCGACCCGGCCTATCACTCATTGGCTCATTGCCCGCTTGTCGCGTTGCGGCAGCCTCCAGGAGCCCCGCCCCGCTCCGCCCCATCCCTGCCCTTTCCCGCCCCGCCCTATCCTGCCCCGTCCCCGCCCCGTCGTCCCCGCCCCGTCGTCCCCGCCCCGTCGTCCCCGCCCCGTCGTCCCCGCCCCGTCGTCCCCGCCCCGTCGTCCCCGCCCCGTCGTCCCCGCCCCGTCGTCCCCGCCCCGTCGTCCCCGCCCCGTCGTCCTCGTCCCGTCGTCCCCCGTCGTCCCGTCGTCCCCGTCCCCGCCCCGTCGTCCTCGTCCGTCGTCCCCGCCCCGTCCCCGCCCCGTTCCCGCCCCGTCCTCGCCCTTCCCACCCTTTCCCGTCCCTCCCACCCTTCCTCGTCCCCGCCCTCATTCCTTCCCGTCCCCGAACCTCCCCGCCCATCTCTGCCACGCCCCGACTCACCCCGACCCGCCTCAATCCGCCCCGTCCCTTCCCGCCCGCACCACCCTTCCCCTCCCCTCCCTCCCCGCCCCGGCTGCCCCTGTGGGGAAGAGAGGCCGGCACCGCGCCGCCCGGTGCTGCCCTCGATTGAATATCACATACAATTAACCCGGGTTTCATTACGAAATGGACTCCATATTTCATGGGTTCTCTACACAGAGCAGCATGAGAGTAGGTTGCGCTGCAGCGTGATTGAATCGGAACAAATAAATTCATTGCCGTATACAGAATTCAAAAACAAAAACAAAAACAAAAAAGACGAGGTATGGTTCACTTGTGTGTGTTTGTGGGAGGGGGGGTACGCGATCAGTTCGTTTTACGTTTCCAATCATGCAAATGAATCCACCCCAGTAAGTCGCAGGACAATGAGTCATGTGTATTACTCTCACGAAATACAATGGAATTACACTATTTGACAAAGGAGCTGGATGGGGCCATAAAATGTGAATTCCTAAACATATTTCGCTGGAAGTGGATTAAACTAGTAATGAGAAATTTGTGGGGTTTAACAAAGCAAACCTGTACTTTACGGTAAGATACCGAGAAACAACATATGTCATTCATGATAATTGTGCAATTAAAAATGCTAGAGGGAGGTGAATTGTTTCTGAATTTTGAAGACCTCTTTTCATTTCGATGATACCATGAGAGATGACACATAGAATTTCGTACCTAGAACAGTTATACATTACATCAATACAACTGCACATCAAGTACTTTTCGTCGTTATTTGTTTGTGATTTTTCCTCTTGAGTGACTAATACCGTTTGGTGATATTTAAGGGTCACTTAGCTGTAACTTTGAACAAAATATTATTGATTTGTATTGATATACGAATGATCCAATTAATACCATGATCAAAGTTTAAATGTCAATTGTGATTAATTGAATATAATTAAATAAGCACAACATTTTTTCTATATTCAACACTCGCAGAGGTTTTATGAAGTAATATACACATAAATGTGGGATACTGAAGAAGAAATATGTTTTAAAGAATTGAATATCTCTCTCCACGAACGGGGATAGACAACACTGATAACTTTTCTGATCACAGGAAATTATTTCTTCAACGGCCTAATGTAAATTATTTACTCATGGGATAAAATAACAGATTTAAAAAAATACATTACAGAAATTGTACACTACAGTAATATAGTACAAAAAAATGATTCATTTTCTTCTTGTTTGCACAGATACGAATTATTTTATTACCGTTCTTTCTCGTTATCTAAATAATTGGGGAAGACTTCACAAAACATACCATTCCATTACGTCATTTGCTCCACTTCAACAGCCATAATAAACTCCACGCTTCCACTTCCCAGCAACACGGCGGGCAGGCCCTAGACAAGAGCTGGACGTCCACGTGCCGTAATTACAGTAGTTATCCGCAAGGCGCGGTGGGTGGGCGTGGCCGCGGCCAGGGCGGAGCGGCAGCACCGGCGCTCCCACGCGTGGGAGACCACCGCCCCCCGCCCCCAACACCGCCCCGCGATCACCCGAACCTCGCCCCGAAAACGCCCCGCCCCGCACCCTGCGCGAACCCAACCACGCACCCCGCCCCGCACACCGCCCCGCACACCGCCCCGCACACCGCCCCGCACACCGCCCCGCACACCGCCCCGCACACCGCCCCGCACACCGCCCCGCACACCGCCCCGCACACCGCCCCGCACACCGCCCCGCACACCGCCCCGCACACCGCCCCGCACACCGACCCGCACACGCAGACCCGCCGCGCCGCACCCTTCCCCGCCACTCATCCCGCCACGCCACGCACCGCCGTCACGAGACGCCCGCCACGCATCCCGCCACGCACCCCGTCCCGCCACGCGCCGCCACGCCGCGCCTCGCCGCCGCCTTCGCCCGCCACGCACCCGCCCCGCCACGCGCCTCGCCCCGCCACCCGCCCCGCCGCGCTCGCCCCGCCACGCGCCTCGCCCCGCCACGCACCCCTCCCCGCCACGCACCCCTCCTCGCCACGCATCCTGCCCAGCCACGCTACACACCCCGCCACGTCACGCACCCCGCCTTGCACCCCCCCGCCACGCACCCGCCTGACTCCTGCCCTCGCTCCGTCCCCACTCCACTCCCGACCCGCTACGCACCCACCCCGGCCCCGACCCCACCCCGGTACCCTTACCTTTTCCCTGCCCCGCCCATCCCGCCCCCACACAGCCCAGCCCAGCCCAGCCCAGCCCAGCCTCAGCCCCGCGCCGCCCAGCCGCGTCCCCGCTCCTCCCCGCCATCCCGCGCCACACCCATCCCCGCCCCCGCCACGCCCAACCCCGGCCCCGCCCCCCTCAGCCCGTGCCCCCCGCCGGCGCAGCCGCTGACGCAGCGGCCATTCATCGCCGAGCGACGCTAATCGCCACGTGCCACTCCCTCGGCGCGCCGCCTCCGCCGCCGGACACTCGCCGGCAATCGCCATGGGAATCTTGTCCGCACAGAGCGCGTGCACTGGGAAAATGCTGCCTGCCTGACTGAATGCCCGCCGCCCCTCGCCGTTCCCTCTGGGCGAAGCGAACGCCAACGCCAAAGTGAAAGCGGTTGCACTGATATTTCGCCTTCCCCGAAAAAGCTTTCAGAAAGCATATAGTACAACGTGTCTTGTCTACGGTGTTAATTTAAGTGGATTGTGGAGACAATTCAGAGGGCAAGATATACAAATTTATCTCAGCTCTACTAGAGTCTAGTGAGGATTTTGACTGTTCTGCACGGAATTCCAAGGTCATTGTATTATACTGGAGCACATTACATTATGTAATCATATTATAGTAGAAATAAATAATTAAGACACAATAGACAAAGACACATTCTTCAATTTTTTTACAAAACAATTGGCAATAATATAGGCTAAATTAATTACAGAAACACCAACAATTTCTAAATATTCCATTAAAAATGAAATTACAAGTTGTTTTATTGACATTAATTGCAAGTAGGATCGATAACGATAGCAGATGATAAGCTATCGTAAAAGTTACTTTTTGAATTTCGGAATCCACAATGAGTGAAAACGTTTTCCAATTTAGAATTCCACTTTCTTACTCCTCCATCCATCATACTCGTCACTAGCAAAGCTGACTTTCCTCCGGTTAAAAGTAACAGAACAGTATCGATTGTTCTTCCAGCATAATGGTGTCAGAAATATGGGCTGTCGGCGGTTGCTACCATGCACGCCGCGAATGTGATTTCACTTGTAGCAAGTGAAAGCGAAAACGTCAACTAACCTAGTGAATGTATAAAGAGCCACTATACAGTTTCCAGGCGAAAGATGTATGTCATGTTAACGGTGACAGGTAGATACTAATGAACCGCGTTAATAAGCAGTAGGAGGGAATGTGAAGGTACAATAGACGCGGTTCAAGAATGACAGTCCTGGCTTCTGTCACGGAATAAATTAATGTGCACCTGCCTTTGCTAAGGAAGAGTAGAAATGCGTTGGCATTGCAGAAAAAAAGGTGAAAAGTAGGTACTACTAGACATTAGTTCGTAAGAACTATGGCATAAGAACAGGCAACAGAAAAACTCTTCTTATCGTATATATATATATATATATATATATATATATATATATATATATATATATATATATATCAACACATTATTGAAAAATGCGATATCTCCCTCTTAGTTTAAGTAATAAAACACAAATGAAATTTTAATATGAAATAATTGAAAAAACCAAAATCGGATGAGAGATAGGAGGACAAATCGAGGGAAATATGTTAATGCCTTATTTTACGTGGCGAGACTCGAACCATCAGGCCCACTCTGAACACGCAAATTTCGCTACTCTCCTTTCACCATCTAGTGGAGAAAGGAGGTATTATCTTGGGCGACGAAAAAAGGCGTAGGTCAATTTTGCTCAGAGGGTTCTTTTAGGCTTGAGGATCTTTTACATGCAGTAAATCTATTACATGGGACAGCCGGCTTTACTTCCCCTGCGAAGGAGGGGAAGTACGAAGGCGTTTTTCTTGTCCTTAAAAATCCCATCCAATAAGGTTTGAACCCGCAAACCTGGGTATAACAGTCCGGTACGCAATTCGTTATACCACCGAAACCGCTCAATATGTGATGAATATTCGACCAGTAATTAATATAGTTATAGGAGAAAATGTAGAGAAGGCAAAAGCATCGCACCACTAATCTCACACATGACACATGTGTACGAGTATTCCAAGTCGCGGTCTTCGTAGACACGTATTAGTCGAATGTGCACAACATTCGCTTGATTGCTACACTTCAAACCCCACTCTACACAATAAGGAGAGTGATGAGCGTACAATGTTACAACTTCCACAGATTTTCAGCGGTACTGCTTCATTTTCCTCCCATTCTACTAATTACAACATCGCATTATCTCTTTGGTTCCTGGTGACAGGTATATCCTGCACGAACATATGTCACTCAACAAAAATAACTATGAGGGGATTATTATAGTCCGTTATTATAATTATGCACAGAAAAATAAAACAGACTTAATCAAAATTGCAACGAATAAAACTCAGGGCTCATTTGGTGCTTCATACAATGAGAATTTCGAGATGTTCAGAACCAATCCATCTTCAGCATTTGTAACATTCAGCTATGTACACGTTCAAACACTTTAGTTATTCCCCCCATTCCCACATTTCCCCATTCCTATCGTTCTTTATTGCATGGCTCAATCCTCGTCGTCATCCCAACTAAACCGTTTGCAGCTCAAAACGAATGCTCACTAAAAACTGATTACTCCCCTTCAACCTTCCACTCGGGCACATGTGACCAATTGGTGCATGTAGTGTTGCACCTTGCGTGGACCAAGCGGATTGACTGATGGTTGTTACATTCCGAGTGCGTCAAGTACTGAGTTCATTATTTCCGTAAGTAAACTGCATGTTTTTTCATCGGGAGGTGGCGGTGATCTTCCCCCGCTGGATAGCAAGATCCGGCGCCGACCTACCGTCGACTAGCGGGGTTTTCCACAACCAGGTATCTCCCACCAGCAATGTACCGCTCCAGTCGGACAAGCTCTAAGCTCTCGACTGGTCTCCCGGTAGTGCGTAAGTGTGTGTGTGTGTGTGTGTGTGTGTGTGTAAGGGATGAGGATAGGATAAGAAAGAGAAAGGAAAGTTCGCGGCCGGCCGTGGCCCGTTTGTTCGGGAACTACTCCGGCATTCGCCTGGAGTTGATCGGAGAAACCACGGAAAACCACCGATTAGAGCAGCCGTCCGCTAGAATTCTCCTCCAGACAGCGACTGAATTTGACCTAGCTGACAAGGTAGTGTCGAAAATCCTGCCACCGTCGGGTCTCGAACCTAGGAACTCCCGGTCATAGACACGGCAAGCAAGCGAGAGAAAAGTCGCTGCACCGTTTCCCAACACGCTCTAATCCTTGCACCACGCGTGACACAACAAAAGCGCGGGACGCCGCCGGCGGGGGCGGCGGCGGTGACGACGACTTCAGAGGCCGGAGACGCAGGCGGCAGAAATAACAGGGGGTGTCACAGCGCAGCACCCCGCTCGCACAGACGCGGCCCCCGCGGCGCCGCCGTCAGCGCCGTCTATGGCAGCGCGCGCGAGGCGGCGGACAGCCATTGTGCACGGCTCCAGCTCGCTCCCCTCTCGCCCCGCCCCGCTCGCCCTGCCCCACTCACCCCGCCGCTATCGCCCGCCACGCTCACCTCGCCCCACCCCTCTCACACCGCCCCCCCTCTCGCACCGCCCCGTCCCGTCCCGCCTCGCCCCTCTCGTCCCGCCCCGCCCCTCTCACACCGCCCTGCCCCTCTCACACCGCCCTGCCCCTCTCACCCCTACGCCCTCGCCACGCCCCGCCCCTCTCGCACCGCCCCGCCCCTCTCGTCCCACCCCGCCCCCCTCTCACACCGCCGCCCCCGCCCCGCCCCGCCCCGCCCCTCTCACACCCCCCGTCCCACCCCGCCCCGCTCCTTCACCGCGAAGGGGACGCCGAGCGCGCGACACCACACGCAGTGGGCGCTTTCCGCGGACTTTGATTTCACGCTTGAAAAGCGTAATGAACAGCTTGAGAATTATTCATGTCGCACATCTATTGCCTCAATGAAAAATTATGGAAATATTTTTTACTCTAAGAAATCCCACAAATGTGTCTGAATGATCTCTCATATAAATAATTTACTTTAGTGAAAAGTAGAAAACTATTTATTTTCTTAAATACTTAATTTTAGATTTATCGAAGTCAAAATTTTCTTTATTATCAATGTGTGTATGTATTTGGCGTTTTGGGTCGGTAGTCCGACTTCGCCGGCCAGCTACCGGTGTCCCCCTAGCCTCGTAGTCGATTTTGTGACTTCCAGACAGCAGAAAACTGATGATGATGGCTAAGCCATCGAAAGCTGCTGTTATAAAATGCTGAAATAAATAGTATTGTTGACAATGACAACGCCTTCAATAATTGCAACTAGTTAAAATCCTATGCTTGGGGGTAAGAGCGATATGAAGCGAACATGTATTCTCTCTCTTCACCGTAACTATCAAAATTCGCCTGCTTGAGCTTTTCTTCGTCGCACACCTACAGGAATTGGGACAATTTTAAAGGAAAGCTACAACAATAATTTTGCATCGAACGTGAATCGAACCCGGAGACCACAGCACGGGAAGCTAGTATGCAGCCCATGAGGCTTTTATTATCAATAAATAGGTAATTAAACGACTGTCCTCTGGGAGACCGTGAAGCAACTAGTGACACCGAAGGGGCCACAAGATGAAAATTAGATTTACTGTGATTGATGCCGCTGGTTGCCACTGTCTTCGAAGGAAACTAATTTATTTTCTCTGATAATTTTGACGTTCATTTCGATACATTGCGTTCTGGGAATTTAAAACCATATGTATCCGAGATTAAGGTCCACTGATTAAGGTCCCATAAATCGCCCATACGTGGGCACATTCCGTCCTTAGGATGCATCTTTCATTCTTCTGCCATGGGAGTAGGGAGCTCGGTCTTATCCGTGTTGTCTTACCCTATCAATTTACTATATCATTTTCTCATTTTTTCACAAAACATTTTTGTATTATAACATAATTTGCATAATAAATGTGGAATTTGGGTTTATTTCACTAATTTATAGTGTATTTAGTTTGAACCTCACAATATCATTACGATTCAACTTCTGTAGCTTGTCACTAATACGTTGTACATCTCTAGCGCGCGTCGTGGCCATGCAAATTTAATACTTTCGCCCCCGCGGATTTCGGGTTCCGAAGCGTAGGATTTTCCGGGCATGCGTGAGGTGCCGAACTCCTGCAGAAACGTGCAAGTGCGATTGTCGCTCCTTCTAATGTCACAAACTGAGCGACAGAATTTCGCGCTGTGGAAAAACTACCCAATTACACCGCCTGCTGTCGCGTCAATATCACATTTTATAGCCACCCGGTCAGTTTTTAATTTTTTATTGAATACGCACAAGTTATAGCCTAAAATTCTTTTGCAGTTTGTTCTTAGGCTATAAGGAGTCTTAGACAAAAATCCCTTGCGTTTTTATATTGTTTTAGAGGCTTAAACTGTCCAACACAATATCAAGGGCGAAGAAAATTATGTTTCAGATTAACCTAAACTTGAATAATGTAAATATTTGAAAATGTATTGCGTTTGCAGTACATGTGACGTACGTGCACATTTAACTCACAGAAACATACATTTAATGACCATTAGTTATTCGACAGTTAATAGATAATGTAAAAATTAATGGGAGACGTAAGAAAAGTTGAAATGCAAACAGGCTTAAACAAAAACATCTGGGAATTTATGGAGATCTCTTCGAACTGCCTGAATAATGAGAAATAAAAGGTCTTAGTACTCTCCAAAAATATCAAATCTTTAACGTGGGTTTTTTTGGTGGCTAGTGATTACGGGCACGTCAGCTACTGGGGCCACTAGTCCCGTAATTGTGGTGCATGTTTTTTCATCGGGAAGTGGCGGGATCTTCCCCCGCTGGATGGCGAGATCCGGCGCCGACCTACCGTCGGCTAGTGGGGTTTCCCCCTAACCAGGACTCTCCCACCAGCGGGACATCGCCCCAGCCGGGACAAGCTGTAAACTCCCGACCGGTCCCCCGGAATATGTGGTAGTGTAGTGCATGTTAGTGTAAGTGTGTGTGTACGGGGGAAAGGATTGGACAAGGAAGAGGAAGGACAGATCCCCGACATTCACCTGGTACTGATCGGAGAAACCACGGGAAACTACCGATCAGAGCAGCCGAACGCTAGAATTCTCCTCCAGACAACGACTGAATTCGACCTTGCTGACATGGTAGTGTTGAAAATCTTGCCAATGTCGGGACTCAAACCTAGACCTCACGGTCAGACGTGCTGTAGTAACATCAGTTGATGCACTTAGCCAACACTCCCGGTAGAATATTTAACGTATTATTTAACGCATTTTAAATTTAAAATTAAAAATATAAGGGTTTTAATTTCAATATCTACACAAAATACTGCTACTATTTAATTCGGTCTTGAAACTCCGGTTCAACAATTGTTGTGCTCAACTTGAAAGCTATTTTTTAATCATTTATTTTTTATTTATTAATAAGCAAATATTTTAAAGTGTCATATAATTCTTAAACATTCCGTCACTAAAATATGCATTTTACGGACTGACTACAAAATTATTACGAAGACCATTGGTAATTTGTGACAGATTGCTGTAATGTCATTATATCTCTTCAATATTCCTACTGATAGCTTTGAGAACTTGGATTTGAAAGGAGGAAACATGAACTATCTGCTGATTCCAAACTAATAAACGAGCTACATTAACGAAAATCAATATACGAAGCCCCCTTTATTCGGGAACAGGTTTTCAGCGCTGCAAAGTCTCAAAAGTAGCAATAAATCATCGATTTGGTCTCAGTAGATCAGGCGAATTTCGCTCTGTGCAGCGTCAGGGCCTTCCTTCCCACTCAGTCTCCCCATGCGGCGAAAGCTCTGGAGGGGGAGGGCCATGGAGGCGAAGTGCGGCGGTAATTAATTAACGAAAGGTACAGGCGCGCGCTGATAGGAGGGGTCTTTCTTATTAAGACTAATGGCCGTCGTTTGCGGCAACGTGCTACTGGTGAGACACTGACCAGCTGCACGGTGAGTGTTTGCAGATCGTTGCGGAAGCAATGGGTGACAGGAAAAGAGAAACAAGAAGTGGATGGTGGTAGCTGGAGGGTAAGCGAAGAGACTGAATGATGGTAGGAAAAGGGTGAATTGCAAAAAGGAAAAATGATAAAATTGAAGGAGAGTGGTGGAATGGGAAAAAATATCTAGAATTCCATACTAGAGCCAAAGCACAACGACAAAGTAGTACGTGTTTTTAGTAGTTTCATGTTATTGATTGATTCATTGATTTTTTCCGTGTTTCCGGGAGCGTCAACTGCTTTGGTCATTAGTTCCGTAAGTGTAGCGCATGTTTTTTTCTCGGGAGATGGCGGTTATCTTCCCAAGCTGGATGGCGAGATCTGGCGCCGACCTACCGACGGCTAGTCGGTTATCCCTCTTACCAGGACTCTCCCACCAGAGGGGCACCGCCCCAACCGGGAAAAGCTCTAATCTCCCGACCAATAAGAAATATTGAGTATTGAAGTTGTCAGCATTACCTCGTCTGGGCAAAAATAAAATCGTTTTCTGTCGTAATTCGAAGGTGGTAAAATATTAAGAGGCTTCGCGTCAAAACTCTATTTACTGAATCTGCTCTGCTGTGAACTATATATTCTAACTTTTTTTTAAAATTTAAAATGTAAAATTCAAACTTTCTTTTTAATTTGTTGCGTCTAAGTTGACGCAAGGCGTCTCCGAGCCCCTTGGAGGGCAATGAGCGCTTTTTGCGCTGGGAAGTAATCCTCCATCATTTTGCGCATATTTGGAGTAATCCTCCATTATTCAATTTAATTCGTCTTACGTCACGTCACGTGGCAGTCAGTTGTCAAGAGGACCACCAGATAGAATCTCCGCGTACGCGCCTTCAACTACGCGCTACTGCGTCACTACCTAGCAGCCAGAATTGGGAAGGAAGAAGGATAGAGGTGGGGTTTAGGACACTTCACAGGGGTTCAACTAGCCCTTGTGAAGTAGCAAAACTCGTTTTGTTAGAACAAATTTCACATGAGATTCAACGGGAATCGAACTCGGACCTCGGTGGTGAAAGGCTAGCGATTTCGCTATGCGCCACGAGCAAGCTCTTCTTTCAATTCCTTCGCTCTTTACATGAGTGCAATGTGCAACCCCTCGGATTCTCGATATTCAAAAAATGCGATCGCGTCGCGTCGCAAGTAGAAGGAGGCAGGGAATCTGCGTAATTGAGACAATGCAATATTATCTCTCTGTTCGTTTTTTGGTGTCCGTCCCGTGTCGTGCTCTGATTCCATTCTCAGAAAGTAGTTCAAAATTTCAAAGCAGTTCAGATTTTCCAAAGAGTTTCATACGATAAATGTATTGCCTTTCTCTCTAAAATTCCGCCCGAGGCATTTAGAGAAAAAAGTCCAATGCGAGACATTTGAAATGTAGAGTTTGCTGTTAATTAGCTCCAAAGAATTGCTATAAATAAACACCAAAAAATTCCAAGTACGGCGCAAAATTTGAATTAATTTTGACCGCCTATGAGCCAACAACCTCCGAAGTTCAACTTTAACCCTTGTACCATACTTGAGGCCATTTTTGACCTCTCCATAATTAGTTAACATTTTTATCAATAACGGTAGTAAATTTTCTTTTATATATGCCTTCGTGCACTTATTAAGTAGGTATAAATAATTAATCTACCTATCCATCCATCCATCCATCCATCTATCCAGCCATCTATATATCTATCTATCCATCCATGTATCTATTCATCTATCCATCCATCTATCTATTCATCTATCTATCTATTCATCTATATAACTATCCATCTATCCATCCATCTATCTATCCATCCATCTATACATCCATCCATCTATCCATCTATCTATTTAAATCGTGCTTGGTAAATACGCTTTGATCACCACGCACTGAGAGCGGGCAGCGATCGGCCGGATGATAGCGAGGCGGCGAGTGTCGGCGGGGAAGGCGATGCCTGTGAGCTGCATACGCGCGCGGAGGGGGGCGGGGCGAGCTGCGGCGAGAGTCGTAGCCGGCAGGCATCCATCGCGACCTGCCCGGTGCACGGGCTTTAATGCGGGCGGGGGAGGGGGGCACCGACGTGCTTCCAGTGCGTGATCAGGTAAATGTTCCATCGACGAGATGAGCTAGAAGCCGATGCAAATGGGCGTCCCCAATTGAATGTTCGCTAGCCGAGAGCATTCGGAACAAAAGGTAAACGAGGCATCGATGTAACGATTTCGTTCCCGGGGAAATTAGATATTGTGAATGGGTGAAATGGATGTTCAGGGAAGGGGGAAGGGGCTAAAGATTTTATGCGTGCAATGTTTTGAATTGAGTGAAATCGTTTTTGTAGCGTGTTTAAATACGTTGCACGATAGTGTTTAACCTTAATAACACATACTTACATACTTATGATCTTGAAGCGATTAATAACCTTTCATTCAGAAAAGTTTATTTTTACGATTTGATGATTTTCAACAAGGAGCGATTTAGTCACGATGACTTTGTTTTATATGAAATACATGAGAAGGAGCACTAGAGGTGATAAAATGCAAATAGAAGAAACCTTTATGAATGGGATGTTAAATGTTTTTATGGAAACATTAGTAATAATATTCTATATGAATATAAATAGATGACTGCAGACATAAAAATTACGAAGTATCATCAATAAAAGTAAATCGTTCATTTATACACGATTATACGAAATCGTGAAATTTTCTTTCCTTTCTTCTAATGGTGCAAAAATTAAAAATATATTTTTGCGATAGTGGCAATCTTTCATGACTAATAAAATGAAAACATTTTCATTATTATAAAATGTCATTTTATATTCTTAACAAAAATAATACTAATGAGAGATAATACTTTCTTTCATAAGAAAACATATACAATGAAATAAGATATTTCTGAGGGGCCATGCATATACTTATCCGATAGCCCAGGCCAGTATGATGTTACAACTCACCTGCAAAAGAGAAGAAAATTAGTCTAATATGAATGCAAGATAAAATAATAAGAACATGAAGATAAACACAGAACATAGTGAACGAACACAGAACATAGAAGAACTATTCAGTTAATTAAATAGCAGCTTTCAGTAGGTATCAAGTAGGAAACCATCAAGATCAGGATAAAGAAATGGCGATGATAATACTAAACTGTGTTCCTCAATGAGAAACACGCTATGTACAAGTAGAGAAAGTTGATTTACTATATCAAACAGATATCTGTGGAGGTATCTTAAATATTAAGAATTTTGTTAATCCCAAAATAAACATACCAGACAAGTGATTAACATAGTAATGTCAAACTTTCTTTGATCTCGCCATCCAAAACCGTTTAAAATTGTTAATAAACTTCTTAAAATATTATATATAAGTTTATAAAAGAAATTAAATTTATATATAAGTTATTATAAGAAATATACAGTTCAGTTCTCAAATGTTAATTTAATTAGCTGTGAAAATTTTAATTTATGAGTAGTGAGTGTAAATTAAATTTTGTCATGATCTGAAATTTGAAAGATCCTACAGTTTTTTAAAATTTTGCACAGAATTGAAGGTGATATCGAAGAGAGTTTAGCTTTCGAAATTTGACGTCCACCCGAAACTCTTTCTTCTAGAGAGTGATCTCCAACGACATGCGTGTGCTGGGTTGCATCATATTCGCGAAGCCTCTCGTACAATTCTCGATTGCTCTCGATTGTAGGGTTATCAGTCATATGACAATGAAAAGCAAGGTAAAATTCCTTCACAAAATGCAAAGGCAACAATGATATGAAAAAGGTCATCAACAGGCCACCCTATAATCGGTTCCGATTAGCGCTCCACAGGGAAACGGGCCATAGAAATAGTTTACGAACATTTCCTAATATGCACGATGAGTCCTCATATTAAACGTGTTCCATCTAATATTCCCAACAAATATTTTTTTACCTCAGAGGCACTGATGTTCATGTGGGGAGTTTTTCTGATTATGCCATCGTGAGCAATGCGTAACTTTTCCATCACACCAGACTCGCTGTTGGACGTAGGTCATTTGCGTACCCAGAAACACGAGCTGAAGTTTCTGAACTTTGGTCGGTGGAGCTGGAGCTGACATAACTTTTGTCACGCTCGAGTTCGATACAGAACAGTCGTTATTCTCTCCCTATCTCCATCTATTCACGTGTAGTGTGCATCCAAGGAAAGTTGTTGTTCTCTTTGGTAAACTACATTCACTAAGCACTTTGATTATCGATCTGTTTCTCCAGAAATAAATCTTAGATACCACGAAAGAACAACTATCGTCGAAAAACTGCATTGAAGCCACGAATTGTCTCGCAGGACAAATACCAAGAGAAGCAATTGTTAATTTCACAATGAAGAACAGACTGATATGTTTGTTTACACCAACAATGTCTCCACCCAAGTACAGTGTCGTCATGTAGTACAGTCACTCAGAGTAGTAAAACTGATTATTACCAGTGCTTGATGTATTATATTTTAGGTTCCAGGACGTACCCCATATTAACAATTAATTTAATAGAAATAATTGAATATTTATATTATAATTTAATGATTATTTCCAAGGTATTGCAACGCAGTTTCGTCACGTTCCGACAGAAATCAAGCGAAATCATTATAACAAAGCATGGTTCCATGAAAGTGTTCTTTTTTCGTTTCTGTTCCGTCTCTTTCAAGCACCTTACTTCCCCTTCTGAGGAAGGGATGGAGCCAAAGTACGACTTGAGATGACTGAGAAAGCATCACCGCTATTACTGCAGAGGACCCTTCCGGGAGGTCCTGTGGTCCTAGATCCTACGGGAGCGGATTTTCGGCACTACACTGTCAGAAGTTTCTGCATTACTTTTAAAAGCACATGAAAGTAATTTTGATGTGCATAAATTAAATTCAATGCACACGTGTAGTAACTTTAATGTACGTGTGCATTAAATTTCATGTACGTGTACAATTAAATTTGATGTACACAAGTTATATTAACAGTCCCACATTAAATCTACATTGATTTTAATTTAAGCATTAAATTTAATCTACATGTACATTAATCTTCCTTTAATGTACAAGGTACATTAAAATTTATGTACAGACATACATTAAATTTAATGTAATTTCTGACAGAGTAGCTAGATAGTTGAGAGGAATTCGATCACTGTCTGGAGGAAAATTGTAGCGGCGAGCTACAGAGATAAATAGTTATCCTTCGTTTCTCCGATAAATACTACGAGCGGTACCTTAACAAACGCGTGAATGCCGGAGCAGAACCCTAACAAACGGGGGTAACAAACCGGGATCTTCCCTTCTCAACATTCTTCTTTCATCTCTATTTACACACACGTTTACTCTTTCAAGAACAACATTACCACACATGTCGGGAGCCATGACTCTGGGTTGTTCAGCTTCGGATGTCGGTGGACTATTCGTACCAAGGGATCTCCAGTGCTTGATCCGGATGCAGCCCTGGGGGATATTCCTTCACAGAGAAATACCGCAAGCCGAGGTCTAGATCGACGCCGGATCTCACATTTCAGCTGAGAGGGATCATCGTGAGGATTATAACATACACTAACACTAACGGAACTAGTAGTGGAACCAGTTGCGACGCCGGGAAACACGAAATAATCGTTCACGGAAATTAATCGAGATCCCTCTCCGCGGGAAGGGGTCAGCCAAAGACTGGGCTGTGCGTTTGCCTTCTGCTTCGCACGCCCCCCGATCAATCCACTGACAGAGAATGGGTGCTACACAGAAAGGAAAGTAGAGGGCAGCTCATTTGATCTTCGGTGAGCCAACGCGCACTGCGGACCGCCATCTTGAAACTGCAAATGAGCCACAAGATTCAGCTCAAAAGCCGTTTTCTTAAAAACAGCTGAATATTTTTTCTTCTAACTTTTCCAATGGGTAGTAATAATTGCACTGTTTATTATGACATAAAATTTATATTGGTGTATAATGTGTGTTTTTGTTTTTCAAAAATCCCACAAATGTACTTTTTTTTAAATATCTCTCACGCCGTTAATATTCACCTTTACAGCGATTACTAAAAACTATTGTATTTATGGGTTAAAGTTCTTGAAATGACTTCAAATTAAGTTTTTCGGAAACTCAAAATATTTCTGTGAAGTAGAGCTTTAATTTCACTTTTTAGGAACGCTTAAAGGATATTTTCTTAAAAACGGCCCCAATTTTTTAAATGAAATTCGTCATTTAGAACAAGCGTTTACTCTTCTTCAATTTTCTTAAAGTAATATTTCGGTTCTACTATTAGAAAACCGAAGAATTGAGAAAAAATATACTTTGAGCAAAGATAGATGGCAGCTGGCTAGAGTAAGTCCGATAAACTGGCCCCACCGAAGAAAATAGAAAACTAATATGAGAAAGTCTGGCCATTCTGTAGCATTACTAGTTATGTATTTATAATTCTGTACTCTTTTATCTCTATTTCTTATTAATATTTGCTTATGTGCCATAATAATATTTCCCTATACGAAGCAAATGTCCCCTCGGGTTACGTATGTTTTTTCTAGTTATACCACACACCATATACAACGAGTAAAACGGAAATATAAGCCATCTTCACCACCGTTCACCTCACAACAAATGCCGGGTCGTACAGCTGTTTACGCACTTTCAATATGGCGACCATGCGCATCGTATCGGCGCACGGATTGTGGACAGCTTTCCTTTCCGTGTAGTACCTATTCTGCGCCACTGCTGCATAAATGATGACGCTTCGGCCGTGGATCGCGCACTCCCTGAAGGAACAACTACTCTCCGGTTGAATGTCGCACGCTCTATTATATCCGGTCAAGAAGAAAACGAATCTGTGTCACGCGACGCGCGATCAATTTTTGCTGCGTTGGAAACCAGAAATGGAAACAATACATGAACATTTCAATTTCTCGTTTTGAATCTAAAAAGAGTTTTCTAGTATCCAAAGTCCATCAACTATAACTAGATAAACGAAAACAATTTCAATTCCGATAATTCGTGTGTGGCAATAAATACTTACGTATTTATATTATCATAGAATAAATTTCAATTTTTTGTGAATATTGTGTAAACAAAAATATAAATTAATGTTACATTTTATTGGAATGATAGAACATAGTTTCTTTCTGAATGTTTCTAGAAATTGTGCGGTGTTTTGTATTCATATCCCATGAACATTTAGTAATTAGAAATATACGTTATGAATTTATTTACGCATAGTTGATACACGCAGAAATGTTTTCAAAATAAAAATTTTTAGAGAGATGAATGTTCCAATTAACGTTGTTTGATATTATAGAACAATATTTGTTGGGGAAAAATTGTATTAATTGCGTGCCGATTCAGGTTATCAATGTATAAAAATGTGCCAATCCTAGGAATTTGTTTTCAAAATATTGGCCACTATAATACTGAATTAAGACCCAATCGTTATAATACAACATATATGTAATATACATTAAAGAAATGTTTATTAGATTGCAATAGTTTCCAAAATTTTGATTTTAAATTCTATGCTTTTATGCATAAAAATTAAGTACATTTAGGAAATTTTCTCTGCTTAAGCTCTTAAGCTAAGAATTCTACGCAACAAAAAATAAACGTTATGAAGTAAACATGGAATGTAATGAATTTATTAAATGACGTATTCTACGCACACTCAACAAAGATAAAATGTCTGAATTGTTGTAGTGTTTAGCAAAACATAGGTCTGTACGTTTGTGGATTTCTTTATGTGATAATTAGGCATAGGATCCATTTGGACACAACAATCGCTCCAATGTTTGGCTCCTTTAATTCGTGTTACAATGCTATCTATCAAGTATTTACTTCCCAAGAGTCTTCAATTACAGAAATATTGTAGGAGAAAGTAAAAATATATATCATTTGGAACTTTCAACTTGTTTAAATGAAACTCGGTTTCATATTTTAAGCATATAGGCGTACAGACGTTTTGAAAAATGCACTTACAATTTCAAAACATAGATTTACGTTTTGCAAAATATGTTCAGCTTAATAAAATTTTCTCCATATTATTTATGTATAGTTGCATCTACGAAGACAACTCTGGGCGTGAAAATAGATCGAGGAAAGTGGAATAACAATGTTGGTCACTGATATTACTCATTCAAACACGTATTTACATTAGCTGCAGAGCAATAAAGTGCGTTTGGTATAGGACATCTAAAAATAAGTTCGGTTACGTATCTGACAGGGGAGCACGTGATTTTGCAAAAAATAAGTTGCACGAGAATCTAATCTAGAGAAGTAAATTTTGTAGTAACATCCATGGGAGAATGTAATCATAAATTCATTAAATAATTTAAATGTTTTTCGATAGAACCAAACATTTAAAATAGCAGGGTGTTTGGAAATATTTAAAAAATGTGATTTACATGACTGGTTACGATTAATTTTATGAAGGAGTTGATAAATGCATATATTTTTAAACAAAAAATTAAATGCAATATGAATAATTTCTAAAACGAAAAGTCATTATTAAAATATATTAGACATATTCCAGATTTGAAA
This sequence comes from Teleogryllus occipitalis, assembly GCA_011170035.1. Taxonomy (NCBI): domain Eukaryota; kingdom Metazoa; phylum Arthropoda; class Insecta; order Orthoptera; family Gryllidae; genus Teleogryllus; species Teleogryllus occipitalis. Next base: position 130,754 of record BLKR01000934.1, read on the forward strand.
TATAAGTCTTGTTCGTAAGAATAATTTAGTAGTTTGGGACAGAAAACTAGTATAGGAGATTAAATGCATAATTTATTATCATTGCGTAACAAAATGATTGACCCTTTGAAAAATACGTTAATATTTGATGATTCATTTCAAAAGAAATATATTTTAATTATATCGGAAACTTTTTATTTCTGAAAAAACTCTTAAACTGCTTAAAATTTATATCACAAAATTATTTCTGTAAACACTGTACTTCTAGCATTGTTTCAAAAAATAATGGATGTCAAAAGTAGAATTCTTATTCAAAAAAACTAATTGTTATTAAAAATATGTAAAGTATGTGTACTAGTTCCCGATAATTATTTAACGCAGGTGTTGTTTCAAAATGATACAAGTATAACAAATAACACAGCATAAAACCAATAGGTTCAAGAAAATCAGATCGCATTGAGCATGCAATTCAAATGTAAATCTTCCACCACAAGCCAGAATTCCGCTGGCCTCTTGAAACTTACGAAACCTTATGTGGCATTCATAATATTTCGTCAAACGCATCATTTCCTAAATCACGTAATTGAACAACACTTATGAATCAGAGCCTTGTGGAACACCGTATGAGCAAGAGCGGAGAACTTCAATCCAAACGCGAGCAAAGCGTAGAGCATCGGTTCCAATTTGCTCTTGATCGACCTCTCGATGCAAAGCGCATCCCATGCCTTGCAGCCAACGTTACCGCGTCGACTCCACAGCACCCGCTCGCTGCCAATGGACGCGACATCGCCAACAAAACATCGATGTTACGAAACATCGATGTTCAAAATCAAAACAATGATGTTAATAATACATCGCACAAAAACTTCCGATGTTTTCAAACATCGATGTTTGTCAAACTGCTGTAGTTTTTAGAACTGATTTAGTAACATCGCAGTTCAAAATCAAAGCATCGATGTTAATAAATACATCGCACAAAATGCATCGATGTTTTCAAACATCGATGTTTTAAAACTGCTGTAGTAACTTCGAAGTTCAAAATCAAAACATCCATGTTAATAATACTATGCACAAAAACCAACGATGTTTTTCTACATCGAGGTTTTTAAAACTGGTTTAGTAACGTCGAAGTTCAAAATTAAAAAATGGATGTTAATAACAGATCGCACAAAAATCATAGGTGTTCACAAACATCGATTTTTTAAAAACTTATTTAGAACATCTAACATTAACGTTCTTGGAGAGGGGATTTAATTCCACTATGGTTGTGTTTATTAATTTATAAAATGATTTAACAGACACTATATGATCAAACAATCATCCCAAAGTTTAAAAAAAATTCATGTTTGATAGGTTATCGAAGACTTCAACTAACATATCGAAGAATTTGACTAACATATTTTTCGAACTTATCACGTAAAAATATCAATCGCATAACATAGATGTTAAAAACCATAGGTTTCTATAAATAAACGTAAAATACATCACTTTTTTAATATTAATACCTTTTAAAAACATCGACATCGATGCCCTTTCTCTAGACACGTACAGTAGACTACTCACAAAAGAGAGGAAATACACGAATAAGAAGGAAGAAAACATGATTGACATCATTCTCCTACCCTCCACTCCAATATATAATTTCCATCATTTTACTTTAGAATACTCTTAATGTATTGTGAACGTTGAAGTAGTATTTTTAGAAACAAAACACCTGTGTCTATTTTATTAACGTGCTCAAAATATGTTACGGCTAGAATCTCAAAATTCAGGAGTTTTGTGGTTGATAAAAGTAAAAGTGGTTGAAACTGACATTAGTGTCTTCATTCTAGTTTCAAACTTCATTAGCTTTCATTTTTTGAAAGTTACAAAACTACGTGACCGTACATAAATCTGATATTTGAACAATGATTCAGTAATTGAATTTTGGTAATAAGCGTTAGCATTTCACAATATTCTGAAACAAATAAAAAAACGATAAAACGTGAATTTCACTTTTAATTATCCGACACAATGATTTTTCTAAAATTGTTAATAAACAAAAATTAATTTCTCACGACAATAATGTATTATATAACCATTTTCCTCCCCCGGCAAAGTTTTGGCCGAACGCTACCCTTGGAAACACAAGGGATGTGAACATACCGTATACTAATCAATAAACCATTCCCGTACTTCTCTTTAAAATGGGAGGTCGACCGTTGTCTTCCGTTGCACGGTTGCATGCCACTGGCCGAAGCGGCGGCTCCGTCTACAGCAGTGGCATTTGTCGACGAACCAGCGGCTTGCACGCTCCCCCTTCGAGTCCCGAAGGGACGAAGATGGGCAAAACTGGTATTAAAATTTAATCAAGTCTCCCCGTTCAATATGCCCATAAATGGGATATTAGGCCCCGGCCCCGGGTGCCGTGCCAGGGTTTCGCAACGGCGACAGCGTCCCTAATTCCGTTATTTAACCGCATTAGCTGATATTAAAATATTACTGAACGAACGTGCGCTGTCCGTTATGACCAGACTTTCGGGTTAAGTGGGAAAGTTTGTGAAATTCTTACGGCGCGATTCTGCGTAAGAGGATGGCTGTGTGCGCAGAGTCGTTAACCCGGTTCTCGAGACCGGTATCGAGACCGGTATCGAGACCGGTATCGAGACCGGTATCGAGACCGGTATCGAGACCGGTATCGAGACCGGTATAGAGACCGGTATAGAGACCGGTATAGAGACCGGTATAGAGACCGGTATAGAGACCGGTATAGAGACCGGTATAGAGACCGGTATAGAGACCGGTATAGAGACCGGTATAGAGACCGGTATCGAGACCGGTATCGAGACCGGGAGTTGTATGTAGATGCGTGCGTTAACGTTCACGTAAATGAAGAATGGAGATTAGGGGCTAATCATTCAATGTCATTTCATACGCTTTCGTTTGCTCGAGTACATCATTCCCAATGATGTGCACGTATTTATGATTCAGAAAGAGTACACAGAGAAATGATATAGTAGTTTTTGGTTGATAGTTCTCGAAAATATTATCAACTCAGTATTAAACCGAGTAAGATATGAAATTAATACAAACTTAAATTATAATAAAGAATTCGATTATCTAAGTGACAGTTTGTATTCTCTTAAAATATATATCTTATATCTTATAAAGAAATCTGATTTGAAACAAGAAGAAAAATACATATTGAACAACTAAAAGTGATTTATTACATAAATGACCAATATTTTGGAAGTTTTAGATACTAAAGCATTACACGTTTTTGATAAAAACGTCATATTATGCTTCATGATTAAGCAGAGTTAAAAAATGTTGATAAAACATTCGCGCACACATATATTCAAATAATCCTTCAGATCACGAACTTGCTTACGTCCTGCGAGTTACACGCATTCAGCTTTGAACGTTTTTCGGTTGAAACACAAGACGGATGTTGTATTATTAAAGACAAGCTGAAGTCCTCTTGCATGGCCATGATAAGAAAGAAATGAATTCTTTGTATGGTGTATATTTGCTCTACCCTGCCTAATGCTGTCAGTAAGAATGCCAACAGTCAATTACGCTATTTGAAATAGTCGTCGTAATAGCCTTGTTTCATTATTTGAAAGAATCGTACTGCAATTGGTAGAACGTATAATGGGATTTTAAAAAAACATTTAATTAATTTCTGTAGATTTATTCTGTATTCGATATGTGTGCGAAAATAGGAAAGACAGCTCACTGAAATATCGCACTGTGGAGAAGGAAAGGGAGATGGTAATTTTTGGGATATCTTAGACAGTGATTTTTTGTTTGTTTTGAAGGTCATGTGAACAACATTACATTAAGTTCGAAATAAAATAGTATATTTGTATAAAAAACACCAACAATCCTTCTTCTTTTCACAAGAGAAAATAATAATTAAAAAATGGACTAAGTTATAAGAGTTGCTACTTTCATTTAAATCTGTCTCCAGATCAATTTAACATATATTATAAAACAAGATATTATCCCGGACCAACTGACAGATAGATAAATCCCGTAAAACTAATTGAAATTGGTTTTATAACATGTAAAAGATGATATGAGATTTCTGAATGAAATTCATAAATAAATTCATATTAATTCTAATTTTGATTTCATACAAAGCACTCTGATGTGCTAGAAAGACACAAAATCCGGTTTCAGATCACATATAAGCCAAAAGCACTCTTTTCACGATTTCCAGAAAACGAATTCCACCAAACATTACTGACGGTTGTATTTAACAATATAGAGAACAAATTAAGATACACTGTCACAAGAAACGGTTTGCAAAGACAATTTCCTTTGTGGTTGAATATAACAACAGCGCAATAATCAGTATAATAGAGACGTTTCACACAGCCGGTCAGTCCCCCCACGGCCCGAAGCAACAGGGGAAGGCCCAGCGGCCGGTTTTTACGAGATCCCCGCTGATGTATGACGTATTCCGCGTAATTGATTTTGATTACCGATGTCGAGCGACGCGGGTAAAATATGTTCGCGGGGGGCGTTATTTTCCGTGGCGGGGTACGGCCGTCCGACTTGAATTATCACCTCCCCCGCGCGTCAGTGCCGCGGAGGATTAATTAACGGTGACCTGGTTCCACCTGACGCGCGCCGCGGAAGACCGCGTCCGCCGCGCCACGTCGCTCCACGCCGCGCCACGCCAAGCCACGGCACACCACGCCAAGCAAGGCCCGCTAAGCCACGCCGCGCCACGTACCGCCCCGCCACAACACGCCACGCCACGCCACAACACGCCATGCCACAACACGCCACGCCAAGCAACGCCACACCACGCCCCGTCCCGCCAAGCCACGCCAAGCCACGCCAAGCGACGCCAAGCGACGCCAAGCGACGCCAAGTGACGCCGCGCCCTGACCCGCCACGCCCCGCCACGCTCCGCCCCGCCACGCCACGCCCCGCCACGCAACGCCACACCATGCGACGCCCTGCCACGCCACGCCACGCCCAGCCGCGCCACATTGCGCCACGTCGCGCCACACCGCGACACGCCCCGACACGCTCCGCAACGCCACGCCACGCTACGCCACACCACGCAACGCAACGCCACGCCACGCCACGCCCCGACCCGCCACGCCCCACCACGCTCCGCCACGCCACGCCATGCCCCGGCACGCCACACCACGCCACACCATGCGACGCCATGCCACGTCACGCCGCGCCAAGCCCAGCCGCGTCGCGCCACACCGCGCCACACCGCGCCCCGCCACGCCACGCCCTGTGACGCCACGCCACGCCAAGTCGCGCCAAGCCCCGCCGTGCCACGTCACGCCACGCCGCGTCTTGCCGCGCCACGCCTGGAAAGCTCGGCCCTGTGCAACAGGGCATTTCCTTCGTGAACGCCTCATCACTTCTGATGGTACCTCCGGCACGTAAAACTCTCCAAACATTCCAAAATAAAATCCTTCGCAAAGCGTATTACATTACATACATACATACATTTATTTGAACTGCAATTGGGTATGACCCGGTGGCAGTTAATTAACAATAATTACAATAATAATAACACTTAACATTAATAATAACAACAATATGAATAATAATAATATCAATAATAATAACAATATTAATAATAACAATAATAATAAAGGAGTACAATACAAGCCGAGCATGCAATAATCCTACTATCACAAATATTAAGTATTATAACAAATATTTCAACTCGTATGATATATAATAATTATAATTATATATCGGTGATGCTAAAATTTAATACAAGCTACATAAATATTGGCTAAATTTATTGTTTTTAATTCATTGATCGCGTTCACTACAATTAACTGCACGACACTGCACTGCACAACACTACACTACACTACACTACACTACACTGTTATTGCTTTGAGTTACACTGACCAGCACTTCACCGCGCTTCACAGCACTTCACAGCACTTCACAGCACTTCACCGCACTTCACAGCACTTACTCATTTAATGTCTATTACTATCATATTGTTCTAACTTATTTCTAAAACTTCGAACACTTAGAGGAAAAGCTTTGAAAATTGTTGCAGGTAAACTGTTCCAATCTTTAATTGTTCTATTACAAAAGGAAAATTTCCCAAGATCTGAATTTTGTTTCCTTGTTCGAATTTTGTGAGTGTGATCGCTTCGGCCGAAATAATTTGGTTTTTCTAGTCTAACCTGAATTTCCTTCCAAGCTGTTTGACCTACGTACGATTTATAAAGAGCGCAAAGCCTCGCCCTTGTTCTTCTCATTTCTAGAGGTTCCCATGTCTTTTTTATCGCGTTAGTTCTATAGGTAAACTTATTCGCTTTTCTCTGTATTCTATCTAGATTTTTCCGGTGCGACTTTCTGTATGGATCCCAACATGCCACTCCGTATTCCATGAGAGGGCGAACCAGCGAAAAATATGCTAATTCTTTTGCGTTTGCAGAGCTTTTCTTTAGAATTCGCATTACAAAATGCAAAGACTTCCACGTTTTCCTAACTACCTGATTTATATGCTTCTCCCACCCTAATTTACTATCTATATGAATGCCTAAATACTTGCATGATGAGACTCTTGGGATGATGACCTCACCTAAACGATAGTCTGGTTCCTCATAATTTCGTCCCCGCCCGAACGTTATTGTTTTGCTTTTCGATCCGTTAATTCCCATGTCATTTTTTCAGCCCAATCACGTAAATGTTCTAAATCCTGCTGTAATATTTGTTCGTCAGCGCTACTTTTGATTTTTCGGTATATAACACAATCGTCTGCAAATAAACGCACCTTTGATTGTATGTTAACATGGAGATCATTTACGTACGCTAAGAAAAGTAATGGCCCTATGACACTTCCCTGTGGAACCGCTGAAGTAACAATACCCGTAGTCGAAAACTGAGTGCCAATTCGAACTTTTTGTTTCCTGTCTCTAAGAAATTCGCTTACCCACTTCACAACTCTAGCATCAATTCCTGAAGCTAATAATTTCCTGATAAGTATGTTATGCGGTACTACGTCGAATGCTTTCGCAAAGTCGATTACGATTGCATCCACCCTCCCACCCGCGTCAACTTCGTCAGCTAGATCTTGCAAAAGAGAAACGATTTGGCTTTCGCACGAATATTTACTTCTAAACCCATGCTGTACTCAACGTTACGCCTATATGGAAGCAACTGCATCAAATTGTCGCTAAACCATTTCATCTCCCGAAACCTCCGGTCATAAAACATTTACATGACTTGGTGTTGTATAACTAGCACAAAAGACTACGTTAATTTTCAACAACGTTATCCAACTTATTAACGTCACTCCACTAAGAGATTCATCCAGGTCGTGAAGCTAGCGAGCCAAAATGAATCCACTAAGTGCAAGGGGGCCAATGGAGGAGCCTCTGCCAAATGCACTTCGGAGCCCCTTGCGCGGCGAAGTAAGCCAAGGCCCACGCGGCCAAGCGCCGAGCCGGGCCCGGCCCGGCCCAGCCGCGCCGCGGGATATGGCGCGCGTTGCTCCACGCCTTCTCCATGCGCGATCCCACAGCTGGCAGAGCGCGCAGCTGGCACGCCACGGATCATCGGCTCGGCATGTGCGCGGAAATTGAGTAAACTTATCATCATTAAGAACAACAAAATCGTTTTATTTAGTTCCAAGATATTTAGTTGTCACCAATTCAGTATACATTTTTAGTGTTTTAAATTACAAAAACAATTATGAAATTAAATACGTAGCTTTTTGTTTTACTTTTGAATGTTTATTTGCGAAGTGTTAGAGGCATTGCGCTGCTTCGGTCGGAGCGCACAGTGCAGGCCTCTGGAGCTTATTTCCAGTGACATACCTCCATGAAACAATTTTTTAAGAAGGGATATTATTTATTGTCTCATGTTATGTCTGTCTTGTTATTAATAATTATGCATATATGGTTCTCTATATATTTTAGGCAGTCAAATTTTTCGTAAGAAATTGAGAAAATCTCATTAACTATTTTCTTCATTGTTCTTTTATTCCCTAAATCCTAGGCGATTACATTCCGCTTAGTTTGCCCCCATAATAACAAAAATAACAAAAACTAACAACAAATTCAGTCGTACCTGGTATGCGGTGTAAATTAATTACGCTATAATAAAGAGATAATCAATTTTCACAAAGACGAAGTAGAAGAAAAAGAAAATTTAAAAATATAGAGCTGAGCACCAGTAGTATCTGCCACGCGCTTCAAATAAATCAAAATATAATTATATAATGATATATGAATTTATATTTAGAGTACTTGATGGGAACGAGACTGGTTCCTGAAACATCGTGTAAAGAAAATGTTTTTTGAGATTTTCTTAATTTCTTACGGAAAATTTACTGTACGGAATTTACGCACATAATATTTGTACATAATAAGTGTACGGAATTTTTGCACATAATATCTGACAGCGTGGCGCAGAAGCCTCTCTAGAATATATTGATACGTAAAAACTAGAAAACAAATGGTCAAGCAGATCCGTCATTTTGAAAATAACAACTCCCGTAAATCAGGTCCTATGCGGAGAGCGATGTCAGCTAATCGTCAGTAATTTATTTCCATTCCCAGTCGCACGTCTATCCAGTACTTGCATTTCCTTGGTTGTCTAGCAATATCACACTGAGCGGCAATTTAAGTTTTCAAACTCCGACACAAATGATACCAGAAAATAACACTACTACTCGATAGAAAGCAATGTGAAACACTTCCTGACAAACTTTGCTTCCAGGCGATTACCGGAGCATTGTCGAAAGCAAATTTTTGACAAAAACACTCCAATGCATTTGGCAGAGGACGACAAAGATCCAACAGAGAGGAAACTCGTATTTTATGAGCGTGTGTGCATCTAAAAGCGTTCACACCACGCCCTTATCCACATACAAAGGCGATAAGTTATCGCGTCCACTCGCACCATCATCCAAATTTCATTTCTGTATGTTGACAAAATTCAGATAAGAACTTTAATGCGGTTTCAGGGCAAATCACCTAATAAGGATACACTCGATTTCCGTGTGTACATGTGTCTTAGAATAACTTTCACGAAAGTGTAGTACAGCTTGAAGAGGGATCGAAAATGATAACTTTTCGCCAATAAACATGCAGTAGAAAATTTTCTTATCGTAAATTTGCGTATATGACACTATGCTACTGATTTTCAGGCAACTACTTATGCACAAGTGTTCGGGAAGTCACGTTCTACGCACGGAAGGAGATTGCATGAACCTGCCGAGCATCTGTGTATGCGGGGTTGCCTAGCAATCAGAGGTGTAACTCACATGAGTAACGCAGATATATGAAATTTCCCATCAGATGTTCAATGGTAAGAAATGATCGTCTTCGATCCCTGTCCATGCCATAAAAGTTTTTAATCTTTATCCTAAGACGCCTGTTCAAAATTTTGGAAAATTATTCATATAACACATCTAGGAAAAGAAACTTACATCATTGAAATTAGAGAAAAACCTCAGTACAAGTTATTTTACTAATACAAGTTCAAAAATACTAAGACAAACGCCATTGTTATTTCTGAACTCAAAAGTAATGAAACAGATAAATGAGAAACGACAAGTTGATAATCTGAAATATACAATTAAAATAAAATTCAGTCACATGATCCATATTTACAGAACGGGTTATCGAGTTATTTCCCAAAATACGAGCTTTTTTGCGACTCAGTTCACTACAAAAGTTTGATACAACAGAAAACAAAGCAGCTTTCAAAGTATACTAACAGACTGAATGAAGAAGAAGAAAGTAAGAAAATTGTGAAAATATGTAGCTTCAAGGGGGAACGAGTTGTAAAAATAGACAGCGACCACATTCCAGATGGACAGCGAAGCCCTAGAAGGCCAAGGAAGAAGTAGAAGGAAGGGTGATCTAGTTAAGAACAGGACATAGGCCTAAGCGGAAGTAGAAATTGAATAAGGAGACTGATTTTAAGACTAACAAAACTCCAAAATATTTTGTAAACTTGTTGAATGTGGCGCCGCCGACGCTGTAAACTGGTTTTAAAGTATTTTCATGGGATGAAAATTTCTTTCATACTTTGGACTTACCAATAAATCGTACTAGGTGATACTCCCGTTCAAAAATTCCCAATACCCAATGGCCTGGTATGTTACCTCCACACGATATGAACTGGTAATATTGCAATTTCAAAATTGTAAGCGCCGTAAAAATTTCTAGCGGGTATCAATGATGCGAATAGTTGGAATTTAGTACAGCTACATTTTGTAAGCTGTTTTTGCTAATATGCACAAAAATGCACATAAAAGATCATCGGTAGGCTGTTCAAAGGTATCGTAGGCTTCAGAGCAATTCTTTACACCTAAGACAAGATCATTCTCAATTAGTCCCGAATATTCTGTCGCAAAATCTTCCACTACTACATTTGTGTTCACTTCTATTTCTGAAATTGCTCATTTATCGTTTTGTAGGTGAATCTATATAAACATACAAAAGGCGACTGTTTTGTATATTTATGTAAATAAAGTGTTAGTTAAGTTTAATAAGAAGAGATTGTTAGTCACTTTCATTTGACAATCGCTGTTTGCACGCTTAAGAACGTAAATGTGAAAAGTCGAATGTAAGAACGTAAATGTGCTTTCATTCTCTAGCATTACTCCCAGTTTGGTTTTCTCCGTATTCACTCAAGGTTCTTCAAATTGAATAGGTCCCAAGGCAATACTGTTCGTAGGTTTTTACAAATTTATTTTTAAAAATACGGTAATTCGGATGAAAATGAAATCTGCCGCGCGATTCACTTATTTTATTGAACAGATGGCGACAAACAGTGTTGCTATCCTCGAGAAAGAAAATTATAGCGTCGTGGAGCGTATATTGCCTCTAGGTACAGGGGTTGAATCAACGCCACCTACATAGATCTACTTAGGTGGCTGGATTAATTCCCGATATATGCACTAAGATCGCAACGCCAAAACACACGAAAACCCTTGTTTGGAAATTTCTTCGAATCTTCTGGCCAGATCCGAAAACAAATTATCAGCTCCCCGCCAGGCGACGAGGCACATGGAATCTCTCACATGCCTCATATATCTTGTTTGCGTACGGGAAGTGGTCTAACAACTGACGTGAATGAGCATCGGACCCACGAACGGACAGATTAACAGGACAGATGGACGGACGGTCGAACAGAACCCACACTCGCAGTCACTCATATGCTGTAAAGGGATTAACCCCAACATATTTAAGAAATGTTCAGATACATGGTTTTTATAGTTTCAAAACGGCCTGCAAGTTCGACAAAACTATCATTAATGTCTTGTGTTATCATGCTTGGGCTAGAGAAACACGTACTTTTAATTTCCTATCGTCTGATAAGAATGTCAATAGCGCATGAAGAAAATCGGACGATGCCACGGAATTCCACGTAGATACACGCGTGACGTCAGACAAACAGCTGATTAGAGGTTTGCTTTATCGCACAACGTTCACGGGCTAGTCTTTTGTTCCGTCTTCAAAACGTGTATTATGTAGACCAGCCGAGAGCACTTTCCATGCATACGAGGAAGAAACACAGAAAAACAACTGTAATACACAATTTGTATCTAGTGCTTCAGTTTTCACATTTCTTGCATTTTTAACTATTCTACATACTTGACATGAGGGATTTATGAGGGAAGAGAGCAATTAAACTTTCAATCGCGAATCCGTCCCCCAAACAATCGTTCGTACTCCAATATATAAAATACAATGTAATTGAAAATTGCGTATTTCGTGATTCGTATTTATTAAATGAATATTCAGCACCTACAACGACGGAGCAAAATTCAATGCATTGACAAGCTCGACGCCGCACCACCTTAATTCCTCTTAGAATCGTATTGAGAGAAAAACATTACAACATCCATTATATATAATTGTCACCTTACCCGTCACCTCGAATCCCGGTCGGGGCGACCAATTCTTTGAACTAATTTAAACATCCATTATTTGAATAAAAGACATGGGGCCACAGAAAATCGATAACTCGGGGTTTATCGAAAAAATATTTGTTTCGAATGTGTTAATTTCAAGTTTAATTAAGATGAAATATGTTAACTGGCGTTAAATCGGATGGCAGGCTTTAAAATTACGAATAATTTCCTTCAAAACGAAAAAAAAAATCTAAAAAATGATTGACTATTTTCAACCTTATCACCTTTAAAAAAAGAGAATGTATATTGGATTAGAGATGTAACTTGCGTAGAGGTCTGATTCTGTTCCACTCGCAATCACTTCTGTATACCATTCACCCTGAAACTGAATTGGGCACAATTACAGTATGAACAGAATCCATTCCCTGAATAAAAAGTCTCCATTGCAAGATTAAAGTTTGTGAGACTAAGTCTATTTCAAAAAGGATTCCATTCCTTTTATTTTCTGACCTAAAATATTTATCTAAGCAGGCTGGAATTTAAAAATATAACGATCTGTACATTATCTGGCAGATCGAGTGTGGCATACGAAAGCACAAGTTATGGATAGCATATGGGCGCATAAACGCTCGGATCAGAGACCGTTCTACCCGTCCGGTTTCACTGCGTATCGGTTTCTCAACTCTGGCAGTGCCTCCTCCATTGCTCGCGCCGTTACTCAGGTGAGGGTGACTTTTGTCTGCGCCATGATACAAGAAAAGAGTGTTTCTCGCGTCGTGGTCTGAGCGAGGACGCGTCTTTGCCTGCCATGAGCGCAGAACAGGCCACTTCCGACGTAGACACTGCCGTGCGCTTCCGATAAGCGGCAGGCGCCTCCCACGCCACCTTCTCCGCACGCCATCGCCGCCCAGCCGCACGCCGTGGGTGGGGGAGGGTTCGCCAACCCGTCGCAGACAACGGGCGAAGGGATGCAGCAGGTAAAGCGCCGCGACCGGTGGCACAGTGGGAACACCACCATTTAAAGATGTGTTCTGCTAGCGGGAGCGTGTAAGTAGTAAGTGTAAATAGTGAAGTGTTGTGCCGTGTGGTATGAATGAGTGAGTGAATGTGTTGTACATATAAATTTAAGTATGAAAGAGAGTGTAAATGTGAAAAATAAAAACCAAGATAAGAAAGAACATTCTAAAGAGCTTTGAACTATATTTATTTCTACATTAACTCTATTTTTAAAACTTATTGCCCAAAGTGGCCATGTCATTAGTTTTAAGTTAGTTTTTAGTTAGTCTATATACGTATCAGCTCTCATCTCTGCTCCATAAGCACAATTGAATGTAACCCAGAATAATTGAATAAACTTCCGCCTCGCCAGGGTTACTGGCGAGGGGGAAAATTTAAAAAAAAAAAGCGGGAGCGTATACGCTGCACACACAATGCGCGCGCCAGTTGGCTAATATCTTTTTGATCTGTTTTTTCCTTTTCATGTTACAGGATTGGCCATAGATGCCCGTAAGGGAAGGAATGGTCGCACCGCAGTCGCGTGAACGTACATTGCACTTCGTGTGTTCACAAAACTGCACAAGTCAGCTCTCGAGCGTATACGCCCTTCCGCGCTGCTGGAAGCAGGAGGCCGCAGCCGAACGCCACAGCAGCGCGAACCCGCCGCACGTGGGAAGACCTCCATTTAAACCAATGCTTTGCTACTAGCCGCGGCGTTCGGAAACGCGCCGCAGTGGCGACGAGTGAAGGGACCCTTATGCGCCAGACGACCTAATTACTACGTACACGTGTAAAACTCGTCGAATTTCGTTTGAGACGGTTTCACTCCCGGATTGAGGCCATTATTTTGTTACTTACTTTATTCAGAACAATTGCCACAATGATCACTTTAGATGCAAAGGGGCATTCCCTATTTTAAATATACATTTTTAGTTAAATGGAACATTTAAAAAGTCCTTTTTATTTACAGTAAAATTAATAGTATTATTTTATTTATAGCATTTATTTTATTTATTGGGGTGCGAAGTGAAATACTTAGTGGGTGCGCCCCTGTATCTCGGACGAGTAAAATGGGAGGGACAGAACTACACGTGTCCCGGCGCTCGCGAGCCCCTGTTGGAGGGGAGGCGATGCGGCTTTGTTCACAGAGCCTCTTGCTCCCGACCTGGCGCCGCGAAGGCCCGTGGGGCAGCGCGGGTGGCCTTTGTGCAAGAGGTGAAAGCCCTCACGCCGAATCCGCCGCAAGGACGACCAGCGCCGCGATGGAGCCACGTACACACAGAGGGAGGGGAGGGAAAGGGGGCGAGGTAGATAGAGGGGGAGAGGTAGAGTGAGATGCGAGAGAGGTAGAGAGAGGGGGAAGATAGTGGGAGAAGGGGGAGGGAGGGAGAGAGAGAGAGAGACACCGAGGCGCTCTATACGTAGCAGCGGATGCAGATCATTAGAGCCTACTTCTCTCCGCTTCGGGAAGACATTAAAAGCGAACGGCTGGCTTCCGGACACGTTACCCCAATGGACGACTTCCAGTTCTCTGTGGGACAGCATAAACCACTCCTAGCAATCCAGAAGACAGAAAAAGACTTAGGTCTCGAGATGTATCATGAGCATTTAACTGAATTTCCGATTTGTTGTCCGAAATCAAAGAATAACAATGACTTGTTGCAGTGGCGAACCTAGGATTTTTCGGGGGGGGGGGGTGCTATATGGATAGTGTCCAACCGACCTTGATATTTTCTCAAAAAGAATTTTTAATTATGCTGAATATCAAAAGTAAATGAATTTACTGACTTATAGTTTATTGACGCAAACAACCTCTCGGGTGTGCCACTGCATGTATTCTTCCTCGAAAACGTTTCAAATGGATAAAATGAATCACAGTACGACTTAAGTTTAATTTGCTCCTCCCAAAAACATGTTTTATAAAAATTCATGAAATCGTCCCGATGTTGTCACGTGTAATACGAATGGTGTATATATTTTACGTAGCAACGAGAGCACGTTTCTATTAGAAACTGAAATGTTGGCATTACCCACAGAGCACTGGCTAAAATAAGGCTGTCAGCGAGTGAAGCGTCCTGGGTGTCCGCGAGAAGCATTATGGCATCAAAAAGCATCGGAAAAGTATGCGGGGTACACTGGAGATAGTTTTATGTAAATCGCGAAGAACGAATGGCAGAGCCTCGTCGTCCTAACTCGCAAAGGCGCAACGAAACGTCGACTGACGTATGTAGAGAGATTCGGTTAGGTTATTAGGTGATATCGTGAAAACGACTGACATAGTGGAACTCGTAACTATACACCATCTAACTAATCTTGGAAACTTCCCACAAGCAGTCTATTTTATGTTTATTATATAAAATGTGCTAATCCTGACATCGTAACGTTCGTCCCCCACCTTATAACAGAATTAAGTACGCAATAAACCAATACCCCCTATCTTTTCCGTCTGAAGTTGGCTAACGTTTAATTCATCCGGTTCAATTACTAAGGTTCGGTTCAATACTTCGAAGCTGTTCCTACTTAGGACTTTATCCACCCATTTTCGATAACGAAATCATTAATAGGCTAATTAGCTAGATTCGGACATTAAGCGTAATACACATACACACACACACACACACACACATACATATACAGAACCACGAGACCTACGAGACTGAGAACTCTCTCACTCGATTTGATATTAATTTTACTTTCAGATAGTTCAAGAAATCGAATAGTTATAAGCAAGCAAAGCGAGCATTCATATATCCGGTAGTTCGCTTCACTGTCGCTTAATAACGCTGTTCTTTCAATTCTTTAATCAGTACTTAAATTCCTACCACATGATCCAATGCAGAGTATTTGAAATAGCTCAGAAGCAATGCTTCCACATTTATATCAGGCCTAGCAAGGAACTTCGTTTTGTAACTCCATGATCCCAGCTGAAGGAGTTACCAGTAGACACTATTCACCCACAAAAAATATATGTGAAGAACTGAATTTACATAGAGCTCCAGAGAGTAGAAAAACAATATTTTTCCGTGAACGTTTCGCGCAGAAGTTACCTGTACAAGCGATGTCCATACCCGAACAAGCATTCACAATAGCATGTTTTTGAATTCCTTTAAAAAACTTATTTGGATCAAAAACGTGAACAAAGCGCATTCTCTAAAGAATTTCATGAATTGCAAAGTAGAACAACCTCAATCTAATAACAGCAATATTAATTAAATAACTAACAAAGGTCTTGCCATGATTGCTATGACGTCTTCAGAAACTTATCATATAAATATATTAAAATTAAAATTTTTACTCGCAAATAAACGCGAAAACTACGGAGTCTAGAAACAAATGATCAATTCCAATCGTTAGAATAGGTTGCGAATATGATACAAGTAGTATATATTTAAACACATTTGAGTAGATTATTTAAAAAATAATTAAAATATTCCAATTTAATTAACACAGAAATGCAAATTGAGATATTTCATTAATTAATTAGACAAAATATTACGTCCCAAATAACCAATATTATAGAAATACTACACATTACCAAGTTAGGGGTTCATCTTTTACCAGATGCCCAAGTTTGCGCCATTACTTTCGTGGAAAACAAATCTTTTTTATACATTTACAATATGTAATATCATTTCAGCTACACATGCAAATATTTTTAATTCTTTAGCAACAAAATTGGCAAATGTTTGCATTAAATTATAATATTAAATTAAATTTTTGGTTATTTTTACTTAAATCCATACATCGAAGACATGCACGATCCATCCAAAGGATTAAGAAGAATTGAGAGAAAACGGGACCAACTTTCACTGCCACTATTATTTGTTCCTATTCTGTAACCAAGGCTTATTGATGTTCATATTTACGCTCTCTCAAAGTACCTTTTACCTTTAGGTTATGAATTGTAGTTAAGGAGAGAGGATGTAGGGAAGATATTAAGTTTTATTTTTATATTTCCATTTGTTTGTGAAACGAAATATCTACAGTTTCGCATTTTTTTAATTGAGGAAAGTCTGGAATTGCTCTGTTTTGATGTGTACGTCTAGCGCCCTTTACTTTTACCCTTTGTTCTTTCACAACAAATCACAATATGCTGGGCGACGACCGTTCTGACACTGCAGCTTATCTCGCGAATTTTTAAAAGATATAGTGTGTTATTTTTTATTGGTTAAAATGCCACTGAATAGTTCAGCAAGTCTCAATAGATTGCTGTTTCAGGCCACTAATTATTTTCTTCATTTCGTAGAATACGTCAAAAAAACGGGGCGGGGAGCCCAAGAAACTTTCCTTTAAGCCTGTTCTTCTTGCAGCATTTTCAGTATTCTCTAATAATATGCGCCGCTTCTAAAACATCTCTTAGCAGTTAGTGAAAATAAATTAATATGCCTGTTCGTAACTGGAGTAGACTGTGTTTATTTCAAAATGAGTGTCATTGAAATACAACTGAAATGATTCGCATAAACGTCAGAAGCCAACCAACTGGGAATTTTGTTCCGTCATAAACGCGGTGTATAATCAAACTGCTGACGTGAATAGCGTCCTGTTGGAAAATAGACAGACAAATACACTAATACAAAAAAATATGCTGCACTTCCTTCAGCACTGCACTTCACTTCCTGCAGCACTGCTGCACTTCCTTCAGCACTGCGTTCAACAGTTCCGTAAATGGCCCGCTTCTCACCGTTACAGAACGTCAGACGCAAGCAATCCGCTCTTTCTGTTGGTGCAATAAAGATCCTGCTCCTCAAACTGCCTGTTTTCTCGTTAACGAGTACACACACATTGCTAAGCAAATCTAATATCATAAATCCATAAATACATTTCATGAAGTCGGAAATTGTTTTAGGTTGTTGACCAAATTAAATGAAACTTCATTTCGTGAATCCCCGTTTTTTATGACAGGAAATTCCCATTATTGGTAAAGGAAATTCCACACTACAATACCAACTTGTCCCCATATATAACCAAACTAGATAAAAGATAATAATGATTACTGCCATATCATGGTATCATATCAGGGAATCATAGTCATTTTTGTCTTTGAAGTTTACGATCGCATTTTTAAAACTGGGTAGAAAGAGAGAGAAAATAACCCAGATATTACATAGACAATATTTTCACTTTTACGCAAGAAGCTGAAAAACGACTAGCAGACAACTTTGGAGACCCATCTGACCTAAAGAGGATTGCATAAAACCTACAACAGCGAGCTTCTCTGAAAAATGTGGAAGTGATGTAACCACACCTACTATTTAACATCTCCCGCGACACCCAAGGCTAGCGAGGTTCCCCTGCAACCAATCAAGGGCGAGGATCCTTGTATTTGGATTGTGCAAACTCCAGTGCGGACGAAATGGTGCGAAATACTTAGAAAATGTGGGCTGCTCCGTCGTGAAAAACCTCAACGAGATGAGTTTGTATGGAGGTGAGACCCAACTGTGATAGAGCGATGTTCCCGGTCTCGACTTGGGAAGCAACGGCACGAGACGGAGTGGCGGGGCTGCACCCAGGGAAACGTAGCGGTTGCGGTGGCCGTGGAAAGGAGCGGAGAGGCACGGGGTGGGATGGATCGGATCGTGTCGCGTCGGGTCGGATTGGAGAAAGGCGGGGCGGGGTTGGGATAGGGCGGAGCGGAGCGGCGGGGTGGTGTGGGGCGAGGTGGAGCGGGCTGGGTCAGAGTGGATCGGAGCAGAACGGGTGAAGAGGAGTCGGGGTGCCCGGAGCGGGTCGCGAAGTGGTGTGGGGTCGAATGAAGAAGGGCGGAGAGCGAAGGAGAGAGATAAACGGGGCGATTGATTGATTGATTGTTAGTGATTCAGGGCACAATTACTGAAGTCATTAGTAAGAGCAGTGCACGTTTTTTCATCGTGAGGTAGCGGTGATCTTCCCCCACTGGATGGCCAGATCCGGCGCTGACCTACCGTCGACTAGCGGGGTATCTCACAGCCAGGTATCTCCCACCAGCGGGGCACTGCCCCTGCCAGGACAAGTTCTAAGTCCGCGACCGGTCTCCCGGCATGTGTGGTAGTGTAGTGCATGTAAGTGTAAGTGTGTGTGTAAGGAAGACGAGAACAAGACAAGGAAGAGGAAGGAAAGATCGCGCGGTCTGTGGCCCGTTTATTAGGGTACTGCTCCGGCATTCGCCTGGTGTTAATCGGAGAAACCACGGAACACCACCGATCAGAGCAGCCGGCCGCTAGAAGTCTCCTCCAGACAGGGACTGTATTCGACCCAGCTGACAAGCTATAAGTGTCGAAAATCCTGCCGCAGTCCTAGGACGTCCCGGTCAGAGGCACTGCAGTGACATCAGTTGATCTACTGAGCCACCGCTCCCGGTATGAGCGGGGCGGTGCGGAGCGAGTCGGAACGAGGCGGTGCGGAGCGGGGTGTGTCGGGGAGGAGAGGAGAGGAGCGGTTGCGGCTGCTCGCGACCTGCCCTCGCCGCTCCGCGCGCGGTCCCGTTGGGCAACGCCAAAGGCAGCAGCAGCGGCGTCGGCGGCGGCGGCGGCGGCGGCGGCAAGCGGGAGATCGTCTGCTAGGAAGGCGCAGCCACCCATGGCGCCCGACCCACGGCCACCGCCAGACTGGGTCACGCCGCATCGGCCTACGCTCACGATACGCGCGCTCCAAACCAATCGCATATGACATCATCCAGCCCCATTCCTTCTTTCGTTCGCGTTACTGGCATCTTCTTGGCTTTTTCCGGCGCGTCACTGTCACCACTAATTCCATAGCTTGCTAAACGCACAGAAGTACTTTCGAAATAGCAGAGGTGTTGCTCGATCTACAGATGCTCCAATTTCCAAATCCTTCACGTGATTCCTTACGTAGAGCCAATATTCACAATTAAAACAATTAGTTTTCGAACCGTGGCCTTCGATTTGTTGTATATTAGCGCGTACGCTGTACTGCACAGCCACATACCAAAACATCTTAGAGAGAAACGAATACTGGAGATCCAACTGTGCCCTGCATGAACAATACAATATACGAAATTCTCTATAGAGATATTCTCATCCTTTTAACCAATTCAGATACGAACCGTGTATGCCATGCCGCCAAATATACAACATAAATAATTTTCACCATAACATCCCTAACGAGGGAGGAAAAACACATGTTTAGGTTTATTTCGCATTCATTTGCCATTTATCAACAAGGTTGGGTGATTCAATTTGCTATGCTCAGCATTCAATTCAGTATCGGTTATAATGTCCACCTTTCAACCGAGGACAAATTAGTACGTGACGGCATTTCATGATTTACACAAGCGACAAATTGTCCAAACCCGGAAGCCTCGAGAAATTAAAACGTAGACTTCCTGACACGACATCAAATTTGAAAGTGACGACACGCCACAGATCGATCCCCTCTAATTGTAGCCTACAATTCAAAGGTTAACCATCCTGGCGCTAAATAATTCAACCAAGCCAGCCGGCAAACGACTTCACGACGTTCCTCGAAAGCTACGCGTTTATTTCTCGTTTGTCAATTGAAGTAATTACGCTGCTTCATTAAAAAAAACTCCTCAGTCCATTCCTGAGATTTGAGAAGTCACCAAACCCGCGCGCACTCGAGGGCGCCCAAGAGCAAATCCATTGGGAAGCACGGGTGGGCCTGATGAGCGCACTCTCAAGTGTCTCCAGTTCTTTTGTAACTGCAGTTCACGATAAAACTCGCATCGTGAGTCCTCGAAACGACTCCCATGAGGCGGCTCGTAACTTAGGCGTCGTTCAGGCGACTGCGCAGCGCTTGAGCGGAGCGAAGCGCTGGCGGGTGCGGCCGAGGGAAAGACGCGGGCCGGACAGCCCGCTCTGCAATGTTCCTCCTCGGGGTGGAATATTAACACGAATCAGTGGGTCCCCAGGCATTCAAAACTTAAAAGGAAGTATCCGTAATATATGCTTTAATATTCCATTTGCATTATATTGTTAATATTTAATAAGTTGAAGTTGTTAAATATTAATTATGTAAATTGATGAAAACTTGTATATTTGTTATTGTACTATTGAAAAAACGTACAAAATGCTGTTTTATCTTCAGAATTAATTATGCTTCTACTATAAAGTAAAACACTGCCGAATATTTCAAACCTACGTGCACTAATAATAGAAAACAAAATACATTTGTTCAATATTTTACAAGTCGAATAAAAGTTACAACAAATAATTACTCCTATTTCATTATAGTCTTAAGTTTAATTCCGATTTTTCCTCGTGGAGTAAATGTATATAGATATCAGGTGCGTATATAAGTAACTGTTTATGTTAGAAGCAATGTATTTTATATGTCTACCCTACCCCGGTTTCTAGGAAATCGGGCGTGGTACTCAATTAAAAGCGGCAAGTGAAAACGGATGATCCACATCAAAGATCGTATTTCAAAATACGGAACGCAAGCATCTTCCACAGTAGAAAACCCAGTTGTTTAAACTATTACCGGTAAATTCTATACATATTTCTCAAACACCGACAATCCTTAACCGTCTTGAATCGCCCTGACTTCCCGTTCAGTCTGCGTGGGAGGACAGGCGGAGCTTGTTCTCAATCAGTGGCTGGGCAAACATACAAGTTGGGAGGGCGTGTGCTCGTCTTGGGCGCCGCTCGCGCTGCATCCAATTACCAGCGGCAGCGCTGCCCCGGGCCGGGCCGGGCCCGCCCCTCCCCCGCCCGGAAGGAAGCCCCGGAGGCGTCCCCTCCTCCCCTGCCGACACGACCCGGCCCAGCTCTCTCACGAACAGGCACTACACATTTGTAATACATGCATAAGCTGCAAACGACATTACGTGCTTTGTTCAGGCCAGTCACCGATTTTTGGAGAGGTCCTACAACAGTTGAGCATCGCCGGAGACCGTAACTCAGCGAAATGCCCTCTTCCGCAAGCCAGATGAGCCAAGCGCCAGATGCTGATGCCTAAAGTGGCCGTTCAGTGCGTGCACTTAAGTTAGAGATGGTTTCCACATCGTTTCGATATCGTCACGAAAAATAATATTGCAAGAATTGATAGAAATCATCTCCAAAGCAGATGAGAATATGTATGCGTGTCAATTCTGTCATCAAATAAACGTAAACGGGCATCACATAAACACCTAATTTCAAAGAGACCGCATTGTTATTTTTTATTAAAGGCGCAATAGACTAAATTTAATCAAAGAATTAAACATGTACATATTTCTTAAAAGAAATGTTAAAGTTCACTATTCTTGCATTCTGACTAAACAAATACATTGATTTCATGCGAACACTCTTTAGTTGGCGGAATAATGACAGGAAGGGGAGGGGGTTGTAATTCAGGGGACAAAAATAATAGGGAGAATCAATCAGCATAAGTTATCCAACTTTTGTGAAATGAATGACATCATTTCTAGGACCACTCCCTCCAGTTTGTTTTCGCAACAGTGAGTCAAAACAACTGCTCACAAGACTGAACATGCTAGATAGGGAGTCATTCAATAATGCCTACAGGAAAATCGTCATTAATGTCCCACTCGCCTCCTCCGTATAGTTTGCTAACAAAAATACTCCCCCCCTCAAATGAACGTACACATCCCGAATGTTCTCCTCTCTTTTTACAACTCAATAGGTTACAAAACTGCTACGCAATGAGGGTTCTTCCAAGTAAAACATTTTTGGTGTTTTTTTCTAAGGGTTTTTTGTAAAACTTTTCCGGGTGTATTGCTCCAAAATGTCAAATTGAGCAACTGTTTTTGCAGTGTACGTACATTTTCAATACATCCCACCATTAAAAAACCTCTACGCAACTATCCACTCAACAGCTAGTACGTATTTTATACGCACACGTTTTTCTTGAGCCACGACATACCTACCCCCACTCCTTTGCTAACATTAGTTGAATTCAGAATAAATGATACCAATAAGCTTTGTTGACAATTTCTGATGACCAGAAATGTTTGCTCCCAGGTAATAAAAACTATTTTACATTGAAAAATGAGCTACACTTTCATATAATAGTCCTGTCAACAAAATAATCAAAACCCCCACTACCCTCGCATCTAGCGAAATGAGGGCTCAAGAAAACGTACGGATATAATACCTCACTAAAAGCTGCTCTTTTTAACCCACAAGTGAGCTATACGAAAATAACACAACATTAATATCGCAACAAATATTTTCGAAATAAAACCTACAATATCTCCGACAAGGTCAAGCAGAGTAAGAAACCTGAACCCCTGGGACGTGACCGGCATTTGTCCGTTACCTGCCCGAGTCGACCACCTGTCACATGTCAGAAATAAATATTTCTTTCTAAACAATATGAGACTACATTTGTTGCTAGTCACAATTGCACGACTATCTTCCGATAACAAGTGTTCCTGTACTTCCTTAAGGAATCCACATAACCCACTTCTCGTGGAAACTATTAGAAAATCACAGCAATTCGATTCGCTTGGACCTCTAACAACGTTTCATCCAATTTGTACCAGTTTCTCAAGCGTTGCAGTTTTTCTCTGTCCACTTCGCTTCGTTGCTAAGCGAACTAAGAAATGTCACTTTTACAAATGACCGCAACTTTCGCGGGACAAATCGTCGAATTTAAATTAAAATTATAATCATTAAATTTTCTACAACTTGGGCAAAATGTTGTACGACATTTGCATCGTAACATCTTATGATAATACTCGACTGGATATCTAACACGGCCTAACGGCCTCTTTTGATAATTATCCATTCTCGTTTTGTGATATATTAACGACAGCTCTTTCGTAAATAACTATCCGTCAATTGACGGAACAAGCCTTGTTCACACAGCTGTTCAAGCAGCATTTTTAAACTACGCCACGAGTCCAGTGCTGCACGAGCGTCGTCGTGTCCTGCCGCAACTGGTTCGATCGCGACGCGACGCGGAGCGGAGCGGGGAAGGTCGGCTGCCGGCGAGCCGTCGCGTGGCGTCGTTCCCGATTCCCTTTGCTCGCGCGGGGGCGGGGCAGGGGGCGTGGCGGGGCGGCTGAATATTTGAGGCGGGGGCGGTGCCCGACGCCCGCGGGGCGGCCCGGCGCCACCCCGCGCCCATTAGGCGCCGCACGCACCCGCCGCGCGCCTCTCACCGAGAACGGTGGCTCAGTGCATCCACTGATGTCACTGCAGCGCCTCTGACGGGAGGTCCCAGGTTCGAGTCCCGACAGCGGTAGGATTTTCGACATTAGATTATCAGTTAGGTTCGAATTCAATTGCTGTCTGAAGTAGAATTCCAACGGCCGGCTGCTCTGATCGGTAGTTTTCCGTGGTTTCTCTGATCAACACCAGGCAAATGCCGGAGCAGTACCCTACCAAACGGGTCACGGACCGCGCGCGATCTTTCCTTCCACTTACTTGTCCTATTCTCACCCCTTATACACACACTTACACTAACATGCACTACACTACCACACATGCCGATAGACCGGTCAGGGACTTAGAACTTGTCCCGGCTGGGGTGGTGCTCCGCTGATGGGAGATACCTGGTTAGGGAAACCCCGTTAGCCGACGGTAGTTCGGCGCCGGATCTGGCCATCTAATGGGGGAAGACCACCGCCACCTCCCGAGCAAAAACACGCACTACAATGACAAGACTAATGACCAGTAGTCGACGCGCCCGGAATCACTAAACAATCAATCAAAAATCCTATCTAGGTACTGGGATTCAAATCCAAAGTGTTCCACGAGAACTTCGAAGTGGACAAGCGGGTGCACGGCATGTTTTCTGAGGGGTTCTCCCGTTTCCGCGGCCTCTGCCATTGCTGTATCATCGTTAAATCATACCAGCGGAACCCGGCAGACGTTGTTCGGCCCTGCATATCCCTCTTTTCCCTTCCCTTCCCTCTATTCCTATCTATCTGACAGTCTCCGCCTCTCTCTGTCCCTCTCATGCATATTTAGTTGCAGATTCTGCACGTCTCTGAACATGTGGGGTAATGTAGAGAAGTGCCGGACCAGCAAAAAATGTTCAAAAAGATCTCATACTGTATATTACGTTGTGAGAAACGTTTCTTTGAGGTCTTCGGTCCCAAAATTTTGGTTTTAACTGTCCTAGAACGCTTTGTTCAGAAGTTGTTTAACGATATGGATTTTTAAAACTGCAGCCGAGTGTTGCGGGTGCCAACTTTCATTGAGATCAGTTACATGGTCTCTGATACATACCAACACCCATATATATACATATATATATATATATATATAATTACCAAACCACCAGAACTATTCATCTTAGGAACTACGAAAAGGCTAGTAGGGATGAAAGCCAAACAATTTCTCCAAACTAACAAAATCGTGCGGAACATAGTTTCAGAACATCGACAAGATCTTAGCATGGACTTCTTCAAAGAACGCTCAGCAATCCTTTCCACAACTACTTCAGAGACGGTATATTTTCGCTCAGTTTCCACAAGAGAATTATTATCTCCTCAGACAAAACTTCTGGGAAGATTAATGATAATACTCGTTAAGAGGACATCGATTACTGTCAACTTCATTGCTAATGAAGCAGAGCCAACAATTACGTAACTCTTCCTTATGTTCTATGCACTACTCGGCCTCGTTAATGTACATACGACAGACATACGAGCACGCCCGTTGCCCTCGCATGCATATCGCGGTGGCAAGAAGCCCGAAAGAGGCCGCGCAAGCAGAGCTACCTGTTGCTTCCGCTGCTCTCATTCGGCCTGGCCTGGTCTGCCCTGGCCTGGCCTGGCGAGGGCCCAGCCGCCGCCAGCTGCACCACGCGGTAACTGGGAGGCCTGTCCCGCAGCCTCTCCTCTCCTCCCGGACGCCTCTACGGCCCTCGACCTCGCACTGGGCTCTTCTGCATCAAACCGCGTGCACCCCCTGTCTGGAAGGTTGTAAATCTAGCTGCCCGCTTCGTTGTTCGCACTTCGGGGAACAATAATTTACGAGCTGCGATAGATTCACAACCGAGAGAGATAGACTTGATCACGACTTTAACTATGTCGGAAACAGTTGCACTCGCAACTCCATTATTTTGTTTCCAGAAGCCTCAATTACTGTGGTCATGTCCCATCAGCGCAGTGCATGTGTCCCGGGAGGAGGCGATATTCCTCCTGCTGGAAAGAGATCCAGCACCGATCTACATTTCCGCTTGCGGAAGATTTCTCCTCCAGATATCTCCCCCACACACACACACACACACACAAACACACATACCGGGATATCGCCCCAGCCACGACAAAGTCTGGTCTCCCGGCATGATATGGCAATAGTGGTGGTGGAGTCCCGCATGGGAGTGTAGTGCATGTAAGTGTAAGTATGTGTCCTTAACGCTGAAAATTGTTCGAAATGTACAGTTCATAGATGTCACTGCCGTAGCTTGTTTGTGAGTATCATGAAAAGTATACCACTAAAACTGGCATCCAGGTTTTAAAAATGTCTTGGGGTTGTTCTTAGAGAGCAATTGAAAATTACATTAGTTAAAAAACCGAGGAGGGAAAACACTAAGAAATATGACACAAAAAATATTCCGAGACGATAAGAGTCCTAAATTAAAAGTGAATAAAATTTTGCCATCAGTGCCCGTTGTGGCGTTTTGAAAATCGGCCACGGCCCAATGAAACGTATGAACAGCTGATCGTCACACAGTTGTCTCCCAGGCGATCAAGCTATCGTCCGACTACGGTCGTTCCCATGGAATATTTCAATTTCGTCCAAGAAATGTCCCAAAGTGCTGATTGTGAACACTTCGTATTCCTCCACGTTAGTTAAAAACGAACTGAAGGGCCGTATTTAAATCGTAAATACAGCGCAGCCAACAGGAATTCGTTTTGAAAGAGTGTCTGCAATACGGTTTTGTTAAATATTCAATTGCAGCAGATGATATCATGAAGGGTCCTAAAAGTAACGTGATCTCTGGCGGGGGAGATCCCAATGTGTGGTCCAGTGATGTTTTCTGTAGTCGGTAGAAGGATAAAAACAATCCACGTCGGAACTTCAGGATTGTATATCGAGAGAAATTTGCAGTTAACACGAAATACGACGATTTTATTAGAACATGTATGGTCGGCATAGGTAGAGACCATTTCCAACATCTCCTGTGAGGTAACATGGTGCGAGCGGCACGAGCAGGGGGCGTCGCGCGCAATCCCAGGTCCACAGCCTGGAAGCCCAATGCACCGAGATTGCATATATTAAATAGAACCTCGGTAGGAGGTCGTAAAGCAGGGGTTCCAAAAATTGGTTTAGTGTATTTCCAGGCGCGACTTCTGCTGTGATCATTAGTTTCGTAAGAGTAGTGCACGTTTATCACAGGATGAGGCGGTGATCTTCCTCCGCTGGATGGTGAGATCCAGTGCCGAGCTAAGCGTCGGCTGGACTTCCCCCGCTGGTGAGAGATACCTGTCGGGGGGGGGGGGGCAGGTATCTCTCACCAGCGGGGAGCCGTCCAAACCGGGACAAGCTCCCAGTTCGATTGGTCTCCAGAAGTGTTTGGTAACATAGTGTATGTATGTGTAAACGTAAGTAAAGAGTAAGAAAAAAAGAAGGGGAAGGGAAGATCGCACTTTTTCCGTGGCTTGTTAGGGTACTGCTTCGGCATTTGAATGGTGATCGGAGAAACAACGGAAACTACCGATCAGCGCAGCCGGCCACTCGAATTCTCCTCCAGACAGAAACGCAAAACCAGGAATCGACACCTCGGAAGTCGAAAAAATTTTTAAGTACGTCAATGACAAATAAAGAATTGATTAACGGACAATGGTCGAATATAAACATGCAACTAAACGGTATAATCAAGATCCCGTTGCTTTAAAAAATGTATTGATAAAGTTGATAGTGAATTGTCTTCAAAAAATATTTTAGAAATTCGTTTCTCTTTCGTAGTCGTCGTTCATCGTTTAGATATTTAGAAAAATCAAGAAATTATAACTATTATCCACAGCGTTACTCTATTGCGCCAGAAATTATCCGTATTATCTGCAATATGTACTGCCCAAATTTTATGGTCGGTTCTTAAGAAACCGCTCCAAATTTTGTAACCATTGCACAATGAAGGCAGAGGAAGATTATTGGAATTCGAGATATTAACAATATTAATATACGGAATTATCTTTGTCATTTACGTGCAATTGTGCTGCGATTGCATTTGTGTGTGTGTGTATTTCAGAGCAAAATGCAAGGAGTCGATTAAGCAAACAATTCTTTTAAAAGGGGTCGATGCAATAATATATGTTGGGAACTCCTGACGTAAATTCAATAAATAAATGAATAAACAAAAAATGGGCGTATCTTAAACTGATATTCCGGGAAGGCACTCATTATTTCGATACCTCCGCTTCCTCTTCCCTCCCCCTAATTTTTAATGCCAGGTTCTCCCATGTTTGATAGTGCAAAGAAATGTCCCAATGTGGCTGCCCATTGGCATCCTCTATCAAAGGCGAAGTAATATTTTGTTATTTCTATCTGCTCGACCTAATACTCCTACAGAGTTGTGATGTAACGTAAGGGATGTAATGTAATGTAAGGGATTTGAAGTATACGAGGTTTTGACAGTTTTATATGAAGCTGGGTGCGTTACGAAGTCTGCGAAAGCATTTGTTTTGAAAAACTTGGATTGCGTGTACATTACTAAAATATCACGTACGATATGAATGCGGTACACCGGCTTCCACATAGTTGAAGCCAGTGTACCGCTTACAACCGTCTGTGCTAACCTAGATACACATCTATTTTTTAGATGCATCGAGGAAGACTGGCACCAGCGCATTCGAACAGCGCCCGAATGCTCGTTTTCATTTTTGCATTGCAAATGCAGCGCATTATCCTTTTCGCCGCGGGAAACGAACCCCAACAAGTGCTTTCAGGTCCGTTTACACCAAAAAGAGCTTTGCCCTAGTGAATTCCACGACGCATTCTGCGAGTCCAGAATGCGCATGTCTGCAGGTCCAGCGAACACCTCGCAGCGCCACTGATAAGAAAACGCGAAACGGCTCCACGGAGCAAATGCGGCGCGTGGACGAACCGCCCACCACGGCCCCCAGTAACAATGATGGCATTCACCCTGACAGGATGATAGTATTCGAATGATCACGTCTGAATCATATTGAGAAATATATCGGGAACATCCGATTACATTTTTTATCTGACGAAATTAATTTTTATGCATAGTTAAATGATGTATGCTTGTTTAAGAAGAAAAAATGAGTAACTTCCCAAGTAAGACATTGGAGTCATCCACCATTTTATTCCATTTCCTAAGATCAAAATAAGCGTTTAAAATAAAAACACCCAGGATGGAAATGTAAGTCCTGTACTACCATTTATTTTTAGTCTGGTAATAAAACCGACAAGAATATCCTTGAACCAAGTAATATATGTAATACGCAATTTTGTTATAAATACCATTCTCGCAAAAAGATTTTCGTAATTCATGCCAATTAACACGAGTTCCTCAAGGTCCGAGTTTGAGCCAGTAATGTAAATGAATTTATGACGATTTTAGTCTGATGTGAAATCCGCTGAACTTTGCTTAAGTCTTTTACACGAAATAAATGGTGAAGACCTATATTGATTTCACTTTTGTTTCATAATAAGTTTTATTAAACGAAGGAAAGGCTTCAATTAAATTATTTACACGAGAAAAGCATGTTCAAATACCATTGCAAATAAACAATAAACAACTGACAGAGTTCGCAAGTTACAAAATAGTCTTTGTTCTTTCGATTTAGCCAAGGCTCGAAACGAAGCCATATTCATGAGAAATGAATACAAATTAAAGTTCGCAATCCATTCAGAAATCTTGTAAACTCCACAGCCAATGAGATTTTTCGTCAATGTACGAATCGGGTGGCATGTGGCATAAAATTAAGGAAAATCATCTCACTTAGTTTACTTCACTTTTAAATTACAGAAAAACTACACAAAATACATAGTTATTCTTGTGATTATAGTTACCCTCTTTCCGTGCGTCTTGAAGAATTTTTTCGCCTTTTCATGTCTCAATCCGTAGTTTCAAAAGCCTTTTACTGGTGGAAAATATTCCCACGTGGTATTTGCATCGTGTAGTGTCAACAGCACACTAACATCCACAAGCAATTCTCCCCAAATGTCACGTACGGTTTTAATTATTAACTTCAAATATATACAACCAATGTGTTTTAATTACTTATTCGATATTAAAATGGGGAAGACATTTCTTGCCTACTTCAAAAAATCTGCCATGATACTCGTACAACTTTAAAGGAGGGGTGGGCCACCTTTTACCTTTCATGGGACAATTTTTTTCGCTTAGGAGTTACGATGAGCCAAACAATTCGAGCATCTTTTTTATGTCCATATATACATGGATGGGGTTGGAAAATCGTTATAGTTGTAGTATCATCTTCGCTATGAGGAGAACATTCATAATTCGACGACTAATTAGGTTAAATACTGAACATCTTGTCAAAAGACATAAGTTTCTTACATCACCAATCATTAAAAGAATAAATAGGTGCAAGAATGCATTGCGTCACTTCCTTTTATTACATGATTAAGAGTAAAACTTCAAAAATGTAAATTAATATCCCGCATTAATAATGAATAAAAACATATTTACAAAATGTAGTGTGGGTATTTGCTAAATGTAGTAGATGATTTTTCTTTCTTTTAAGATTTCCTTCATTATAAATGTCCCCCATCAAATTGCTCTGAGAATCACTCTCATTAAGGAACTTTTTTTTTAATCTGGCGGGGCAATAAGTTGTCCTTGGACATAGGTTTCTTTTAAAAAACAAAACCCACTCGTCAAAAGATTAACCCCTGGCATACAAAATCAGAAGACCGGCCAATCGAGATAAGTTTAGGAAGTCCTACCAGGAGTTGCTGATTTGCAATCCCCAAACTCACTCCAACAAATTGCGCGCCAAAAATCTACTGAATTGTACCACCAGATGTCGGTCCAATAGCAACAAATTCTGCGAGTTGCGGATTCAGATTGTTTGATTTTTACTTTTTTCTTGAGACGTCCTTTCCGATATTTTTTTAGCATACATATTCTCGGTGAAGAAAGAAAGAAACATGAAAATTCGAACCTTGTGAAACTGTATCAAAAATGTAACCACTTAGAAAACAGAAATAAATATATCGCCTTCGCACGTCAACTAATTCATCGTTTAAGAACCGAGGCACGAGACAAGTTACTTATCGCACGTCTTCCGAAAACGAAAAGCAGTATCGGGAATTTCAATAAAGCATTCGAAACACGTGGAAAGTACCAATCGGAACGCACAGCTTACTATAATGCTACTTACTAAATGTGCGGTACAGAAAGTTGCTTCTACATGTCCATTGGCAATAAACATTGCAAATGCGGAACTCTGGAGTATTGGCGTTTGGTTTTTTGAACTCTGAAGAATTGACGTATGTTTACAGTAAAAAGATTACATCTATGTGGCATATTGGGAAAGGGACTGCAGCGCACGTTTTGTTGAGCTCCAGAATCCCTTCCATCTTTTTTTTCGATAAAACAAAACAAACATTCCCGAATTATGAAAAAAGGTAACAAAGGGCGTTATTGGCACCATTTGATAACAAGACCAGTTTGTTCTCACCTGATCATTTGTTTATGAAGTAAATAAACTTTCAATAATACTAGTATATTTGGTTGTAAAATTGAATAAGAAAGATTGAAAATAGAGATTCAACAATAAACCAGACGCAGAAGCGCATTTCTTCCACTGTTAACAAGATGGATATCTGTCAAAAATTACATTTACTGGATCAGTCAGCAACAATAAGCTATGATGAAGGAATTATTAAAATTAGTTCTGAAGATGAGTTGACATAGATGTAAGATATTAATCCAGAACCCTCTTTACACGCAAAATTTTGTCATGCCATTTTTTTTAAGTACACGATAATTAAGAAAGTAACAATCACACAGTAACTTGCAGTGTCAGATCTGAGAGGTACTAAGAATTATATTGCACATCTCAATCTCCAGAAGCAGATTTCCTAGGATAAGAATACCTGCCTCTTGATTTTTTGTGGTGAATCTGTTCTGTATAACAATTTAGTTCCACGACTCAATTACAATCAATTTCATCGCTATTATTTTTCTCGCACACATGATCTATACATATTTAGCTCTCGCTGACATTGAATGGGAGAAAGCAACTGTTTTTTTTTGACAACACCAGTTTCCTCTTCCTGGGACTTCTGGTTGCTAAGATACACAAACTTATCTATTATGTACTTGATTGATCTGAATATTAGTAACTTTGCTAACAGCAAGGGCCTTCAATAAATTCCACACATCATATTTTGAACTATAGGCAAGTGTTATTTCATTTAATAAGAGCTAACAATTTCATACGAGCACTTCACTAAGAAAGAGGAATAGGAGGATTTAGTCGATTTAGAATTTGAAAAATAATCAATCTGATTAAACTTTTTAATAAACAATAAACGACAAAAATGTGTAATGTAATAATATACTACAAATGTATAGAAACAACCTTCCACTTATCAAATTTATTGAAGAAACCAAATAGGCCATTGATTTAACAAAATTAAATCTATGATATGATTTAATCCACATTCCTCCCAATGACTGAAGAATAGTATATCACTTATATTCAAATGCATGATTAACCAAATGCCCATGTACCAATGATGTTCAAATTACTGTATGTAAATAAACAGGCATTTCGAATTTCTGTACGAACACATCAGAATTTCAATAAAATTTCTTTCCTATACATAATTTCAAGTAAGGTGGACAATTTTTTCAATAATATCTCTCTAATGGTTTTATTTTGTCATGATTCTGATGTTCAACATATTTTCTGGAAATTGAGGAGCATTATTTTTAAGCCTAAAATGCACTTTCTTGAATGATTTTCATGAGCAGAACATTACAAATTCACCAATATTTATTTGAAATTTCTTGTTTACTTTCTTACATCTACTAATTTTACAATAGTTAAAAAAAACAACAACATACAATTAAAAGTTTTTGCTGACATTAAGCAAAAAAGCAACTTACCCGCTGTAAACTCGACACGTTGAATTGTTGATGCGTTTATCACTAGCATGTCTTCTTCTGTCTTCAAATAAATCCTTGATAGCAGTCACACCCAAAACAAATAACACTGGAATCATAGCTATTTCTTTTCCAAATGCATTAATGGCAGGGAACCAATTGAGCAACACAATAAAAATAAAATACAAATTAGCCACACGATGAAATTGTTCAAGAAGATTTTTTGGTAGGAATGAAAGTAATGTATATTTTGTAGTTCTAATTCGATTATCAGGCCTTTTGCCATTTGGATGGGCCTTCTGGGGGGTACGTGGAGGTACAAGATGATTTGGTACTACAGTGCGATAACGTGGTTCCTCAACTTCAGTTTTCCCTTTTCTCCTAAGCACATAAGTTTGAAACTGGTGCCACAACGAAGGAGTTCCACTCTGTCGAAGAGTGTAAATGGATTCTGATCTTGATGCCTGTCTTGAGTGACCATGCACTTTAGTTGCACTAGGGGGAGCCCCAACATTGTTCTCAGAATCCCTGTGACCTGGAGGGAGGATAAAATCAGTCTTGGATCCCACACGAGAATGTCCCCGCTGGAAACTTGTTGCACCCGCACCGTCTTCGATCTGTCCTTGTGAGAAGGCTCTCTGATGACCCCTGTTCTGTTTGAGGGCGGAGGGGCGCCCTACGACGTTGGACGATGACACTGACGTCCCTACGCCACCGTGACTGGCACTGCGGGTATGCCCTTTCATGATTGATGCAGGAATCGAGGCCATCGTCGAAGCAGGCACGGCGGGCACTTTTGTTGCCCCACTCAGCTCTCCAGAGGCAGCCACAGATGCTTGAGTTGACGGAAACAGATAGGTGGAGCATTGCTGATTTTCCTCCTGCGGCGATTTTTCTAACTCTCCACTCCCTACAGTAGGCATCTTTGTACATCTGGAGCAAAACAAAAATAGTAAGTCAAGAGAATAATTTAACTAAAATACATTCCCTGACCGATGTATCAATACTTCAGTCATCCCAAAACAACTGGATTCTGTTAACGTTGGTTTACACAAAACATTTTGCCAAATTACCATATTTTGACAGACTTCATTTAACATAACAGTAAAACATGCATTTCTTACCTTCTTCTTCATCACTTCTCTCTGAAATCCTTCACACTAAGGCCACATCTGATGTGCACACTCCACATAATACATCCATACCGTAGTTTCTTAACGCTAACTTGGCTCTGACTGCCAACCCGCTCCACACAAATCCCGTTACCTCCACTCACCACAACTGGCGAGTGGCACACGCGCAGAGCTGGAGATCCCGAAGCGGGCGATTCGACTCTCCTGAGAGAATCGAATAGATGAATCGTTCTTTCTTTCGATTCACAAAACTGTGTCGACTATGATGCTATCGACGAAGTAAGTTTGCCACCACACATTTCGAATGTTTTGAATGCAAGAACAACAAGTAAAATTATGAAATTACAATAAAATAATCGTTTCCAGACCACTGAATAACTAATAATATACATTACATATACAAAATAACCCAATTTTTTTAGTCATTACACAAGAAAACTTACTATTTCAGGATATATTTAGTATTTTTTAAAATTCCAAATATTGCGAGGACAGAACTTTCTATGTATTCTGTACACTTCTGGTGGAAGTATTTGTAGCATATGAATATATATTGATATATGTACACCACTAAAATATTTCAGTCATTTTCTTTAAGTGTACCACAGCATGTTTCAACTGTTTGTTTGTTTTAAATGCAATACTCAATGGCAATTTCCAACAATATTCTATAACACATGGCATAATTTTTGTTGTGAATAAAGCCAAAAATGAACTTATTACTTATAACTTATGACATTAGAATGTTGCATTTTAGTATTCCTGCCATGATAAAAAATCTCTGCATCTCAGCTTATTAATAAATAAATAGAACGAAAGAAAGTAGGAAAGAAGGGAAGAAAGAAAGTAGGAAAGAAGGGAAGAAAGAAAGAAATAAGGAAGGAAAGAAAGAATCAGATAAGTTTTATTACTGTTATATTGATATTATTTATTGCATTTGAAGCAAAAACGCCTACATTTTTCATTTATTTTATAGCCTCCAATAATTTTAATTGAAACGAAGCCATCAAAATATTAGAAAAAAGCAGACTATCTTTTTGAGTGGTCTTTTTAAGAAAAAATTTGAAGCCATTTTCTCTAAAATCTCATTCGAGCATTAACAATAATCTTTTAGATTTCAAGTAACTTCATTGTATGTTTGTCAAAGCTTTTGTCTCAAAGGTGTTTAATATATGGGCCTGAATGAAAGAAAATTTTATTTTGCCTTTTTGATGTAAATACATTTTCAGAATTATTTACTTTCTTTTTAAATGAAATTAAAAATAATTATATCTTCTTCTCTTGGGGAGTAATAAATATTTAAATCATTTTCAAGTTTTGTTCTGAATCACTGTCTTTATGTAATGAACTTTCATTTCCTTGGATAATACATTTACATACATTTAATGTATTAAAACTCAAAATACATCTGCAAAGTAAATATGATGAGAATGTAAGAGATTTGAAAGAAATTGAGCATTTGTCATTGTTTTGAAAATATTTTTCTTTGGATTCGGTGTTCAGGACTGCCATTATTGAACATCTAGAAGATTTGATGAAAATAAGACTTTTACCAAATTATGAAGTGCACAACTAGTATTATTATGTACATAATTTAAAAAAATTAAGGAAAAACTTGGAGCGTTTTTTGAGGAAATTTTGAAAATGCAGTATTACTTTTGTTTTGCAGTATCCCCCAAAATTAGAAGAGACCTTTCAAATTTATCGACCCACAAGCTGAATCAGACCAATATCCAAAAACCCAATTTCAAAATAGTCCTATAAATTATTTAGGAGTCCGACATACTAATGGTCATATTCAAAGAGGAGGGAAATCCTTTTTTGATCAGGAATTTCGCAAATGTCTTTTTGCCATAATCTCAAGAGAAAGTATTTTGTGGTTACGTAACTCTTTTTGGACAGCCACTAGTAAAAGCGATTACATTTAGGAGAAGCTTGCTAAAAGTTCATTGTTTGGTACAAGTGCCAAAATTAAGACATTGCCCAAATGTCCAGGTAAAAAAGTGTGATAGCAACAATGAAAATAAAATACTTTTCTCTGATTGCATAGGCTACTACTGACCTGAAAAAAATATTTTACAATTACATGGTTTGTATAGTTGAATTAAAATAAAATCAAAATAACTGTGGATGTCTAAAAAATAGTGTATGAATATGTCACAAGGTAAAAGTGATTTTATTTTGCTCGTAGGATTGCCCCACTTGGCCTATGAGTCTCATGTCCCAACTTTCCCACCCACCCACCCACCCACCCCCACACACCACACCCCCACACACCAACACACACACACACACACAACACACCCCTACACACCCTCACCCCCACACCCACACCCCCCACATCCACACACCCCACACCCATACCCCCCCACACCCACACACCCCACACCCACACCCCCACACACATGCGTGTGCGTGCGCGCACACACACACACACACACACACACACACACACACAAAAATCACATTTTTACCACTTGTATTATAAATAACTCCAATGAAACCTGCATACAGGTTTATATCTATATACAGATATAACATGACTGTGGGTTCAGTGAAAAAGTTGTTTTTCAGAGAGGTGCACATAGTCATTGTTGGAACACTGTTAGTATGTATTTGTAACTTTTAGTGCTAATCAACTGTTATGTTGCTAAATTATACTACTAGAGTGCTCCAAAGTAAAAAAAGCTGGTATATGAGCAAATGTCATTTTAACCAGTATGAAAGCCCGAAACCCAAAAAAAGAAGAAGAAGCAAAAGAAAAAGAAGAAGGGGAAAAAAAGGTTAAAAAAAAAGCATTACTAAAAGTACAAAGAACAGAAAATTGACAAAATCCAAAAATCAAAAATGTTCAACTACATTGGCTTAACACCTCCCCTTAAATAATTTTCAATTTTAACTCTTAATTGTTGTTTACACATAATGAACCTTCATTACTTTGTATATATTACTCAATATGTCTTTTGGGTGTGCACAACACAGTTTCTGTCTTAAAAGCACAAAAACACACCCACACATGCATACACAAACGCATTCACACTTCAAGTGATTAGTCTAGAGTGAGTGCTGGGTATATACTGAATGGAACACAAACTCTCACATATTATGGGGCCAGACAATAATCATGACTTCCAACATTGATAATCTAACACACCAGACGTTCTTCCAGGAAGGCAAGGAATGGAAGGGTTTGTTAATTCAAAGAATTAAATGTTAGATGACTTTAATGACCCTCCTCCACTTCCTGGAGATTTCATTTTGTTAACAGTTCACACATTCTCAATAAAAAGTCACTCTCATAAACATCATTTACCAAAAGTCTCCCCAAATTTTGAAAGCTCTGTATAAAGTTGGTTGAATGTTCCCAACATTTGTCATAAGAGTGATTAATTTTTAGGAAATGGACGTTAGTCTTAGTTTCTTGTAAGAGAATGTTAATGATGAAAATGTTCCTATATTGTTCTCATTAACTTTTAATTAAATAGAATTTTACATATTTAACACTAAATATTAAAACTCACACTTGTCTGAATGATGTGTAAAATGTTCCACTAAAAAATATTTTAAAATGTTTTGACTAAAGAGACATTTTTGTTAAAAACATAATGTGCATATTAATGAGAAAAATTAAATTGAAAATCAAAATTCATCATTCTTTAATCATAATTAATTAAAGTTAAAATAAAATTCATGTTAAAATGAAATTCATAAAAGGGTGTTAATAATTAATTGATTTAAGTCTTTCGTAGAAATATAGTTTTTTCACTATCATTGAATAGTAGGCCTATATTCTATACACAAAAAATTATAAATATATAATTTGTATAACATTTACAATCTTCTAACAAAAGATTTACTTTTTAGTTCTTTTGACTGATGCATGTATCACCAAAAAACTTAAATACCACACCATTTTTGAGTTTCTACCAATGAGAAGTATTCAAATTCACTTAATTTAAGATAGCAAAAGAATTTAAAGCAATGCAGGAGTTATGTTAATTGACAAAGGAGATAAAATTCCTTTATAGTTCACTTAATAAATTCATCTCTATCTGTATCCATTTTCCCAGAATTCCTAAAAATTAGTATTGTAAGGCCACTTGCTAAGAATAATAATGCGCAAGAAGTTAGAAATTATCGTCCTATAACCCTAACTTCAGTATTTGGCAAACTCTATGAAAAAGTTATATTAGCAAGTCTTAATTGTTTTCTTGAATCTAATGATATCCTTAATAAATCACAACATGGCTTCAGGAAGGGCTTCTCCACCACCACTGCTGTTGTGGAATTTATTCTTGAAATCATTGGAAACTTGGAATCAAATAAGAAAACAGCAGGTATATTTCTTGATTTTTCAAAGGCATTTGTTAGTGTATCTCATGAAAAACTGTTGACAAAACCAGATTATTATGGAATAAGGGGTGGAGTTATGACCTCATTAGATCATACCTCACAGGGCATAAACAATGCACAGAGATATTCTGGCAATCTTAAAATTTCTTATCCAAAGTTAAATCAAATTTTGATTCAATTACCACAGGTGTTCTACAAGGATCTATGCTTGGACCTTTGTTATTTATAATATATTTAACAATATTCCAAACTCTTCTGATTTCTCTGTAATTTCTTATGTAGATGATACGACATTAATAAGCAATGGGCAAAATCTTTGTCATCTAGAAACTAATCTGTCAGAATCAATAAAATCAATTAAAAGTTATTTGTCCATAAATGAATTGAAATTAAATGTTGATAAAACTGTATTAATCAATTTATAGCTTCATCACAGTTACCAACACCCAAATATAAAAGTGAAAGTAGACAATGAATCAGTGAATCAAACTGATTGCCATACGTTTTTAGGTATATTCATAGATCAGAACTTAACTTACAACAAACAAGTTGATACACTTTGTAATAAAATAAACTCTAATGTATTCCTCTTGAGATACTTTGCCAGATACCTGGAAACAGACTCACTTCTGTCAATTTATTACAGTATAATCTTCTCACAACTTCAATACGGTATTGAAATACGGGGAGGTACAACACAAATAAATATGGATAGATTAATGGTCCTACAAAAGAAATGTATCAGAATCATTTTCAAACTGAAGCCAAGACAGTTCTGTAAAGATTTCTTTATTAAATATGAATTACTGACTGTTGTAGAACTCTACTCTTACAAAGTAATACTACTATTGAGAAATAATCAGTATCAATATTTTGTGAGGAATAAAAAGGTACATAACTATCATACTTAGAGGACATAGGGACCATCACAGGTATTCACCAGCAAGTCTTCAACTAATAAAGATCCTTATTGCATTGCAGCTCAGCTTTTTAATAATCTCCCAGTCACCATAAAATTAGCTAATGATAAATACTTCAAAACATTGCTTAAATGCCATCTAGTTAGTGTGTGTCCATATAAGATATCTGAACTGCTTTAACTTTCCTGAAATTAAAAACAATGTACCACTACAAGAGTGACCACTGTGTACGAGCCATTCAGAATCAATAAGACAATGTACTATTTAATCATTTAGTAAGTATTGTAATTATATGTCAGAATATTGTAAGCATTTACAATTATTATTAACACCTAATATATTCAAGTTATTGTAAGTTTATTAAACTATTACTGTAAGATAATGTGAATTACACTAATTGTAAGTTGTTGTTTTTTCACCGTATCATAATCTGCTAGTTTCTGAATACAATGCATTATTAATGTTATTCTTAATTTAATAATGTGACTTTGTATAATTAAAATGTAAATTATATTAATGTTTATTGTGAGCACTTGCATGCTTTATTAAACATGTAAGTTACCAAGTAAACTATTTATATTTTATCATGTAAACTATATATATTTTTAGCACATAATTTATCAAGATAATATAAATTTGTTAATTTATTACTGTAAGTGAATGTAGTAAAAGAATGTAATTAACTTAATGTAATTTTAAATAATTTCTAGGCAGACTTTGCTTGATACTATCCATAAGTCTATAAGCAATAAAATATAATAATAATAAAAAAAAATAATAATAATAATAAGTATTATTATCATTATTATTATTATTATTATTATTATTATTATTATTATTATTATTATTATTATTATTATTATTATTATTATTATTTAAAATAAGTTTGTGTAATATGTTAGCATTTCCCTGCCAAAAACAGTCCTTAAAAATCTTGAAATATAAATTAATTCATTTTCATTCTTGATTACCAAAAAAAAAAAAAAACAAAAAAAAAAAACAAAAAAAAAAAAAAAAAAAAAAAAATGTAGTGTACTAATGGATATATGTGTGAATCTACATATGTGTAAGTACATAAGTAAATACATACATGTATACTGTATGTATAATGTATGTAGTATGTATAATGTATGTATGTATATATTTGTATGTATTATGTATGTGTGCATGAGTGTATTTGTGTGTGTATGTATGTACTTTCCAGCGTTGCTCTAGAATCATTATCATCATCTTCCAGCACAACAGCTCAAGGTGGGCTTTGGCCTTCCAAATCTTGGGCAGCTGTTCACCAATGTCACTCATTATCTACAGGTCTTCTTCCACTTCATGTCTCCATCTATTTCTTGGTCGCCCCAGGTGCCGTCTTCTGTCCATACTGGTTTTTTATATGGTTTTAGGCACTTGTCCATCTTCCATTCTTTTGTTATGACCATACCAATGCATTCTTTGCGACTTTATGTACCTAAAAATATCTTCATCTTTCCAAATTTCATCAATTTATCAATTATTTTTAATCCTCCATTCTCCTCCATCATGTACTTCACCATAAATTCTTCTTATAACTTTCCTCTCAAATATCTGGAATTTATTACAGTCATTGGCTGTCATATTCCATGGCTCCATGCAATAGGTTATTTCCAGACTAATCAGGATCTTAAAACTATTCATAGCTCTGAAATGCCTGAAGCAATTTCAATCAAACTTGGAATACATCCAACATACACTCTAGGAAGCAATGCTGTGGGTCTAAGACTTTCCTACAGCATCTAGGTGTGAGGTCGAAGTTGTCTAACAGATAATTGTCAGTGTGTGTTAAATAAATCCCTAAGCAACACCAAGTAATGATCTAGTTATATAATGATCTAGTATATGTTATCGTTATCCATTTATTAAATATTACAATTTTAAATTGTTTCAAGTGTTGGTGTAGTATTTACTAATGTAATATTAATATTCATATTTTTAGTTTTTAACATCATTTGAAATCATTGTTTTTACTTTTAGGCTTCTGCCAGGAAATGTTCAATTGTAGTATGTAATGAATTAATAAAATCTGAACTAAATTAAAAATAACAAGTTATTTTCTAAATGTTTCTAATTAATTTATATACCAGTAATATACGATTTAATTTGTATAATAATAATAATACTAAATTTTAAAAAATAGTAACTACAATGAAATATTAGTCTATCCTAAAGCTATGTTATGCAGAAAGATAAATAAAACAATAAAATAATTAATACAAATATGTAATATTCTGGCAGGAACACAAAGTAAAATAAACTCATTTCTTCTTTTTCTTTGGTGGATCTAATCCAGCAGCAATACGCTCGTTGGCTAAAACCTTGCTCTTGTATTTCACCATTGGTACTGTTTTGTTGTACCATTTCATAAGTTTCTTCTTATCCTTCTCATTATATTGCTCATAGTTAAACATTTCTTTCAACGCATCCTGAGGAGTCAATGGTTCATTCTTCAACCTAAATGGAAAAAAGAAGAATAATGTAATAAAAGATCATTTAAACATTGGTAGAATAAAAGTCAGGATGTTTGGTTTATAATTTCCAGATAAAAATTATTCTCATGTTTGTCAATAACAGTGGTGGCTCGTGATTAGATTGTACATTTGCACCACTCCCAGAAAATCGAAAAAGATCATATATGTTAAGAATATTCATTATACTTTTAATGAATTCAATATTCAAGATATTACAGCAATATCGATGTATATGAAATCATTTTGAAACCAAAGAACATCCGACTAGCGTGTGTGCCGTTACATTTCCATCTTTCAATGGAGCTATAACATCCAATTTGTTCAGGCACCAGTCACCACTGGTCAATAATAATGTGCATAATTGCTATTTCACATTATGTTATTTAATTATATCAAATTTAAATAACTATTATACATACATTGCTAACCATCATTCAAACATTTCATATGCCCTTATATTTCTTTAATTCATTGAACCAATTTCAAATGGCTAAAAATCACTCAGTTGTCAAATTAAAAATATTTTTTTAATAGAAAGAGATAAATGTGGTTTCAAATAAAATGCTCAAACATTATTAGAGAAAATATCATGATCATCATCATCATCATTGATCAAATCTCGGATGCTCATACAATTTTAAACTAATCACTTATGTACTGAAAAGTAGAAAGATATTATTTTCTTTTAAACTGAAAGAGGTTCTCAAAATTATTTTATTTTCTTTATTCAACTTAATCTTTATTAATTAGTTAAGAATGTGACCATTGTAAGAAACAAAAGTTGTGAGCAATACAAAAAGTTCAAATAAAACAAGAACAAGATATATTGCAATTCTCAGCAGACAAAAGTAAAGATCCTGGGCCTCGCAACAAAATGTTTTCTTCCATTATAAAAGAAATACTGTTGAAGATAAAAAAGTAATAAATACATATAGTTAAATAAATAAGTAAATAAACAATATTTTATTAATGTCCAACATTTTTTACTGATTCATAAGCAATAACTTATCTATTTTGTTTACAAGTTTGCCTACATGTTTACAAGAAAATGTTACAGACAGGGAAATGTAGACCCAACAAGCTTTGGACTGTACTTGAAGAGGATGGCAAAAATAGTAGTAGAAAACATAGTAGAAGTGTTTTGCATTTAAACCTGTAAGTACGTTAATGAAAAAGATTTGGTGTAAATAAAACTTTATATCATAGCAACGCAAGATTTAAACATACAGTAACAACATTTAAATTAACAAAAAGTCTATTTTATTCAACTTTCTTTATTAAGCTTGTGGAAAATTTGTAAATAATGAATAAAAACTTGACAGCAGTTAACAAAAACTAATCATACCTCAACCGGCGTTTCAAATTCAAAAGATTGTTTGCCCCATTTATAAGTTGTTCCATACTGTAGTTCATAGTTTCCATGGTCAATGGAGTTGTTAAAAATTCACGGTCTACAAGATAGCTCTTCATTAGCTCTTCATTCCAAGTCATAACCACTGAACTGTATTCTGGCACAGGAATTAATATCCATTTTTCAAAAATCTTCTTTATTGCACCTTTAGCATTGTTAATGTTGGATGTTGCACCAACTATCATTATCTGTAAAATTCCATATATTGTATAAATTATAGAGTATTCTCTCAAAATATTAGTCTACTGCCCCACTAGCTGTGTAGAAAGAAATTTTTTATAGCGACTAGTTTTTATTTTTATAAACTTCGGTAAATATATTTGGGATTGTTGTGTGACTAAATTTCTTTCCCCCAAAAATATTCTGAAAAAAAATTTCTCAATCATGTCAAAGATCATAGAAGCACTATGTTAATAAATGACTTAAGGTTGAAAAACTGAAGGCTCAACATAGCTATCAAAAAGAGCACACTTACAAATTAGCAGTTTTTCATTTTCTTATTCTCTTCAATTTTTTGTACTCATTTCAATGAAATATAATGTCTCATTCCCTTTCGCACTATATCTACCTACCTGATCTTCTGGTTTAATAGTCTTCAACATCTTTTTGAGATGTTTAGCAGCGGTTTTTGGTTTCATGTCCCTTTCATCAGGTGGAATTTTTTTATAAAAGGGTTTTTCAGCTCCATCAACAAGGAATACTGAAGGCTGAAAAAAGCGAGCCACATCTCCCACTATTTTCACAAACCGTTTAATGCCAGGACCATCTACGTATGGACTATGACAAATGGCATTGGGAGAAAAATCAAACACAAGCGATCCTGTTTCT
Organism: Teleogryllus occipitalis; assembly: GCA_011170035.1. Classification (NCBI taxonomy): domain Eukaryota; kingdom Metazoa; phylum Arthropoda; class Insecta; order Orthoptera; family Gryllidae; genus Teleogryllus; species Teleogryllus occipitalis. The sequence continues at coordinate 174,694 of BLKR01000934.1, forward strand.
GTACAGACAGCATGTGCTAACATTGATGTTCCAGACTTGGGCATTCCCACAATACACACAGATCTGACTAAAGGTAGATATAAATGGGCCATTGCGCATCCTAAAGGCAAAATACACGATTCCATCACAACTTGGCGTATTTCCCCTAAACCTGGGAGGGGTTCTGGAGTTGTTAATGCTTTCCTCAATTCCTGAAAGAAATAGAAACAAGTTAACATAAAAATCTATGATTCAATTAAAATTGTATATTACAGTAATATTTAATATAAATTTCACCTCTGTCATATATGAAAAATCACCCCTAAAATCTTTGACAAATTTAGGTGGAATTTTTTTGATTATTCCATTTTCAACAAGTTCATCAAACATAGCCCATGCTTCTCCTTCTGTCAAAGGTGGCTTTTCTTTCTTCTTTCTTTTACCCTTTTTGCCCTTGCCTTTACCCTTCTTTTTCTTGGACTTCTTACCCCTGAAACAAGTAGTACATTATTAATTGGTATATTCATTTTAATTCTGATTCCCTCTACCCCAAACAAACACATTTTTCATTAAATTGTAGCTTTTACTACACATTCAACGAACTGGGGTTAATTTGCACTAAGTTTAGAAGATAGAATTCAAAGATATAATTTTGAACCAATTAGAGTAAGGCCAATTTGTATTCATTTTTGGAAATAGACAACATTTCAATATAACTGATCACAAATGCTTTTATGATCTGAAACAAAACATGTTCAACATTACTTATATTCTGTTTACCATTTAAGTTATTAAAAACAGTGGGTTATTGCTAATATACTGTAATTCTAAGGACGCTTAGAGACACTAGTAGGAGAGCCTTGCTGCGGATCTGCAGGTTGGAATTCCTCCTGGGCATGGATGTTTGCTTTAGTGTTGTGACTTGGTGGGGCATATTCCAACTACCATGCTACTCCTTCATTACCACACCCCTTCTCAGACATCTCGTGCCCGAATGAACGTGACTGCCAGGGGGAGAAAGCTTCTTAAAGGGCTTAAGAGCTACAACGTGAGCGCCACTTGACCGCCATCAAACCTCCCTACGTGTCAAAGCGTTCAAGCACTGCCATGGACTTACGCAACGCCACGGGGTTCAACTGATAACCGAAAGGTTATTTGACGCAAAAGCGCCCGATGATGAATGAATAAGTAACCGAGCATTGCCGGGCAATGCGGCGGGCGCGGGGGCGTGTCACTGCGGAGTTAGGAAGTGGAGGCTAGAGTCTAAGGTAAAAAAAAAGTCAGTGGTATTAACTGAGGACAGGGAGCGTCAGCTGATAACCGAAAGACTGGGTGAAGCAAAGTCGCCCGAAGATGAATAAATAACCGAACGAGGGGCAATGAGGCGAGCGTGGGGCTTACGAGTCTCGTCGGAGGGAGTTAGGGAGTGGAGGCTAGAATCAAGGAACTCTAGGGTTCACAAAGGCAGTGAACGGAGTGCAGGGAGCTTCAGCTTATAACCGAAAGGATGAAATAATGGAAGTCATCTTTGTTAATGTCGATCAACTTAGATACACGTTGAAAAGATGACTTCCACTATTTCAACCTTCAGTATTCTCAATAGTATTGTAGGATATGGATCACGGGATCGGTCAATTAATGAAACACATTAGTTTGCCAACGTTTCGGAATATTTAATTCCTTCATCAGGGCTACAATGAACACAATCACATGGAATAAAGACGACTTGTCTGAACAACAATTTCTAATGTTGTTATTCAGACAAGTCGTCTTTATTCCAAGTGATTGTGTTCATTGTAGCCCTGATGAAGGAATTAAATATTCCGAAACGTTGGCAAACATGTGTTTCATTAATTGACCGATCCCGTGATCCATATCCTACAACTTATTAACGGTCGTGATTTCTACAATGGTATTCTCAATATTTCATCAGCATTCCCACTCTTGACAACCGAAAGGTTGGTTGTCGTAAAAGCGGCCGATGGGCGGTCGGCATGGGCGTGGCACCTGTCCCTGTCGAGCGCCTCGTTGAGCACCTCCAGCTCGAGGCGCATGAACTCGTCCACCTCGAGGCGGATGGCGCGCGTGCCCTCGGCCGCCACCTGCGCGCGCAGCATGTCCATCTCGAGGCGCTGCTGCGGGTCGTCCGTCTCGTCGCGGCCGCGCCAGAAGTCCTTGTATCGCCGTACGCCTCCATCAGCCCGGGAACACGTCCGTGTCCGGCAGCCCCACGGCACCAGGCGCTCCCCGCGGCACCCCTTTTCGCGCTCTTGCGGTTATACGCTCGATTACGACGTCCGTCGCAATCTGAGCCTGAAGGCCTTGCCATTGGCTTCGAAGGTCAGCGAGTCGCGGCCTTCACGCCGCAACCAATCTTTAAGAATACAAAGGACTTTTCTTTAAGAAAAGAAAGAAAAACTGCACCAAATATTCATGCCGTATGCAATCCGCGACACTCGAGAAGTTGTGTTGAAATCTAGATTTATTTATTTAGTCAAAAACTGTATGTGACGTATGGGGGAGAAAATCATCTGCGCACGCTTTCTTGAGTTTCAGAATCACTTCCCAATAATTTAACTATTAATAGTTTAATAATAATAATAATAATAATAATAATAATAATAATAATAATAATAATAATAATAATAATAATAACAACAAATTTTAAAAAAGCGAGAGATTAACATTTCAAAAACTAGATATTTTCGTTGCCAAATTATAGAAAACTTATTTTTAACGGTAAAGGAACGAACAGATTTGATTTTTCTGTATTGTTAACAAAATAGAAACTCACCCTAAGCTCTACTACCACTACAAGCAAAAGGAAAGTTCAACAAAACATGCGCATAGTGAAGCTACATTTAGATGGTTATGTAACTCGAAAACGAAGAGTTCTAGGGCTTTAAAACTTGGAATTTTGAGACCAACGGCCTCAAAGAAACGTTCTTCACACTACTACAATCTACAGAATGAGATCTTCATGGATATTCTATTGCATTTTTGCTGGTTCGGCGCTTCTCTATACTTCATTGCATTGAAATTGCAATTTCAAGCATTACAAATAATAGGGTTACACTTGCCATATCCTGAATTTTCACATGGACAACTTTACGTAGTAGTTTTCGCAGTTCTTTACACAGTAACTTTGTGTAGAATAAAGAGCTTTTCTAATATTTTTGTGACTATGAAGGAAAGTGAAAAGCCAACTGTGAAGGAAGATTGTATAATTACTTCAAATTTTGTTTTTAATGAAGTTGTGAATTGTCCCAAGAACATCTGTATGTAATACTGAGTAAACCTTTATTGAAAATTTGTTTCACATATCAATTGAATTGAATTTTTTTATTTGATATCCTGTAAGTAAGTTGGAAGTGACCTTTAATTTTTTTAAAACAAATAAACACCCTTCGTTAACAACTTTCTCCCTTAATATAGAAATAGAATGGTAGGGAAGAGGGTGGGAGACAAGCGAAAGTTCTTACACGGGTACGCTAGTATTTGTATATTAATACACGAAGAGAAAACTTTGTACTCCTTTTTAAGTATATTGTTCACGGATGGCGCACGGAGGAGTGTGCGATTTGGCACAGAGTTTATATGGAGACATAGTGCAGAAAGCAACATTTTATATACTATATGTGTTACAAGTAGATTAAATGAAATAGAATGAACAGCGGTAGACACAAATTAAAATGTTGTGTTAATTCAACACAACAGTCTCTAAACACAGGATACGACGAAATGAAAATGTCGTTTATAATTGAATCAAGACATCGAATACAATTCCGTGTACCCAGCCGACACTGGGGAGCATCATGATGCTCTCAAAATGATCCTCCTGGCTTTCTTTTTAGGAGTGACACCAATTAGAACATTTTAGAGTTGGAATTATATAATTGTAATGATTTATTTAAAAATTATATTTCAATTATTCTGAATTACATATAGTTATTAACATATTATAAATGACATGTATTTTTATTAAATAATGTATAAACTATTCCGGAATACATCTTTTTATATTTAATTTATAGGGTGATACCATAGTTTTGCCCCGAGTGACACCAACTGAAGCTACGCTACTGCTCTAGGCCTTTTAAAATTGACGACTAAGACTGATTTACCGACTACTTCCAACCATCAAGGCTTCGCCAGTGTTTCTATATGACAAATGGGGACGCTGCGGAAAAGAGAATGGAGATGAAGTCAATTTTACTTGTAGGCAAGGAGCTGGCGTGAGCCAGAATTGGGAATGGTTTGTGAGTCGCTTTGGCTTGGGACCTGCATTTGTTCGAAATTAAAAACCGCTTAAGAAACATTGGCCAAACTTTCATGGACCTTCTGTGTTTCTAATCAGATCACTGATGGTGGGAGTTCTTGGAAAGCAAAAATCTGTTAAGGGACGCAGAAAGCGAAAGCAATTGAAGATACATCGCCATCTCAGTCCCCTGACTGGATCAGAGAACAACTTAGGGAAGTAAAAATGTACTCAATCGATACATCTTACATGATCCGAAATACTGTAGGATCGTAATGACATTATGTAGCTGTTTTTCTTGTACTCTTAAAGTAAATTTTGCTCTTGAACAAAAACGCAAAATACGAAATGACTGGTTATCTACACTTGCAATCAAATAATAGAATGGAGGTGTATTTCCAATGATGAGGTATAATGAGTGTAGAACAATATTTTCAATTTATCTTGCGGCATAATAGGGATGAGCTATGTTGAAGGTCTAACATATACATCAATTCCAAAGTTTCAGAGAAAAAATCCATAATAGAGGTACTTTTACTTTCTCGTATAAACACGTATATACGGGAGTGAAATACGTAGTATAGAGAAAGTTATGTAATACTGCGGAAATCGATTTCGAGATATCAACGGAAATACACGTTTTGGGGTCCCCTGACAACGAAAATGTGTTTTTTTCAAAACGTCCGTCTGTCTGTCTGTCTGTCCGTCTGTCGTATGTGAACAAACCTAGCGCCTAAACCACATATACGATCTTTTCCAAATTGAAGAAACCCCTGTCCATCTGGCTCTAGTGGAAGATTTGAAATTTTGAGAAACGGTCTTTAAAATTTGGGTGACTTTAAATGAAGACCCCCGGACATATTCAAATTCTCAAAAATGGCTCTACATTTTTTTTAGATTTCTTGCAAAAATAGAGTAAAATACACTTATATAAGTGGCATATGTTCAATTTCCATGGTTAACTCTGAATTTTCGAAAATTGCAAAAGTGTGAATTTTTCCTAGCGTCTTCCTACACCTATGAAATTGAAGATAGAGATTTTTCCTTCAGATGAAATTTGTTGTCAATAAATATCTCTTTCATTAATGTCATGTAGATTTTTTGAAAATGTTAGTAGTTTTCGTGCAATAGTGCATGAAATATTTGCAATTTTAAAAAATAACAAAAACAAGATTTTCTCATGAACGGTTCCAAATTTTTTCTTAAAATATTTGATAGGGACAGTATCAAATGCACCCTATGCATGACATAAACACCAATATTGCTATATTCTTTTGTTTTTTCAAAAATTACAAAAATGTAATTTTTTGATTTGTCTCTCACATCCGTAATCTTTACATTAGAGGCAATTTCTTCACTTTATTAGATTAATGAGTAAATGTGCTTTAAATAATGTCAAATAAAGTTGATCGTAAACGCAACAGTTTTCTGGTAAAAATGAGTTCTAAATTCCGCATTTTCAGAAACGCTCAAACGCCATTTTCTCAAAAATGGCTCCAAATTTTTTCTTCAAATTTTTCTAATGGATAGTGCTAATTGAACTGTTTAATATAACAAAGTCCATTTTGCTCATTTCAAAAATTACAAAAATGTAATTTTTAAAAAATATCTCTCGCGCCATTAATATGCCCATTTCCATCGATTTGTATACATTATTGCATTTGCTACTGGAAATACTTTAAATGACTTTCAATGAAGTTTTTCGAAAACTCAATAGACTCCTGTTAAAAAGAGCTTCAAATTTCGCATTTATAGTAATGCTTAAACCCCATTTTCTTAAAAACGGCTTCAAATGTTTCAATGAAAATTGCTTCTTAGGACGACGTTATAGCCTTCTTTAATATAATTATAATAACATTTTGGTTCTACTCTTTGGAAACCGAAAAATTAAAAAAAAATTCTTTGGGCCGCAATAGATGGAAGCAGGCAAAAAGGAGGGACAAGACTGTAAAGTACCAACCAAGGAAATTATAAAACTTTACTATGAGAAAGTCTGTGCCACTCTGTAGCACCTCTAATCCTCAATTGATGATTGATGATCACCTAGTTGATTATATAAACAAGCAATACACAGTCCTTGTCAACCGGAAAGACAATAAAGCGGGCTCCTGACATAACGAACCAATCGGAGAGAGGTTCAAACCTGCTTTAATCTTCTTCTTCTTCTCTTTGGCCTGCTTCTTCTTCAGGGCCTTCTCCTTCTTCTTGAGCTCCTTGAGCGCCTTCTTGTCCATCTGCGCGTCCGTCATGCCCTTCTTGCCCTGCTTGATGAGCTCCTTTTCGCGCTTCAGCCGCTCCTTCTTCTGCAGGAACTTCTCCGGCGACACGAGCTTTTTGTCCACGATGGCCATGCAGCCGCCCTCTTCCTCCGGGGGGTAGGGCGCGAACTCGCCCGCCTTGTAGTACCAGTCGATGAACCAGTCGCGGATCTGGTCCGTCAGGTCCTCGCGCAGCCACGGCGCTGCGGGAACGGAAAAGATCGTTGTTAAAATAAATTATATTACTTACGTATGTTAACCGAGTGATTCCGGGCGCATCTGCTGTAGTGATTAGTCTCGTAAGTGTAATGAATGTTTTTACTGCTAGATTGGTTGGCTGGTTAGCGATTCCGGGCGCGTCAACAGCATACATTAGACCCGTAAGTGTAGTGCATGCTTTTTCCTGGAGATGGCTGTGATCTTCCTCCGCTGGATGGCGAGATCCGGCGGCGACCTACCGTCGGCTAGCGGGGTTTCCCCCTAACCAGGACTCTCCCACCAGCGGGGCACTGCCCCAGCCGGGACAAGCTCTAAGCTCCCGACCGGTCTCCTCGAATATGTGGTAGTGTAGTGCATGTTATTGTAAGTGTGTGTGTGTTTGTGTGTGTGTGTGTGTGTGTGTGTAAGGGGAGAGGATAGAACAAGGAAGAGGAAGGAACGATCACGCGCGGTCCGTGGCCCGTTTGTTAGGGTACTGCTCCGGCATTCGACTGGTGTTGATCAGAGAAAGCACGGAAAACTACCGATCAGAGCAGCCGACCGCTAGAATCTCCTCCAGACAGCGACTGAATTCGACCTAGGTCACAACCTAGAGTCGAAAATCCAGCCGCCGTCGAGACTCTAATCTAGGACCTCCTACACCGAGGTATTGCAGTGACATCAGTTGATGCACTGAGCTTCCGCTCCTGGTTTTATTGCGAGAGGTGTCGGTGACAATATTTGACAATATACATTGAAATTCATAAAAGCATTTAAAAGAACAAGTCCTAACTGGTCGTTATGTGAATCTCCAGAAAGGTGTTCGGTAAATCCAGTGCTGGAAGCGCGGTGAGGAAGCCTGGTGAGGTCTTCCTTACGGTTGCTTCCTTACGGTTGTCCTCCCCACTCGGGAGAAGCTGTAATATATCGTCATATGTGGTAGTATAGTGTGTATAACTGTGTGTAAGGGGAGAGAAGGGGAAAATGAGGAAGGCAAAATCACGCGCTATCCATGGCTCATTTGTTAAGGAACTGCTCCGCCTTTCGCGTGGTACTGATCGAAGAACACACGGAAAACTACGTATTGGAGCAGGCGGTCACTAGAATAATTCTCCTCTACACACTTAGCGGCTGCTACGATTGGATTAATGGACGTTTCCGCGCTCGTCGTCTGCTATAGTCATGAGTTTCATTAGTGTAGTGAATGATTTTGTGCCTGGAGGTGGCAGTGTTCCTCCCCCACTGAACGGTGAAATCCGATGCCGACCTATGTCGATCTGCAGGGGTTCTCCTTTTTCAGTCTGGCCCTCAGAGTGGCACCGCCCCAGCAGGGACAAACTAAGCAACTTGACAGCTCTCTCCGACAGCTCCCTACTCGTTTCCCGACATGTGTGGTAGTATAGTGTGTGTGAGTATGAATGTGTAAGGGGAGAGGAGGGGACAAGCACGAGGAAGGAAAGATCGCCACAGTCCATGACTCGTTTGTTAGGGACATGCTCTGACCTTCGCCTGGTATTGATCAGAGAAACAAGAGAGCAGCCGGCCGCTGCATCGAATGAGTGAGTGAAGGGTATGGGGGGTGGGGGAGGGAAGATGTGCGCTTCACCTTTGCGCTTCATCCAGCGCACGGTCTCGAGCGCGAGCTCGTTCTCGAAGTCCGCCTTGTTGGCCGCCTGCAGCTCGCGCCGCATGGCGCACACCTCGTTGGCGATGCGCTGCTGCGCCTCGGAGTAGTAGCTGGGCATGGCCAGCCCCAGCGCCAGCAGCATCTGCACGTCGCGCGAACGCACCTGCGCCCCACCACACCGCGCACTCATTTTTATTACTCTATTTTCATTACTTTTTCTTATTTTATTTTTTATTTATTTTATTTATTTTATTTATTTTATTTATTTTATTCGTTTTATTCATTTTATTTATTTTATTTATTTTATTTATTTTATTTATTTTATTTATTTTATTTATTTTTTTATTTTATTTATTTTATTTATTTTATTTATTTTATTTATTTTATTTATTTTATTTATTTTATTTATTTTATTTATTTTATTTTATTTATTTTATTCATTTTATTCATTTTATTTATTTTATTTATTTTATTTATTTTATTTATTTTATTTATTTTATTTATTTTATTCATTTTATTTATTTATTTTATTTATTTTATTTATTTTATTTATTTTATTTATTTTATTTATTTTATTTATTTTATTTATTTTATTTATTTTATTCATTTTATTTATTTTATTCATTTTATTTATTTTATTTATTTTATTTATTTTATTCATTTTATTCATTTTATTTATTTTATTTATTTTATTCATTTTATTTATTTTATTTATTTTATTTATTTTATTTATTTTATTTATTTTATTTATTTTATTCATTTTATTTATTTTATTTATTTATTTATTTTATTCATTTTATTTATTTTATTCATTTTATTTATTTTTTATTATTTTATTTATTTTATTTATTTTATTTATTTTATTTATTTTATTTATTTTATTCATTTTATTTATTTTATTTATTTTATTTATTTTATTTATTTTATTTATTTTATTTATTTTATTTATTTTATTTATTTTAATTATTTTATTTATTTTATTCATTTTATTCATTTTATTTATTTTATTTATTTTATTTATTTTATTTATTTTATTTATTTTATTTATTTTATTCATTTTATTCATTTTATTTATTTTATTTATTTTATTTATTTTATTTATTTTATTTATTTTATTTATTTTATTTATTTTATTTATTTTATTTATTTTATTCATTTTATTTATTTTATTCATTTTATTTATTTTATTTATTATTTATTTTTAGTTATTTTATTATTTATTTTTATTATTTATTGATCGTCAAAAACAGTTTAAAACTGTGTGACACTCTGTGGGGAGAAGTGCAATGTGTGCATGGTTTCGGGAGCTCTGGAATGAATGTTCTTACTCGTAAACAAATTAAGTTGAATTATGAGAACATTTAGCAGGGTGTTTTTGGCAAGCATTGATATGAATAAAATTCTCGTTCGTATAAGAAAAAAAAACAATTGCAAAGACAAATCATATATTGATGCTATTATCCCTAGTGCTTTCCGTGAAGGATTCGACTTTCTGCCGCGATAAAATGGAAAACGAATATTCGCATATCTACATTCCCGAAAGAGCTCAGGAAAACGTTCACAGAAGCTACATTTACTTTATTATTTACTACTCTCAGGTATTTTAGATATTGCGGAGACCTCAACCACAAACTTATGTTGGGAGCCCCTTTCGAAAAAAAACTCCAGATTTTCTAAAAATAAATTTTATCGAATATAAGAAAAAAAATTTAATTTTTAGTGATTTGGCGCAGCAGTCTCCGTGGATACATCAGGAATTAAACCAACGCCACCTACATAGATCTATGTAGATGGCGTTGATTCAACCCCTTTACCTAGAAGCTATTTACGCTCCACGACGCCATAATTTTCTTTTACGAGGATGGCAGAACTAATTGTTCCCATCTATAACGTTGTTATAATAATAATAATAATAAATATACATACATACATACATACATTTATTTGAACTGCAATTGGGTATGACCCGGTGGCAGTTATTTAACAATAATTACAATAATAATAACACTTAACATTAATAATAACAACAATATGAATAATAATAACAATATCAATAACAATAATAATAATAATAACAATAATAATAAAGGAGTACAATACAAGCCGAGCATGCAATAATCCTACTATCACTAATATTAAGTATTATAACAAATATTTCAACTCGTATGATATATGATAATTATAATTATATATCGGTGATGCTAAAATTTAATACAAGCTACATTGATATTGGCTAAATTTATTGTTTTTAATTCATTGATCGCGTTCACTACAATTAATTAATATAAATAAAATAATAATAATAATAATAATAATAATAATAATAATAATAATAATAATAATAATAATAATAATAATAATAATAATAATAATAATAATAATAATAATAAATATAAATAAAATAATAATAAAATTATTATTATTATTGTTATTATTATTATTATTATTATTATTATTATTATTATTATTAAACATAACATCTTATTCACATAAACATACAAAAAGTTGCCTTTTAACGTTTATACAGATTCACCTACAAAACGATTAATAGAGCAATTTCAGAAGTAAAAGTGAAGACTAATTAGACTGAATTTGTCGAGTTTTAATATCTTCAAATATTAGATGACAAAAATATGGAAGCGTTAAGCAAATCCGGGGAAGAATCAAATGTAGTTGTAGATTATATAACTATTCGTGACGTCGTTATTAGCGATCATCAATATTTTATACTTTTAATTTGGAACGAATAATTGTGGACATTATGTACACATAATTAATTAGAATGCTGCAATTTTAATCAGTTTACTTGTTGTAGTTACTCGAAGACTGATTCAACACTTGCGGAACATTTCATAGTAACTTTATCTGAAAAACCTTTTCAGGTATGTCATAGCTCTTTATGTCATTTGTTACTGTCCATATCTTTAGTTTTGTCAATTTTTCGGTGATTTACTTCAAATAGTACGTATCCAAACTTATTTCGCAGGTATATAAATGTTACGTAATGACAATAAAATTGAATCAATAAAAGTGATATACATACTTTTTTTTCCTAGGGCTTTTATCCAGCCGACAGCCGGTTGCCCTTTACGTCCCGAAGGGACGCATATCCGACCATACACTAGACAAACACTCTTGCGGGCTCCTCTGATCTGGGGTCAGCAGAAAGCGAGGCCATCCGCGACAACACACACAAAGTCAAGGGACAAACAGCGATGCCCAAGGCGGGACTCGAACTCGCGACCCTTCGGACCGAAGCGCTGAGTCGGTACTCGCTCTTAGCCACCTCGGCCATCCAGGTCGGCATTTGCATACTTACGAATACAAAATGCCTGATACGTGAATTATTCTTCTTCTCCAGTTAAATTAATTCCAGATATTTGTGAACCAGTTTGTATTCACACTCAAATTTTACATTCACCGTATAATTTTGTATTATATTTTATTATATTATATTTTGAACAGACCAACGGGCCTCTATAATTGAAGTTCGGATTGATACTAAACTACCGTTGAACACATTGCAATACCGGGACCGGTGGCTTAGCGGTCGTCAATTTTATTGTCACCGGTTGTCCATTTCATTGTCAACCGGTGGCTTGCTGTGCATCAACTGATGTCACTGCAATGCCTCTGACCGGAAGGTCCTAGGTTCGAGTCCCGGCGGCGGCAGGATTTTCGACACTATCTTTTCAGCTAGGTCGAATTCAGTCACTGTCTGTAGGAGAATTATATCGGCCTGCTGCTCTGAGCGGTACTTTTCCGTGGTTTCTCCCATCAACACCAGGCGAATGCCGGAGCAGTACCCTAACAAACGGGCCGGAACGTGGGAGATCTTTCCTTCCTCTTCCTTATCCTATCCTCACCCCTTACACTAACATGCACTACAATACCACACATGCCGGGAGACCGGTCGGGGACTTAGAACTTGTGCCCGATGGGACGGTGCCCCAATGGGAGATAGTTAGGGGAAACCCCGCTAGTCGACGGTAGGTCGGCCCCGGACCTAGCCATCCAGTGGGGGAAGATCACAGCCACCTCCCGATGAAAAACATGCACTACGCTTACGGGACTAATGACCTAGTATGTGACGCGCCCGGAAACACTAACAATCAATCGCATAGTAGAAATTGAACACAATACAGAATGTAAAAGATTTTCTCCTCTGCTGTGATACGCACCATCAGGCGGGTCTTATACCCGCGCCATATCTTCTGAATGATGGTGGCTGCGGCGTGAAGCTTGGCGATGGGAATCTTCTGGGGCTTCAACCCCATCAGCAGGCGCTTGTGGTCGCGGTGATCCACTTTCTGCAACAAGGGGGCGCGTCCTTAGTTTAAGATGAAAGTTATGTCCCATAAGGCATACGAAGGCATTCCCACTATTCTTTGTGGCTTTTGAAAGTACAGTGTCATGCCTTTCAACCATCACATTTAAATAACAAATTACTCTGTCTATTGTCGCTATTGGAAATCAATTCAATTGTAGCGTCAATACTTTCCAAATTGTTTTGAATGTCATTTCTTGGTTTCTCGGTGGTATATTATTACATTGATTATTATTTGGCTTATTGAACATTATTTATTCTGTCTATAAGTTCTAATTTTTAGACCACAAAGAAATATTTGTTGAAATTAAGCTTATCAGCAATTTGTAAATACACGATGCGTGCCTAGTAAATGAGGATGAATAATACTTTTACCAAGAGAAAGCAAATATTAAGTCGAAAATAGGAGACAAAATGATTAGTTTTTTTTCGATCCGATATTATCGAGATAAACATATCTTAATATTTAATTATTGAATACTGATTATTAAAAACAATCAAGTAATTTATTGAGAAAACTGTTAATTTATTGGATTGGAATTTCAAATTAATCAAAAGAAAAACGATTATTACATCTAGTTTGCGAAAATGCTGCTGATTTTATCATCTACAATGAAAGGGTGTTAAAATTCAAACTAAAAGTGAGCAAAATACAACAGCACAAATTTTAAAATGAGGTTACAACAAAAACATTTCAAAATAAATTATATATTTGTTAACTAGGAAATTCCAAAAATCTCTCATGACTTGCTGCCATGTAATAAATAGATATAGATAGATAGATAGATATAAATTTATTCTACAATTGGGCAAATGATGCCCGGTGGCAGAATGCAAAATTACAATTACAAATAAAATAATATATAAAAAATAAATATAAACAAACAAATTGACTGTCATTTCCTATATATGCAGATGGCATTTACATTCCTATACTAAACATTAAAATGCATACACACTACCATATAAATGAATAAACTTGCATATTACACAAATATACATACATACAAACATATACGCGTATATACATAGAGAGACAAAGGAACCCTCACCTACACACCAATCAGAACTTATTCAGTCATATTCAGAAGAAATGAAATCACTTCACTTCACTTCACTTCACTGCACTGCATATAACTTTATCTAAATATTAATTGTTCGATACTTTTTCTGTAGACTACGCATAATCGCACCTTTCACTTCACTTCACTTCACTACGTTTTCACCCTACTGACTAATTTCCTATATTTTTTTCTAAACCCTCGCGCTGAGCAAGGAAAGGGCTCAAAAACTGTCGCAGGCAAATCGTTCCAATCTACTATAGTTCTGTTTACGAAGGAGAATTTTACGTCCGTTCTTTGTATTTTTGTTCTAATTTTATATTTGTGATCAAATCTATTTAAATAATCTGGTTTATCTAGCCTTCCCCGAATTTCCTGCCATGCGGAGCAACCAACGTAAGATTTATGCAGCGCGCAAAGTCGTGCCCTCTTCCTCCGGCGTTCTAATGATTCCCAATGCGCAGGTGTGTTCTTCCGAAATGTATATTTTGCCGCTCTGTTTTGTATCCCCTCTAAGCTCTTTTTAAGTCCTATTCAGTACGGATCCCAACAACTGGCTCCGTATTCCATTACCGGCCTGACAAGCGAGGTATACGCGATTTCCTTTGCTTTCGTATTACATTTTTTAAGATTTCTCATGACGAAATGCAAAGACCTCCAAGCTTTACCCACTACACAGTTCGTTTGTTTCTCCCACCCAATTTACAATCCAGGAGAATGCCTAGGTATTTACAGCTCGAGACTCTCGGAACTACGTCATTACCTAGCTGATAAGGTATTGTATGAAAAGCTCTGGCCCTACAAAATGTGATCGCTTTACTATATATATATATATATATATATATATATATATATATATATATATATATATATATATATATGTATATGTATGTATTTATTTCATAAATGGAGTGTCCTGGAATAAATGCTACAAACTTGTAGGCCGTGTATGGGTGTCGAAGATTGTTTTTTACCCACGACTATATGGTTGGATATATTGTTGGAAAAACGAACTTACAAATGTGATATTTGCCCCTGAGTGGTAGGCAACTCATCATTCACTGATATTTGACAGGTCCACGAAAGCTCTTTTATTGAGCCAGAACGTGTATCAGCCACACGTGTACCAGTGACAGATAAATTGCCTACAAAGCAGGGGCAAATATCACATGTGTATCTTCGTTAAAAAAAATTCCCACCAAATGTTCGTTCGCAAAAATTTATCATCTTCGATTCTCCTTCATATCCTAGAAGTTGGTTATATTTATTCTGAATCCTCTCCTTCATTTATAAACCAAATTTCCAACAGTAAATAATAACATTTGTATAACAAATAAACAAATTATAACAAATATAAAACAATACACATTAAAGTGGCAATTAATAACGGTCACATTAATTTGCTAATTGACAACAACGCATCTTACCATACATATGCAATTCATCCCTATATTACATGTGCAGTACTTTTCACACAGATAAGCATTACATGTTAATCAAAATCTCGGGTGTTTGTGTGTTTGTACGTACATAGGTGAATCCATAAGATTCCCGCCTGACCGAGATATTGCTCATCAATAAGAAAACCTTCTGAGCAGTTTGTGACATTATTTTTAATTGTAATTCTGTAAGTATGCAGTCGACATGTCTCTCAGTTTCATGGAGAGCGATACTCGAGTTGGATGCGGTGAGTGAAATCTCATGGTGTTTAGCTTCGTCACGACAACCACCTGTGCTTACTGTTCAGGCTGCAAAGAAAGTTGTGAAGGACAATGGCATTATCGAGTTGGATCATTCATTTCTCAGATTGAGTTCCCAGCGAGCAGATTGAGTACACAGTCTACCACTAATCAAAACAGAAGAAAAACATTCGGAGAAGAAAAGTTTCACAACGAAGTGTGAAGTGGAAGAAGTAGTTTTGACGAACAAAAACTCAGAGTATTTTACTCAAAGTCTAGAAATGTTAATATACAGATGTGAAAAGTGGGTTGGAGTAAAGGATGATTAAGTTAAAAAATTACGTAATTGTTTTTCTTCTTTCTATCAAATATTACCGTTAGGGAGGCCAGAATCTTATGGGATCTATCGCGTAGGTGTACATATGGATGTGTACGGGTCAATAAACGTTTACATAAATGTTTGTAGGCGTGTGGGTGTACATGTGTGTGTGTGTTTTCTTTTTCTATCAAAAATAAACGTTAGGGAGGCCAGAATATTATGGAACATATCACGTAGGTGTACATGTGGATGTGTGCGGGTTACTAAAAGTTTACATATGTGTTTGTAGGCGTGTGGGTGTGCATGTGTGTGTTCTTTTTCTTTCTATCAAATATAAACGTTAGGGAGACCAGAATATTATGGAACATATCACGTAGGGCTGCATATGGATGTGTGCGGGTTAGTAAACGTTTACATACGTGTTTGTGGGCGTGTTGGTGTACATGTGTGTGTGTGTTTTCTTCTATCTATCAAATATAAACGTTAGGGAGGCCAGAATCTTACGGAACAAATCGCGTAGGTGTACATGTGGATGTGTACGTGTTAGTACAAGTTTACATGCGCGTGAGTGTGTGTGTTTTTGCGTGTGTGCGTGTGCGCGTACCTTGGCGCCGAAGACGATGCGCGCCTGGCGCGCGCGCTCGTGGCGCTGCACCATCTTGATGGCGCCCTTGCGGGTGATGTTGCCGGTGTAGGGGTCGATGCCCTGGCGCTCCAGGCGCAGGATGCGGTCCTGCTCCGCCTGCCGCTCGCGCGCCACCGCCGCCAGCGACTTCTTCTGCTCCGCCGCCACCGCCGCCCCCGACTTGCGCTGCGCACCGCATCACACTAGACTCCCTACATAGAGGGAGGAGCGCCACCCGAACGGCCGCCGCCATTTAATAGGGGAGAGTCACTGGTTTAATTTGCTTTAAAATGTTCTTTACTTGACCTACACACGTGAAATTTCGCATGATATTTCAGTGAGGCTTTCTCCTTATATTGTGGGAACAAACATCATCATTGTATATATAGTTGTTGTCAAATACGGAATGTCGGAATACGGCCGCCATTTAATAGGGGAGAGTTACGTTAACTGGTTCACTTTCGTTTTAATTTTCTTTAAAATGTTCTTTACTTGCCCTATACCCGTGAAATTTCGCATGATATTTCAGTGAGGCTTTCTCCTTATATTGTGGGAACAAACATCATCATTGTACATATAGTTGTTGTCAAATACGGAATGTCGGAATACGGCCGCCATTTAATAGGGGAGAGTTACGTTAACTGGTCCACTTCTGTTTTAATTTGTTTTAAAATGTTCTTTACTTGACCTACACACGTGAAATTTCGCATGATATTTCAGTGAGGCTTTCTCCTCATATTGTGGGAACAAACATCATCATTGTATATATAGTTGTTGTCATATACGGAATGTCGGAATACGGCCGCCGCCATTTAATAGGGGAGAGTTACGTTAACTGGTCCACTTTTGTTTTAATTTGCTTTAAAATGTTCTTTACTTGACCTACACACGTGAAATTTCGCATGATATTTCAGTGAGGCTTTCTCCTTATATTGTGGGAACAAACATCATCATTGTATCTACAGTTGTTAAATACGGAATGTTTTATGCATTTGCAATATGACCAGTTAACCTAACCGGTAAGGTAAAGTGGACCGGAAATTTAAATAAACTGTAAAAATAACATTGACGTTTGAATAAAAAAAACATTCTTCAATACATTGCTATAACCATTGTTTTTTCACATAAATGGAGAAAATGTTTAGCGAAGATTGTACTCTTCCAAATTCACGTTAAAATAAATCATGTCTTTAAATATTTCCCTGCAAGCATGGAAACTTTGTAACAATATCTACTGTCAAAACAAAAGCATGTTGGTTGGTCCGAGAGAGATAGCTCAGGGCATGTTCTAATGACACTGTTAATTGTAAATCTAAAAATACTATCGAAAAAATAAAGGGGATAACTGGACTGGTCCAATTAACCTAACGTCCCGGCGGTCCAGTTAACCCCACAGCACATATTTTCTTTACGTGCCCGAAAACATACAAGCCGCGACATGTTATTACAAACAAACACACTATTATAAAACAGAACTACTTACAATTAATCTAGTGTGAATATTTTTCTTGTAGTTCTTATTTAATCGCAATACAATTGCAAAGCAGATGAGTGGTAGAAAATACTCCTGACCTTTCAGAAAAATACCTTACTGTAGTCAACAATGAAGGCCTGCAACTTATGAAAGTGGCTTAGATTATCAGCCCTGTCATTCTACGAATGGAGTCCAGTGGAAAAATCAGGAATTACTTCCCACCAACATTAAAAAGCATGGACCACATAACCTAACACGTCCACGCGGCGTCTCCAGGACTGCCAAGATCTTCATGATTCTGGTCGCGGAAGCCAACGACTTCATTAAGAAGGACCTACAGCAGATAAGTTAAGAATTTACTAACATAGAGCAAGAGAAAATAGTTTACATGATTTTATTCATGACTATTTTTTAAAATTATTTTTGGAGGTTTTTACAGTGTCATTGAGCTATGCCCATTGTCTTAGTTTTGCAAGTATCAAAAGGTACAAAACTTCCAATTGTCATCATTTCTACAAGTCAGATTACTTATTTCCTATTTTCTATGACCAAACCTTTCTCGGATCCATTTTATCTGCATCTTCTTTCTGTTTTTTCTCTGCATCTCGAGACCTTCTCTGTTCCTCCCGTATCTCTTCTTCCTCCATATATTTTCTATCAACTGTGAAATTAAGTCAAAGGGAAGCACAAAATTAATAAACACATATTAGTTAAATTTTTGTTGTTGATGCATTAGCGAGAATTAAATTTTATGTCTTTCTGATGTTCATTTTCGTTGACATCGCAGTCAAACCGCTGCATGATAGAAATAACTACGAGAAAGTAGTTCTCAGAAGTTGCTTGAAATAAAAAAAAAGGTTTTTTCAAACGAATGTCAGTCTTTTGAGAATATGAATGAAATTTGAAAAAAGTGAACGCCTTTTCTTGTAACGAATTTTTCGACTGAGATAACTTAGTATATTCTCGTATATATATATATATATATATATATATATATATATATATATATATATATATATATATACATATATAGAGAGAGAGAAAGAGAGAGAGAGAGAGAGAGAGAGAGAGAGAGAGAGAGAGAGTGGAGTATTTAAATTTTTTTGCTCAAAACATTCTTTGACCTTATTGTCTCTTTCTTCTTTACACCGTCTTATAGCCAATAACTCCACCTCCACCTTACCACTGTAGCAGCAACAACGCCCCTTTCCACTCTGCTTCCTTCTATTATTTTCGTAATATCTTGCCAACATTAAGGCTTACCGCACTCGTTCTCCACTCTTTCTTCTCTT
The DNA here is from genome assembly GCA_011170035.1 of Teleogryllus occipitalis. Classification (NCBI taxonomy): domain Eukaryota; kingdom Metazoa; phylum Arthropoda; class Insecta; order Orthoptera; family Gryllidae; genus Teleogryllus; species Teleogryllus occipitalis. The sequence goes on from BLKR01000934.1 coordinate 193,791, forward strand.
TTCCTCAAAACGTATCTTCCTCTCCCTACTATGTTTCATTTTGCTTCTCGTGGTCTCTCTCCAGGCCAAATTCTCGGAGTGCGTATACCTTGGAGGGGAAGTGGAGCATGATACTCCCCTGACCTTTTATTCAGAATGCTTTTGAATTATGCAATGAAAAAACAGAGTTCACTTTCAAGCACTTCACAGGAACTGAATTGAAAGTTTAAATCGCTCAACATTGGCATACCATCAAAATCTAACATTTCATTAAAAGTGGACTTTGATTATTTTCTCTACAAATGCCATTCGCAGATTAGGACCCTTTTTCCCATGATCTGCACCACTGTGTTTCAAATATACCACTGTTCCTCACTGGTAAGGGTTAGTGGCGTCATTAACAGCAGTGTTCTCGTGTGCTTCAGCAGAGCAAAGGAGGACGCGTTTTAAAATTGTAATCTAAGAAACTAGGCATTTTAAGGAGAACTCTCTTAGTTTTTCAAGTTTGCTGTGAGTGCGTTTAGATCGTGAAAGAGCTGAAATGGATCATGCACATGGAGTTATTCGTCATTTGCCTAAACTCATGGGGTCGCATTACTATTGATATCCTGCATCTCCTCCAGCTGAACCGCACACCCCCGTGGGGCGCAAGGAGGCGAGAGAGCGGGTAGAGAATTGGAAGTGGAGAGAAATGAGCGAGGAAGCAGAAGGTCGAGGGAAAAAGATCGAGAGATGAGAAAAGTCCAAGAGGAATAGTGACCAAGAGGAACTGATCAAGAGAGATACGGAGGCGAGAATGAATCGTGGACAAGGGGTACAAGTAACGAGAGAGCCAAGGAAGTACGAGGAAAGCAAAGAGAGAAGACTGGTTCGGCGAGAGCGCGAAGAATGTAAGGTGGACAAAAAGAAATCTACGGAAAAAGCAAGGCCGGAGGCGAGAAGGACAAGGTGGACATGGAGGCGAGATGAGCGAGGTGTCAGGGCGAGGGGAGTAAGTGGGCATGCGTAAGGTGAGGAAAATGGATGGGTGAGAGAGACGACGAAATGGTGAGCGAGGATCAAGGGGAGCGAGTAGGGGCGACGGAGCAAATGGCAATGAGGAGAGAGAGATAGGGGGGAGCGAGATGGAGGAGAGTGAAGGGGACGGAGAAGAGTGATGGTCAGGGAGGCAAGCGGAGAAAGTGGTCACGAGGGTAAGATAGAGAGACAGATAGAGATAGAGAGAGACGCGAGATGGACGAGGAACAAGGAGAGAAAGACAGAAAGCAAGGGAGAGAGGTGAGAGCGAGCACGAGGAGGGAAAGGAAATGGTTGGGTGAGATGGCCGAGGAGGAAATGGCGGACGAGTGTCAAGGGGAGCGAGATAAGCAGGGAGCAGGGGGCGAAGCAACAAATGGCAACAGGAAGGATAGAGAAAGAGAGAGAAGCGAGGTGAACATGGAGCAAGAAGAGGAAGAGGAGCGATGGGCAGGAAAGCAAGTTCAGCAAGTGGGGGCGAGAGACAGGGAAAGAAAAAAGCGAGATGGAGGAGTGGTAAGAGGAGGGAAAAGAACGATGGGCAGGGGAGCAAATGAACCTAGTGGGTTTGAAGAGGGCGAGAGAGAGAGAGAGGGAGAGAGAGGGAGGGGGAGAAATAGGGAGAGAGAAGGAGAGAGAAACGAGATGGACGAGAGACAAGGAGAAAGAGGAGCGATCATTAGGGAGGCAGGTGGAACAAGTGGGCATGTGGAAGACGAGAGAGAGAGAGGGAGAGAGAGAGAGAGAAAGGGAGAGAGAAAGGAGATGGAAGATAGACTAGGAGAAAGAGGAGTGATGGGAAGAGAGGCAGATGGAGCAAGTCGGCACGTGGAGGGCGAGAGAGAGAGAGAGAGAGAGAGAGAGAGGAAGAGAGAGAGGGAGAGAAAAGGAGACAGAAACAAGATGGACGAGAGACAAGGAGAAAGAGTGATGGGTACGGAGGCAAGTGGAGCAAGTGGGCATGAGGAGGGCGAGACAGAGAGTAAGGGAGAGAGGTGAGAGAGAGGGGGAGGGAGAGGGGCGGGGCCGCACCGATGTCCCGCAGCACCGCGTCGATGCGGTCGTTCTGCTCATTGATGCGGCGCTCGCGGGGCTCCCCGAAGCGGAAGTAGCGCGGCGCGGGCGTCTCCAGGTCGTAGGGCGTCATGTTGTGCTCCAGCAGCACCGTGTGGAAGTAGCTGAAGTCGCTGATGTCCAGCTGCTGCAGCATGTAGCGCATCTCCAGCATGCGCGCTGCCGCAACACACAAACACCTGCACTCGCCACGGCTCCATATTTATCTCTAAAGAACAAAGCATTTGGTCTCATGTGGAAGCTCTCGGCTGTGTGAGTGATGCCGCAGATTGCAGTGATGACGTTCCCACCATCATATCGTAGTCTTCATTAGGGATAGTTTCGCCAACCACAATCCTCGTTCCTACACAGCCACACTACAGAAACCCGCGCACTCCAGACGTAGACAAGGCCACGATATGATGATTGAAACGTTGGCTGCCCTTGACGCGGCGCCACCCGGACAGTCGAGAGCTTCCACGATTGCATTTGGAATCACCGCTCAGCACGATTCGTCACAACCGTTGGATTAAATAGATACGTACTTGTTCTTATCTAAATTAACAACATCTACAATTTTATTATAAATTCAGAGAGTTTATCAGTGGTGAAGTCATGCTTTCAATGGTTACATTTTATGAATTTATCAAAATACACGGACAAGCAATAATATATCATTTGGAGGTCAGAGAAATACATCCTCTATCTTGCGTTCGTGAGACTTGGGGAGAGCCGGTCCTTTCTCTGTGTTCCGAATACGTATTTGCAACCCAACTTTCTTTGAGGCCTACCCCTGTCGTGACTCAAAAGAATCATTCAAGCAGATGCACCCTTGTAATGCCTGGAATTTCCTTGCAAGATGTTAGTCTCAGTTAATAATGCGTCCAAACGGTGTGGCCGATGGAATGTGAAATGTTGCTTCTATCTTTTTTCAGTGACCTATCGAATAATTCGTCGAATTAATAACTCGTCGTAACTGTGTGATACAGCGTGAAATATCGGTTATTTCTGTTTTCGTCTCCTATCGCCGAGTATGGAGATAAGTTTATTGTAGGGGACGTATCGATGGATATGTCAAGTTAGCGCGTCTCATGAGCGCCTCTGATAATGAATGGTAGCCACTCTCACTTCCTAAGCAAAATATCAGCATCGTTTATTACTTAAGTATATATGGCAATGTGGAATCTCGTTAGTTCTTTATGCTTTTTCCCCGTCCCTAGCGTTGGACTGAGTGGGGGAATTCCGCGATTACCATGTCGAGTCAGTGCGTCTCGCGAGAACCCCATGTAACGCCTGGGAGTGACTCTCACTTTCTTCACAAGATGTCAGTTTCTGTTCCGGATTTCGAAATTATGCGGTCGTGATATAGTCCGTGCTTTGTGCTTTTCCTTCTAGTGTTGAGTGGAGCGTTTCGCGGGCGGTCCTTGTAACGCCTGGGTGTGACTCTCACTTTCCCCGCAAGTCTCACATTCGCTTTTTGCAACAAAACTGATTGTTGCGACCTCTGTCGGAGCTTTGAGCCCTTCCCCCGCGCACCGATGGGTGTGCCCCAGTGGGTGCGCACCAATGGCCATGTCGAGCAGGCGGCGCAGCAGCGGGCGCTTCTGCGGCTGCGTCACCTGGTCGAAGCACACGTCGAGGTTGCGCACGAGGCGCAGGTAGCGCACGTAGAGGTCGGCGATGACGCGCAGCGCGGGCTCGCGCTTGCCGAAGGGCGCCTGCGCCTGCACCACCACGTCCTGGCGCACGACGGCGCCCAGCGCCTGGGCCGTGTCCTCCCACAGCTGCGTGTAGTACTGGTGCGACATCCTGGCGGCGGCGCTGCACCAACACCACCACTCCAGTCCCGTGCACGCAACACCGCGAGCGGCGTGGTTGTGGAGGGTCAGGGCGTGGTTGGGGAGGGTCAGGGCGTGGTTGGGGAGGGTCAGGGCGTGGTTGGGGAGGGTCAGAGCATGGTTGGGGAGGGTCAGGGCGTGGTTGGGGAGGGTGAGGGCGTGGTTGGGGAGGGTGAGGGCGTGGTTGGAGAGGGTGAGGGCGTGGTTGGGGAGGGGCGCACCGGGGTGAAACCATTTTAGGGGTCACACAATTAGAAAATTGTGCAACACCACCACTCCAGTCCCGTGCGCGCAACACGCGAGCGCCGTGGTTGAGGAGGGTCAGGGCGTGGTTGGGGAGGGTCAGGGCGTAGTTGGGGAGGGGCGCACCGGGGTGACACCATTTTAGGGGTCACACAATTAGAAAATTTTGTCGTTGGAATTATATAACTTTAATGATTTATTTAAAAATTATATTTTCATAAAAACATGCATTTATTAATTAGTTATTCTTCGTTTTAGATTATTTATTTAAAAATTATATTTCAATTATTCTGAATTACATTTATATTTTTTAAAATATTATAAATAAATTTCATTCGGAAATAAACTTATATTTTTATTAAGGAATGCATAACTTTTCAGGAATAGATATTTTTATATTTATGTAATTTATGGGTGGTGATGCCATTACTTTTGTCCCGGATGATCCCAACTGTGGCTACGTCACTGCAACACGTGCAGTCAATATAGAAAGAAGGGCTGCCTCAGTGATTTAATGCACTTTCATTCAATAGCCCCGTCAGGCAGCATTACGAAATTGAAGAGAAATCATAATTAAAGATATAATGATTTCCAATGATATTAAAATTAGTTTAGAGAAGATTGGCGGTTCTCAACACACAAAATGCCACACAGTTCAAACTCTTACGGCAGCTAGATATCAAATGGCGGAATGGGCGGCGCAAAGGAATTTTCTACTCTCTTCTTTAGGGACTGTAACGTGCAGTAGTTAGTCCAACGTTCAAATCCCTGTCCATCAATAAAAATGCAGCGGGTCCAACTTTCTCGGGGTTCTCCCGTTTCCCCGGACTCTCAACCCACCATTTCTTCATCGTAAATCACATTATCATATTCGTCTAGCCATCGGAATCATTAGTCAACTTCAGGTACATGTAAAAGGCGTAGGAACTGGTATCATTAATATGCACAGTTTAGTAAACGTGAGCATCGAAGATACTCCAGACTAGAGACGAAAATTCTATTAACATTCAAAAGGTTATGTAGTATATATTTTCAGTTCAAGAAGAAAAAAAACAATGCTCTCAAAAAATTTAGGTTTTTGATTATTAAAATTGAAAATTATTTTCTCTGAAGGTTTTTGATTGTCAATTTCATCTTCCATCATCATTGTCATTTCATCTCATCCCCCAGGGCTAACAATCCTGGGTGTAAATTCGGATTCGTAATGAAAATACTGATACCCCCATGCAACTCACGTGCTTCGATAAATACGACTGAGCCCTGGTAGGTTGCGCGATCGCGTGGTCTCGAGATGGCCATTTCGCGACTAAAAAATATTATTAACTTATTGTTATATTATTATTTTATTATTACTACTGTTTAAGTTTAAGTGATTAGTGAAAGTGTAACCTTTGGACAATAACATCAAGAGAGAAAAAAGGAAATATTTTGTATTAAGTTTTAATCCTAAAGATCAGAAAACATTTGAAGAAAAACAGATAAACTGTTTAAGTTTAAGTGATATATGAAAGTTAAACCTATGGACAAGATCGAGAAGAGAAAAATAGGGAAAATTTTGTATTAAAAGAAGATGTTTCGATTTAAGTTTTAATCGTAAAGAATAAAAATTTACAATAGGTTAACGTTAACTACCCAACTGAAAGTAGGAGGCCTTTGCCCTTTATGGGATGTTACATGGACTATTACTTATTCTTATTACTTACTATTATTTTTATTCCTATTATTATTATTATTACAATTATGTTATTACTATTATCATCAACATCATCAATAGAACGAAAGCAAACGTACTTATCTTAACTTTTCCATCGAAGAAAACAACAGTGGTTATGTTGACGTCGTTGGACTACAACGTCGAATAACTTGAAATTTCTTTCTTATTGCAGAATTCGATCCATAATGACGCCCACTGTCATTGCTAAAATGTGTTTCATAGCAGGATTCACGGTCTGTAGGTATTCGAATGCACCTGAAAAAGAGACTTTTTATGTTGAACAACATCAAACAGATCCAAATGTGTCTATTATTGTGTAACACAAGAAATGGTGTTATAAATCATCATGATGTAACCTAATAACACATGTTATATCATTAGTCAAATTGTTGATTTTAAACAATTAAGAAAAGAAATTCCTCATTACCATTACCATTATCATTATTATTATTATTATTATTATTATTATTAGCATCTTTACTGATTATTTACTTATTTTCGAATTTAACACGAATCTCGTTAAAATTCTACGACAGAATCAGGGATTTCGACTTTTATTTTCTGGAACGTGGCGGAAGCCTTTGCTCGGTGGTGGTTTTGTTAGTGCAGTAGAGATGAGTTCTAGAGTACGTGAAAGCGTGTACGTGCTCGAGTATGGACGAGCGAAGTCTCTTTGAGTAAACTATTTCTGAAGCATAAAAAATATTTCTCTTTCACTTTGGTCAAATCTGTAGTGATAGCTGTGCCCCTCTGCAACCATTGGGTGTCGCCTGGTAACTTTTCTTAAGTCCATCAACGTTGTGTCGTAATGCGTTATATATCACTGACAGTTGATGTTATACTATCATAATTGTGCCACACTTAAAAGAGTGTCAATTGCGTGACTTGTTTTTATCTATTATACTGCCCAAATCGCTTGCGTACTCGCTCACCAACTCGCCACCTGTTGCCAGACGATCGGGCAGGAAAAAGTTGAGAATTGGAACATTTCACTACTCTGTCGTCAACAGCTTTAAAGGGAAATATCTTTTCTCTCGCGGCAGAGTAAGTCGACGCATCGAGTCATAGGGGATAACCAAAGTGCAACCATTAATATCTGACTAATATATCTGGCGTCGGATACTAAATACCCTAATCGCATTTCGTGTTGATCTTGGTAACACCTACAGTGGTGAAGACTGCTACTCTAAACATCCATGGGAGAAGAGAAATTAAGTAAGACAGTAAAGATCCACATGTTAGTTATGGTGTCGGCTGCCGGCGCGCCACCGTCACGGATTCCTTATTTTTCCTGCATCAAATTTTATTCATGCTAAATACATCAATTGAATGATCAAGGGAGTGTCGTGAATGGGATCGTGTAAACAATTCTTTAACCGACAAATATCCTTTTTTGTAATTTGAAGAGTCACTTTTAATGCGCGTGTTGACCACGTTCCTTCTTTTTCATTAACACGCGATACATCGTCCGTGCACTGCAATAGTGGCACAACTGAAAAAAATCAGATATTGAGTTAAATGAGTTAGAAAGTTTCATCTTGTATTGAAATGCATTATTCTTGCCATCACACCTCTGCCATTTCTTGATGGAATACTATACTGTAAGATACGCTGCTGTTGCTGCTGGAAAGTAGATTCTGGAGAGTGCATTCATTCAAAATACGTATTTGTGGAGTCGTACCACTATTGCATAACACGAGCGACGACTTCCTAAACATTACGTAAAGCGTGAGGGTTTCGTAAGTGACGGCCTACTGATGAGACCGAAGAGATCCGCGATGCCGGAGGGCTGGATGCATTCCCCCGTGGCCTGGAACTGCTCCGCGCACTCCACGCCCTGCTCCTGCCCCGCCTCCGCCTGCTCCTCCTCCTCCTCCTTCCGCCGCTGGCTGCTCCTCTTCTTCTTTCTCTTCTGCCCCTCCTCCCCCTCCGCCGCCGCCGCCGCCGCCGCCTCCTCCTCCTCTTGTTCGAGCAGAGGCTGCGTCTCGAGCGGAGACTGCGCCCTCGCGCGCGGCTCCTGCGCCGGCTCGCGCGCGCCCTTCAACAAACGAAAGGCGATGGCGAGGGTCACCATTGGGCTCGGTTTACCCGTTAACCCTCGCATGGCCAAGCGGGGACCTAACGTCCCCCTGTTTTCTTTTTTCCACCGGGAGCGGTAGCTCAATGCATCAACTGATGTCACTGAAGCGCCTCTGACCTGGAGGAGTTGAGTCCTGACGGCGGTAGTATTTTCAACACTAGCTTTTCAGCTAGGTTGAATTCATTCGCTGTCTGGAGGAGAATTCTAGTAGCCGGATTATCTGATCGGATGTTTTTCGTGTTTTTCCCCATCACCACCAGGCGAATGCCGGAGCAGTACCCTACAAAACGGGCCGCGGACCCCGCGCGATCCGTCCTTCCTCTTCCTTGTCCTATCCTCTCCCTTTCTTACACTAACATGCACTACACTAACATACACTACACTAACATGCACTATACTAACATGCACTATACTCCCACATATTCCGGGAGACCGGTCGGGAGCTTAGAGCTTGTCCCGACTGGGGCGGTGGCCCGCTGGTGGGAGAATCCTGGTTAGGGGGAAACCCCACTAGCCGACGGTAGGTCGGCGCCGGATATCGATATCCAGCGGGGGAACATCATCGCTATCTCCCGAGAAAAACATGCACTACGCTAACGGGACTAATAATCAAAGCAGTTGACGCGCCCGGAAACACGAAAATATCAATCAATTTTTCCCTTATGATTAGAAGAAAAACGATAGTAGGGTTTTTTCTCTAACGTGTAAAAATATTCATTTATTTGAAAAATTTTAACAAACTTTTCATATTAATATGGTTTTTGGATTACATACAAATGACTCTGGGGAACTCAAGATACCCCTAGTTTGCCATTATTGTTTTTGATATTTTGGGTTCACATTAATATTCCTGTTGTCTTTGGCGGTTGTTTCATACCTAATATGACACTATTGTGTTAGAAATACTTGTAAGTACAGAGAGCTAGCGATTATCTTCTGTTTTACTCTCCACGCGGCATTTTACATTCTCAGTTGTGGTGCGTGAGTTGTAAGAAACTGCGTTTACGACAGCTATGAGTGAGCGAGACATTAGGCAATGAATTTCAGAGGTAGATATTTATTTTACATATTTTATAAACGTTCTCTATAAGAGTGTCCAAGAGTTCTTGCAATAATAATGATGTGAAATTAAAAGGTTTAATATAATAATTATTCCCAAGATCAAATAAAGACTTAGATGAGTATGCAAAATAATTCTTTTTTAAACATTTCAATACATTACAAAATTTTTGCGAACTTTACACAAATGTTCTTGCACAATATTGTAAGATGATAAACAATACAGGAATAAAGCAAATACTATTCTAAACTCAATATAACAGCGTTTTTATAACGACTTTTGATGGGGGTCAGTTGGGACCCCACACTAACGGCTGCGTTTCAATATCATGCTTTGCCATGCAAGGGTTAATAGAGAGTTTTTGCACATCGACGCTTAAGATAAGCGGATCCGATCATTGTCGTGACGCCCGGAACACCAATCACGGTCTCTGTAGCAACCATAAGTGTTAACCGGGCCCGGTTTGGTAAGCGAAGCTTCATAACCTGTACCGAATCGGTAGCCGGTTATACTTGTTTCGGGTTGTTAGTGTGTATTAGAGAAGTAATATTCATTGTGGCGGGCAAAATCCGACTGCAGTGTTCTGCAAAACATGATGCATGCCATTGAAGGAAGTGTTGGCTTCCGTTCTATACGAAGATGGATGCCAGTGAGGAGGAATGTTGAAATTCTCGTGGTTTCACAAACGAGGAAACCCTTCAAATTATACCATTCAACGTTCCAAAACTTTCTGAAAAATAGTGATGGTGCACAGTTACAGAATGTTTCTCTAATGCAGAGTTATATTTGAAAATTAATTCCTTACATCTGTAGAAACATGTTGAGAAAAACATGACCACATATTGTATTTTTATACATTTCTAGGCCTCGGCTATTATTTTGTTATCCTAATCGTGGCTAAAGATTTATACTTCTCACCAAGTTTTAATTGAATCATTCAGAATGACCAAGACCCTAGCTACATTTTTGTAAATAGTACATTTTGTCGCGTACTTCAATCAGAAACAGCATTTAGCAGTTCGTCTCTGCGCAGAATGATGATTAGGCAACAAATGAGGCTGAAGGAACACAGTATTCTTGTCATACTAATGTATTCCGTCCCGTCTTCTTTGAACTTCGCTTCTGTCCTCCCGTAAAATTTGTGACTTCGATCCTTCTCATTCTCAACGCTTCAATTACTACATACATGGAGTGAGTATGTATACATCAGCCCCTCCCGCGGCTGACGGTCCACTCGGCTCCCTGATTGGCCGGCTGGTTAAACAAATCACACTCGACCCCACCCGCATATAAAACCGAGCGCCGACGAATCCGGCGCAGAGGCCCTGAAAACCGCGCGGCCCTGAAAACGCCAGGCCCTGAAAACCGCGCGGCTCTGAAAACCGCCTGGCCCTGAAAACGTCGCGGCGCCACGGACGCCTGAGTAAAGTCGGCGCCGTGGCGTAAATTTAAGTGTAAAAAGTGTAAATAAGTGAAGTGCAGTGCTGTGTGGTATGAATGAGAGAGCGAATGTGTTGTACATATAAATTTAAGTATGAATGAGTATGTAAATGCAAAAAACTGAAAAACAAGGAAATACACGAACAATATTCAGAACTTTAATTTGCCATTTATTTAATAAACTTTATATTTTTAAAACTCACTGCCCAAAGTGGCCATGTCTTAGTTTTAAGTTAGATTTAAGATAGTTTGTTTAAGTTCAAAGCCCCCATCTTCGCTCCATAAGCGTAACAGCTGGAGCTTATGTAACCCTAAGACTGAATAAATTCCCGCCTCGCCAAAGTTATTGGCGAGGGGAAGATTGAAAAAATCCGGCGCAGACCATTGATTCATACGAACCCGATCAACGAGCGAAGTATAAGTGACCTAATCACTTGCTGGAGTAAGAAACCTGAAACAGCGCAATGGTAATTGAAACATAAACTTTGTATTTCTATACACGCAGTGCGCGCGCCAGTTGACTAAAGTCATTTTGCTCCTCTGTTTTTCTCTTTATGTTGCAGGATTGGCCATAGATGCCCGTAATGGTAGGAATGGTCGCACCGCAGTGGCGTGAACGTGCATTGTACTTTTCGTGCGTTCACAAAGCTTCTCACACGAACCAAGCGGCGCAGACCAGCCCTGAGGAAGACCACGACAATATAGTTGACACGTCGGCATCGCAGCCTTCGACGCGGCATCTCCCGGACATCCAACAACACTCGCTATATTTCAACTAGTACTCACTGCTTGTTTTCTGCTGTGTATAACAGCATTTGTGCCCACGTGATGGGCACACTGTACCAGCCAATATAGTTGCGACCCACTGTGGCCGCTGTAGAGTCGCGCCGGGAGCGCGGCCAGTCGAGAAATGAGAAATACGGGAAGGCGCCACCAGGCGCAGGGCAAGCGGCGGCACCTGTCCGTGGTCACGCCATGGAGGCGGGAAATAAAAGACTCGCCCAGATGCCTCGGGGCATATTTATAGGGCCTCGCCCGGGGCAGTGGGCAGTCGAACATTTCAAGAGCAGCGAGTAAGTGCCTAGGAGTAGTGGTGATTTCGGTTAAGTGCTTGTGTTTACGGTGAGTTTTTCTTCTGGCGGACTGGAAGGGACTTGATTTGGATTGTGGTTTTTCTAAAATAAAACCTGGTGAAAGAACTGTTGTTGTTTCTATTTTGTATATAACATTTTCTTGGGTACCCGCTGTCTTTCGTTGCAAAGCCTCGTACCTTAGAGACCTCGGAGCACTTGCAGCGCGTTGCCGCCGCCGCCCGTACCTCGGCCTCTGCGCCGCCCCCGCCGCCGCCGCCGCCGCCGCTCTGGGCGCGCTCCTCGGCCTCTGCGGGCGGCGGCGCCGCCTCCGCCTTCACCCCGCACTCCTGAGCACGCGCACCGCCCGGCACTCGCAGGAGCCCCCACCCCCTCCACCCCAGGCACGCTTCCCACCAGCGACGAAACAGTCACGTACTCGGACAGTAGGCCCACTATTCCACCCGTGAAATTACAACCGATAGCGTTCTGTCTGTCTGTGCTTGGCGCGACAGCCCGCGTACGGGTCTACCAGCAGCATCCCGGCCTCGCGGCCATGGATTAAGGGAGTACGTGTGGATAGCACGAAGACATCCCCGTATTCTGGCCTTCTCAAACTGAGAAGTTAGTTTTCTCATAGACACACAGCAACATATACTGTGACGTTGCAAGAAAAACGCTCACTATAATCTTGTCCGACCGGGAATCGAACCCAGGACCGCGTCTTGGAAAGCGAGAACGCTGTAAAATAAGCTAAACCGCGAGGGCTAGTGTTTAACTTTACATACAAAATGCCCAAATCAGAGCGGTGTATCTCAAAAAGTTTTTCAATCGGATTTTCCTTACCACTTCTCCCTACTCGCTAATCAAAAACTGACTCATCTGTCTTAGAAGGCGGATCGATCGTTATGACGATGTCCAATAAACCGCCTATGCACTAAAACACAACCTCTTTGATTTTAACATAGCTTTCAGTTATTTCCAATATTTGGCGCGTTTTGGAACTCTGTTGGATAAAATTTTACTCGTGGAATAGTCTTAAATTCCACTCGTGCTTTGGGAATTCTAGATAAATCACCTCCTCACTTCGCAAGTCGGGGATTTATCCACAATTTCCAAAGCACTCCTGGTATAACCTATAATAAGTAGCAAAAAACCAAATGGGTTATTTCTGTTGTTGGCCGTGTGTCCTTCAGTACTTGCTGAAATTCCACCTTCTTATAACAAAAATTATATAAACAAGAAGTAATATTTCTTGGAATTCATGCACTCACACGCCACCTTTGCAACAACTTATTTGTTTCTAATTCTTAACAGATGTAAGATTTTCAGATCCTTAACGGACGCCGACCGTTAACAATGCATTTTCGTTTCTCTGTTTGATTGCATTAAGTTCGGAATTGTGAAATTTTTATTTTAAACGCACGATCTGTAAGCGGATAATTTTTGCAGAAACCTAAGAGATTTTGCCCATCATGAAACTCCTTAGGATATACGCTATTAACCCACATTGGTGCCTCTGCATATAAGCGAATTTCAACGTCACATTAAATGACTAGTGAATGTAACCATGTAACTTGAGTCGCACACTTTAGCGTTCACGAGATCACAATAAATGAAGCAAGTTTCCAGCTGTGGCGGCAGTGTGTGCTTCTATCTCTACAATCCCATGAAGCAATTTCATGTTGGTGGCACAAATAATGTACATCAAAATATCTGTATATACAGAGGGATTAAAATGTCTCTCCAGAGAGGATGATCGCCCACACCCCTCCCCTTTATGTGTAAATGGCAACGTTGCAAACTAAATCAGAGCGATGGTGCCTCCGGCCTGGTCAGTATGTAATTAAACAAAGGAGCTTGATGTGAAACGTGAAAAGCAATTAAATATACAGAAATAACGGCCTAAATTAACAAGCATTTGAAATATAAACCATTTTATTTTACTTTTCATTTCTATCTTATTTATGTGTTGAAAATGTTTTCCAGCATTTTTAAGACAATGTCCTTTTACATTTATTGTCAAAAACACTTTTTAAACTATCTTGAGTTATGGACTTTACATATTTTACAACTGTCTGTCAATTTCTCAATGGTCTTGGGACGAGTTTTCAGACATTTCCTTTGATTGTTTCGTAAGAAATCAGGAAGACCCATTTTGAAATTGTGGGTTCCCCAAACACTTCTTCCAAAAGATCCATGGAAAGTTTGGCGATTCGCGTTGCGGCACCATCTTTCTGGAAATACGATTGAATTTTGGGCATGGGTAAAGATTTACCCACCCAACGTCAATAATAATAATAATAATAATAATAATAATAATAATAATAATAATAATAATAATAAGAATAATAATAATGATAATAATAATAATAATACAAAGAAGAAAAAAAGAAAAAGAAGTAGAAGAAGAAGAAGAAGAAGAAGAAGAAGAAGAAGAAGAAAAATAAGAGGAGGAAGAAGAAAAAGAACACAGTGATTTGATGTCGCCTGTGGTATAGGCAATCTGCCTGACGTTCAAGCGTTTTACTTTTCGTGTTGCAGCGACCCCTGCAGTGGCATGCCTCTTCCTGCCATCCACACATCCAGACCAGGGATGGGAAGAAGAAAAAGAAACGGAGAAAATATAAAAAATAGAAGAAAGAGAAGAAAAGGAACAAAGAGAAGGAAAAGAAGAAAGAAGGAACAAAGGAAAAGAAGGAAAGAAGACGAAAAAAGAAGAAAAGGAAGAAAGAGAAAGAGAAAATAGGGGAAAAGCAGAAGAGGAAGAAGACAAAAGAGAATAAAAAAGATTCTATTATTGACTTAGTGTAATATTGAGTGCTCTGTATTACCTTAACAAAATATTATATGAAATAAATTTAAAATGTAATAAAAAGTAGATCACAAAGTTATTTTTATATAGATGTGAATGTCATTTTTCATGTACACCACAAACGCAATGGGGGGTATGAATTCCTTAGTGTTCTAGTGCTCCCCTGTGGCGTGCTGTACCTTGCCGTCCGGGGTGAGGCCGCAGATGCACCTCCGCTGTTGAGAGCTGCTGGCGGCGGGGGCGGTGGAGGCGCCCTCTTCGCCCGCGGGCGCCGCGCGCCGCGCCTCCGCCCCTACACCCCCGGTGCCCTCGCCCTCACTCTGGTCAGCCCCGCGCGCGCTCGCCCCGTCCGATGCCTTCTCCTTCTCCTCTGCGCCTTCGCCCTTGCCCGCGGCCGCCCTGTCCTCGCTCTGGCCCTTGAACCCTAGCTCCTCCTCGGCGACATTGATCGTGACCCTGCGCGCTTTGCCCTTGGGCGCGGCTTCCTCGCTGCCGAGCCCTTCTCCCCCGCCTTTGCCGAACCACTCCACGCCCTCCGGGAACAGCACGCAGTACGCGATGGCCGTCGAGATGCCCACCGACAGCCAATGCACCACCGCCTGTTGGAACGGGTCCATCACATGGTTCTCTCCTCCCACTCTACCTCCGATGGAACGCGCGTCGCCGGCTGGGATGTGCTGTGGTGAATAACAAGCGATCACTGATCCGGATTGCTTTTCAACTCCAGATGGTCGTGGGAAGATGGACTTGCTCCTCGTGTTCCATGCCAGCAGCCGTACGGAAGGGGCGTTGAGCTCGAGATGTTAGTGGCCCGTGGGCGAAGTCATTGCGGTGGCGCTGGGGGTCCTTGGCTGCCCGTCATTCAGATGTTGCGTCCCCCATTGCAGCCTCAGCCCCCCTCCGGCGCCGAACGTGCTGCTCGCCTTGTCTCTGTTTCCGTGGACACTCGTCGCTCTTTGTTCGGTGACAAAGGCGAGCAGGCCTACCAACGGGTGGAACATAAAATCGTATTATTCATCGGAGTGTCGTAAAGACTGTCTCATTTTCCAAAACTCATTTAAGATTCTTCTTTAGCGAGCTTTGAGGCTTGAAAGTAAGTGCAATTAAACGGACTACATCAAAGAAAAAATGCAATAAAATTTCCATTTGCAGTTCAAAACAATTGTGAACACGATTTATAGTTGGTTTATTCTTGATTTTCAAATATATTCTCATCAGATTTTCAAAATTTAGAGTCCTTTCTACTTTTTGTGAAATCAAAATCCTCATTAACTAAAATTTAAAAAAAAATGAAAATTATAAATAAACTTGTCAGATGCATCACATTGAAAAGTAATGAACTTGCGACCAAGAATTGTAAAGCTGAGTCTTCCGAGGAGCTTCATATTGGTATTAGCTTTAATTTCGTGCATTTTCGCTATCGATTGAGTTGTGTTTCCGGGCACGTCAACTGCTATGGACATTAGTCTCTTAGTGCAGTGAATGCTTTACTGCGGGAAGTGGCGGTGTTCCATCCCCGATTGATGGTGAGATACGGCGCTGACCGCACATGTTGGCTTCAAGGTTATCCACCTCTGAGTATCCCCTCACGTGGCATCAATCATGTCGGGACAAGGTGTACGCTCCCGACTGGTCACCCGACATATGTGAAAGTGCAGTGCATGTGAATGTAACTGTAAGAGAAGGGAAATATCGCACGTGATCCGTGGCCCGCTTGTTAGCTGCTCCGTCATTCGCCTAGTAATGATCGGAGAAACCACAGATTAGATCATCTAGTCGTTAGAACTCTCCTCCAGATATCTGGTGAATTCCTGCACCGTCGAAACTCTAACCCTAGGACCTCCACCGGGAGCGGTAGCTCAGTACATCAATTGATGTCACTGCAGCGCCTCTGACCGGGAGGTCCTAGGTTCGAGTCCTGACGGCGGCAGGATTTTCGACACTAGCTTTTCACCTAGGTCGAATTCAGTCGCTGTCTGGTGGAAAATTCTAGGAGCCGGCTGCTCTGATCGGTAGTTTTCCGTGGTTTCTCCGATCAGCACCAGGCGAATGCCGGAGCAGTACCCTAACAAACGGGCCACGGACCGCGCGCGATTTTTCCTTACCCCCTACACACTCACTTACACTAACATGCACTACACTACCACATATTCCGGGAGAACAATCGGGAGCTTAGAGCTTGTCCCGGCTGGGGCGGTGCCCCGCTGGTGGGAGAATCCTGGTTAGGGGGAAACCCCACTAGTCAACAGTAGATCGGCGCTGGATCTCGCCATCCAACGGGGGAAGATCACAGCCATCTCCCGAGAAAAACATGCACTACGCTAACGGGAACAATGACCATAGCAGTTGACACGCCCGGAAACACGAAAAAATCAATCAATCAAAAACCTAGGACCTCCAGGGCTGAGCAGCTGGAGACTCCGAGCTAAACCTAGTTTATTTTGTCATCAAGAATCATTAAAATGTAATTAATATGTAGTTTTCGAGATTAACAATAAACAAATATGTATACCACTAGCGATTCACTCAAAAATAGCGAAAAATTCCTGTTCGATAATCATTTTTGATATCACATCACTAATCTGCTTAAATTACACTTTAAACCATTTATTTCCACCACTAGCAACACTAGCCGTAAATTATTGATGTGCGCTTCCATATTTTCACCTCCCACTACAATGCCATCGAAAAAGTTGGCACAACGCGTAATTCTGTAGGTAATACATTCCAAAAATCTATTAAAGATTGCCGACGCACATGCCAATCCGTATTCCAGCCTCTGAAACAACCCATTAAAAATACAACATGTTAATTGTATTAATTACCACGAATTTCTTGCAGTTTTTGTGAAGCTGCAATTGTATGCAAGCTTCCGACAAATCAATCTTCGTAAAAAATTCTCCCTTTACCTTTGAAAACAATTCTTCCGGTTTTGACATTGTATACTGATACACTATCATGTGTGTTTAATGTTACTTTCAAGGCTTAGAATATTCTTTTCCAAACTTTTCCATTCTGTGTCTTTACTAAGACGATCAGTGTCGCTTGTAATACAAGTGTTTATCGGTTAATTTGTTCCATGTAGTTCCCACCTATGCATTTATTCTTGTACTAGTGTTCAGAGGCTGTACGGTCTGGTCTCACCTTGAATAACGGCTGTGCGTCATTCTCCAATACTATCGCTGAGTACAATACTAGCGCTACAATACAATACCAGAGCTGAGAATGTTTAACATTTCTCCAAGCCTTCGGAAATACTTGTGGAAATTCTCTGCATAATCTTTGTGTTTGTTCTCATTTGCTAGAGTAAGCTATTTCGTTAATCTTATCATGCATTGTAAAACCAAAATCATTTAAAATGTCCATACCAAATATACTAACTGCCCTCTGACGTTTAGCAACAATTGTATTCACTTTCCTATAAACACACTTGTATTTCAGTTTCATGATAAGTTCACCTTTCATTGGAATGTCTTTACCATTTTATGTATGTAACGTTGCTTCTGACGTGTTGGATGTCGATGTTCCTAGCTGTTGGTATCGATGAATCTCATCGACAACCCTGTTTCATTTGAAATTTCACTTGCCTGCTGATTGATTTTCATATCTACAAATACTCTCCATAAGTTGCCGCGAGCTACATTATGAGATGAGGTTGACTGCGATTACGCTTACATTGACTTTCTAAGGCAGAGCGGTTTCAGGAAAACATTTCTGAGTTATCCAATGTCAAAAAATGTGAATGTATACAAAATCAGTTTAATAATGCACACATACAATAAAATTGATTTGAAATTCTCGGAGGACCTTAGTGAATTGTGATGATACAAATCGTTCATGCTGTTTCCTTAAACGTTTATATGTCCAGATTTCTCTCTTTCTTGGGGATCTTGAACTGATGATTCTTGAGACATTTGCACTCATGAAAATGGTACTTTCCGTTCGATGCCTAGCAACAGCTTCCCACATGAAAGTGGCAGGGCGTTGAAGAAGCTGAACACGGACCTGCACTATAAGAGGGCGGTGCGAGTGAGGTTCGGTCGGCGAAAGTGGGCTTAAGCCTAATTAGGTGTGGCAAAAATACATTGAGTTTTCTTCTCGTGGATGTGGATGGTACATAGCGTTTTTGCTTGAAGAGCACGTAGTTATTTAGTTGGCCACGTCCAAGTGGCGAGAAGCCGTATGACGAGATACGTACTATAGCTGTACCGCTCACAAAAAAAGTCATGGCGCCCGTATCTTTCGTGAAGTCTCAGCGGCTTCTCCAACGCTGCGGCAGCTACGATTTCCCCTCTGCGATAAGAAGGCGCGGAAGTGACGAGGACAGGCGACTGCGGGATTGCAATGATCGTACTTATTTTTACTCATTTTTTTATCACTACCTATCAGAAGAGAAACTCGCACTTTCAGGAGTGTCCAAAGAAATGAGTTTATCAATGCGCTGGTCCATAACATTATATCATTACTGAAACCCTTTTTCAAGACACGGCTTATTTTCTGTTGATCATTTGGACAACCCCTGCTGCAGAAACGCGTAAGCTGCCTTTCGTCAGATCGTTCTCCCTCATCAGTTTGTTATCGCCAAACTCGCATCGTGAAATTTTCGCGCGGGCCACGAGAGAAAGAGAGAGGACTTGGTTGTGACAAAGAGCGCGGGCAGGCAGAGAAATATCGTGTAGCTTTGAAGGAGGAAGCCATTCGGGCATGCGCAGGGGAAGGTCTTTTTGACTCAGAGCTATAGTTACGTAACAGCTACGCATTGGCTACATCGTGAAATCGCGCACAGACGTCGCGAAGAGGCGTAGCACATGTCGCGAAGCTGGGTGACAAGTAGTAGTGGCGAAGAAGTGATGAAGTCTGAAGTGAGGCTGGCGATGTAGATTTCCGCTGGTACAGAGAACTCTGGAAGGGTCAGGTGCAGAGGACATTGACTTGGGATTCAAAAGCGTAGGGTCGCGAAAGGTGGGAGGGGAATGCATGGAGAGCCTTTCTTAATGTTATCAATTGTGAGAGGAATTTTATGCCCTAAAAATGTATGTTTTTTTAAATATGCATTTATGACCTAAAATTCTAAAAAATGCAATTTGATATGCAATTAAAAATCAATAATATTCCATTTCCTACATTAACCTTTCTTGATAAAATTCAGGAGAAGCGTACTTGGAATGAAAAGATATATTTTTATGTAAACAGAATATAATTTACCTTACGTAGCGGGAGAAATAATTGAAGTAAATGTTCACTTTCGTGAAGTGCGTTGTGTGTCTTGTTGCATTTCTTTTGTCTGGTTTAATAAAAATATGATATCAATATTTGTTACACTTGCACAAGTAATTTTTCATCTATCAAAAAGAAAAAAAATGCAAACTTTGACAAGCTCTTTGTAATCGATGAAAGCTCAGGAACAAATAGATCGTACAAAAAAATTAAACGTTTTAGAGATAAGTCTCTATTTTAACAAAATATGCAAAATACGTCCCTATAATTACACAATACACACCAACAGGAAAAATCGGACAACTATGCACTAACATATTAATCTAAGTAGCATCTAATTCTAACGAAATGTAAAGAAATTTAACGTAGCTATACCCTGAAAATTGGACAAAAATATGCAAAATCATAGAAATCCGCTCCCTAGTTATCAATAATGGAGGCGACACCGGTCAAGGTCGCGTGCCGCGTGCCGCTCACTGGTCGAAGATATTTCTTTTATTTCACACTACATCGAATTTCGGTTGTTTACGTGCCTCAGAGCAGGCCGGAAAGAGGGACTGTACGACACAGTGTACCGTAATGAACTCTCCTACCAACGTATGCATATAGAAATGTTGTAGCATCGTTTCTGATTTGTTTTGTAAATACATGGCCAGCACTGAATTTACAATATAGATTGATAGCTGATTACAATATAGAGAAGGAAATGTACATTCATTCATGAATAATGTAGATAACAGTACCATATGATGACAAAAATAGAGAACAAAGTGTGGTAAGCATCCTCATTAACCATGTTAGTGTTATTTATATTTTTACACTAAAATTGTTTTTCATATTCTTTTTTATATATTTATTCCGATTTATGAAGTATTAGTTATTCATTTGCTTCATTGGTTTCATCTATTATCGATTTCAGAAGCATCTATCTTTGAATTCCATTTTAAAATGTTGAGAGCACTGAAACTGTTTCAGACGTGAAGATTGTAGGGGGCTCTGGCACAGTGTACAATTTTTTTATTGGCTCTCGTAGATCGTGAAATATTCCCGTGTGAAATTAAAATAAAATAATAAAATGCAACACAGTATGAAATAAAATGAGTTGTAATACTGCAATGGCCGCCCGTGAGCCATTGAAAGACCCGCCGCAGGAGCCCAGCGGCGGGACGTCATCGCCCCCGGAGAGTTCGGCCGGGAGCCGAGAGAAAGCAGAGCGGGCGGAACGCGCACCACCGTCACGCCTCGGTTGGCGCGCTGCAACGCGCCACCGGCCATACACTTGGGCTGGCCGGCGAAGCTTCACTCCGGAGGGGTATAAATGATCCCTCTCCAGGAACCACGAGCAGTCTAAGCGATCCCGGCGTGAAGCGAAGTAGTGGTTTACGAGAGCAAGTGAAGTGTGTAGTGACCAGCAAGGCAACGGACTTTCTCTCCTGGATTTTCGGCGATTTGGCAAAGTTAATTTTGACTGACTCGTAATATCTGTTATTAATAACAGTTCAAAAATAACAGGTCCATGACCAGCAACCTAATATGGCCGACTGCTAAGAGTTAAAGCAGTTGTAGCGACTAAGAGTTAAACCACGCAAAACGAATAACGTTGGTAGCACCGTAAAGCTTGTGCAGCTATCTTTCGGCGCTTCCTTGCACTATTTTCCCTAACATGTTTGGACAGAGAAGCAGCAGATATGAACGAGACTGGATGAACTGCCAACTGAATTCTGATTCTGATTCATATAATGTGTAGCGAATGTGTATAGAAAATAGAATATTACTAAAATGAAAGTGATTCGGGTCAGATTGCAAATATTCTTTCAAATATGCAACTTGTGCATAGTGAAGTGACGAATGCCAAATATGAGGAGAAAAAGTGTTTTTGCTTACCTATAGTTCAAGTGTTAATGACTGTCGAATATCAAGTATTATAATGTGAATTATTTGACCGTAACTCATTTTATTTTATCGGACCTAGGGAAATATTAGTTTATTTCACATAAGCAGCAATGGGACAGAAATAAGTTAACATATTGGAAGGAATTAATTTGAAGGACAAATATCTTGCCGTAGTGTATACAATAAAATATAAAACTATTGTGGCACATGATGTGTAATAATGACGAATTATGCATAAATTAATCTATAATTTGAACACTGGCAAATCATAATTGATTAGCTGCAGTGAAGCTGTTATCGTACAAAATGGTTGCCACAAAAGCTTGTAGTAGTTCGGATTAGGTCCAGTAGGTTGCAGTTCTATGTATTTCAACCGATAACTGCCAATAACAGGATAAACTAAATAACTGTTATTTCGCGTAACAGTTACGAAACGTTAACGGTTAATAAATAACAGTTTAGCAGTTAAGAGCACATCCCTAGTGCCGTGGCGCGTCCACTAGCGTGGCAAGACATCGCCGGCTACTGCGCGCTTACTGTCGTCCGAGCCAACGAGCGTCGGAGGTGCCTTGTGTACCAATGACTTCCCCCACCTGGAGAGGCAGCTCGAGCCAGCCTCATACTCCCTTCTCATCGGGTGTCTCGTGGAGCGTAGCCGACAGACCGCTATCCGGGGGCCAACGGCATCACTACACCTTCTAATGGCATTTTTTGAGTACATACACTGCTAAATTTGTTTTGCTAATTATTCCCACTCTCTCTCTCTCTCTATTCGTTAAATTTTGAAACAAAATGGCCATTTGCTTCTCCAGTAGCATGTATGTACTTTTCCAATGATCCCTATGGACAGTAGTGAGAATCTTATTGTCATATTAGGCAAATAAATTTTCGTTTTGAGGTCATAGATTAAATATTAATATTTGTAAATCGGTTATTTCGATGAAGTTTGCCCCTAACTTTATCTTCAACTTATCTACGAATAATAGTGCTTGCCTGGATTATTTTTGAAATTTGTAATCTGCCTATGATCGATTACACTTGTTTGCATGCGACGAAGTGTAATCTTTCAATAAATAAAAATAAATTTCAAAATTAAGTACAGGGGAAAGTAATTTAATGACGTATCTATTTTTCCCCAACATGTTTCGAAGAATGGCGAAGTTTATATTCAAATCTTCAACATCATGAACAGGTGGAATTTTTTCAAGTGTTACTTCAGACAACATTTTATTAATTCGAGTAATGTTTCTCTTAATACATGCACGGAAAAAGTTCATTAATATCGGTTCAATAAAATGACAGGTCCATTCCAACAATTTCTATTGAGAATGTCTTAAAAGACGAAAAATAATATAATGTCATAAGATTTCCTCTTCTTTGCAAACTGTCAAATATGACGGAGGTTGTGACCTAGTATTTTCAGCAGAAGGTTTCAAAAATGAACTGCCACTGATGTACTGCAAGAACTGAAAAAGAGAATAAATTTCCATTAGAATAGTATCTGGAAGCAATGTGTTCAAATAGTTTGTGGTTGTAAAAGATTGTGATGCAATGAGGTGTGTGGGAGATAGAGAGAGAGAGAGAGAGAGAGAGAGAGAGAGAGAGAGAGAGACGGGGAGAGAAAGGAGGAGAATGGAGACAAACGGAGAGAAAGATAGAAGTAAAGAGAGAGAGAGAGAGAGAAGAGAAAGAACATGAAGACTAAGCGTATTAGACGCCATTAACAGATTTTGGATTCCTAAGAACAATGCAAAGGTAATTATTTGATTACAATGTGATGGACTGAACATATAAAAAATAAGTTATTTATTTCTTGTTGCAGATCACTGTTCTTGAGAGAGAGAAAGAGAGAGAGAGAGAGAGAGAGAGAGAGAGAGACGGGGAGAGAAAGGAGGAGAATGGAGACAAACGGAGAGAAAGATAGAAGTAAAGAGAGAGAGAGAGAGAAGAGAAAGAACATGAAGACTAAGCGTATTAGACGCCATTAACAGATTTTGGATTCCTAAGAACAATGCAAAGGTAATTATTTGATTACAATGTGATGGACTGAACATATAAAAAATAAGTTATTTATTTCTTGTTGCAGATCACTGTTCTTGATTAGGTACGCATGGGACACTGTGAGTAAAGTTAATATTGCCAATATAATGGCAAAAAGTAATAACACAATGCATTTTTTGGAAATAAAAAGGGCATAAGGGATTTCGCGGAGGACAATCTCCCTACAATTTATACATTAACATTGACAAACCATTCTCATCCCAGCCTATCAACTAGGAACATGTGGTCATGCTGCGTACTTGCAAGGAAGAGCAACGTTTCCTCCTCATCATATGAACCTCCTCAATCAAGTCCAGACTGAATAATTCAGGAAAATTTTCTATCAGTTATGCGTGTCATTGACAGCACACACACACACACACACACACACACACACACACACACACACACACACACACACACACACACACACACACACTGACTACATTTAACAAAATGTCACCTTGGTCTCTAAGTCTGTTGTTAAATTCAATCAAGGAAGGTAAACGCAAGGATAATGGCCATAATTAAGAATATTTTCGTAATTTTCTTAAAATTATTGATCTGCAGTGCTAAATTAGTTTTGTGAACTTAAATGAACGATTAGCATATCTGTCTCTAAATAAATTTCTTTCATACAAACTATACAATTCCAATTTATTCCATTTTTCTAAAAACTAATTTCCTTGGAAACAGGGATTTTGATCAAGTTTGTGGCACTTGACGATTGCAAAATATTGGTAATAGTGAGATACTTGATTCGATAAGCTTTCCCCTGAACGTGTTTAAGACTCTTTAAGTTCGAAAAAGTAGCAGTTCATGTTACTTTTCTGTAATGCCAATACGTAATATGATTGTTTTCAAATGTTCTAATATGATTTTCAACAATTCTTTAAACAGAAAAGGAAAATAAATAAATACGCACTTCCATAATTCATAAATATATACATAATTTTATAAATAATCTTCCTTATACTCATTACCACTAGAAGACTTAAGATATACTTTCTGCAAGTTTAAAACAGTGATGTGCATCGTACGCGTAAAGTTCCATAGTCTACATGTCTACAATGCACAGACTAACTGAAAAAACGTACACTACGTAATATTTGCACACAAAGGTAATATATCATTTTTCACGAGGACGAGAACGAGAAGTTAACGATTTGTGATCAGGTATCTTTGTAATACTTCTATGCACCGGAATATTTACAAAATACAGAAATAACAGAATTTCATAAAACATCTCTACTTGTCTGGTGAAAACTGATCAATATAATTGTTTAATTGGTTATATTCTTATGGATAGTTGTTTTTTTATGAAATTATGTTCTATCATTTTGCATTTTCAAATATAGAAAATATGTGTCATGCTTCACGTTACATAATGGTGTTGTTTGATTTTTATTTATTTGAGTTTTCATTCACAAAAGTAAATGTTTTTTTTCCTTTTAATTTTATACTATTTTTAAGTTCCTTGCAACATTAGTTATTACTCTGTTTCGATTTTCTTTTTTAGCACTTCACAGGTCTGCTAATCGAGCTGATGAGACGTTCGTAAAGTGTTTATATATTTTGTTTGATTTGCTGAGTCGTAAATAAAATTTCAAACATAAAAGTTATCTCACTCTTACTACTTAATATCACCTTTTCGGATTATTTGATGTAAAATATAAAATCGTCTACGAAGATTACATTGTCCAGGAAATCTCCATGAAAAAAGGCCGTGTAGAATACGTATTAATTACATCTAGAAATCATGTATATGCGTAAAATTATAATCTGTGGCACAACTCTGGTTTGAAGCAAGTGGCAGGTCTCCAATTATTATTTTTCAATTGCTGTGCTAGAAGTGGTCGCTAATAGGTAGAGGCCACTAAGGGTGTCTAAAGTTCACTAAAATGTTCAAAAGAGAATCTATTGGTTAGATTATCGGCTAGTTTACATTCCCGTACTTGAGGGCAGAGCATATACCCTTCAACCTCCGAAAGATTCTGATCGTTCATATGAAGTGCTGCTTTCGATCAACGAAGAAGACCAGCTAAAGAAGGTCATCTTCCTCATGTCTTCGTGTACCTTTCGAATTGCCTACGCTCCCTGGGTCCAGCGCATCTTAAAGTGGTTCACCACCCTTCTGCCTTCAACGTTAAATTTGTTTGGTCTAAACCGGATGCCTTTATAGGAGGCGCATTCAGCATTAACACAGAAAGCACGCTAAAGGTCTCACCGCTTGCGATGGCTGCGCGCTGGATCAGAAGAGCAAGCTCCCGGGCGGACGGAGCTAGTCCAGGATTTTGTTCATGAGAATCCCAACCATGGCGACGAGGATGTGCTTCAGCGTGGGGTGCAGGTTCTCCAGATACCTCACGGCCTCTGCCACAAGAAAGGCACGGGTTTCAGAATAATGTGCAAAAAATGTGGATAGTGCAGAGATTAAACGTTAATTCATTTCAAAAGCAACCGTAAGGAAAGTCAAAATTCCCCAGTTCCTAAACGAGGACAAAGATTCAGTTCAGAGAGGATCCAAAATTATGTTTTTCTTCCTTATTAGAAAGGACTTGTGTTGGCAAGCATTACATTCAGAAGTGTGTTGTTTGTTCATTTACTTTCTTTCTTCTTGTTGTTATGACATGAATCCATGGGCCTTACGAGAACAATGTTTATGAATGTATTCATATAAACCCACATATCTACCACCTTCATTTTTTCTGTCATTTAAATATCATTCAAGGATTATTCTACTGAAACCTAAGTCTTTGAATTAACAAACAAAGTTACATTGCTTTACTTAACTTAACAAACCGTGTATACTATACTGCATTATTCTTTATCTCATACTTGCTAAACATTTTGCAGTTGTGTCCTAAGCACAAGTTTCAGTGTAATAATTCGATAGTCGATTTCGTATTACATTAGTCTTGACACTAAATCAGAATGGTCACAATTTATATGTAATGTATGTTAGCATCGCAACTGTCATTATTTTCTATGTAATGATCCGTTTTGAAAATGTGTACTAGAACGGATGTATTCGTTTATTAGGAATAAAATCATTATGAACTTATTTAAAAATGAAAATGGTTAAATTAACTCTTCACAATGATTTAAATCATTTAATTATACAACTTGCATAAGTAACAATGCGTGGATACAAAATAACAGATACATTTGTGAATTAATTATAAACCAGCTACTACAATTCGCGGTGCACATGTGAGGGACGCTTTCTGAGGAATTAAAAAATCATAAATAGTGTCTCTTCGTATCCAGTTGTTCTCGTTCGTACGATTGGTTTTCGATTGTCATAACAGAGTAACAAAGTCACATCACGAATGACATTTTCTGAGCGGAATATAGTTCCAACGTAATTGCCAACCCAACAAAGTGAAAGGGTGGGGACTATTGATAACATGAGACGTTTATTATCACCACGTACTGTTTTTATGTCTTCGTGTTGCCTTCGTCAATGTGCACCTGCTTTCGATCAGAATACCCCGCTTCTGTTGAGTGCCTTCTTAGTTTGTTCCATGTTTGTTCGTTCAAAGTTGGTAACTTTACTTCGTGTGCATGCGTGCTCGCGGAGAAGTGAGAGTATGCGTCAAATAATCGTGTTAGAGAGTAGGTGTACATGATTAGCCTATAACTCTTTCTGAAACATGTCTGCTCTCTCAAGAAATGGCATACATCATTCAGTAGGTATTGGGGCATGCATTATAAATGCGCCAACTCCAATTAGAAGTGGAATGAAATCCTAATGGTCTGCGTAGGCAACGGAGTTGTTGACGTACGCACGTAGGAAGAAAGTATAAACGTGTGTCATACGAACGAGTAACCTATTATAGAATACAAACTCATAATAATAATATAAAAAATTATATTAATAAATCTTATCTCTTCTGGTTTCCCACTAGCTATAAACCCTCCCCTCGCATACTTTCTGAACGGTCGAAGATATTGAAATGCAATTTTCATCAAACTCTGAATCTTGGGGCAAGTAAATATGTCGTAGAGACATTGTTCTTAATGTAACCAGTTTTGGAGATAATCAATCATCTTTGATTTTTACATAAAACTACGTGTATTTTTCACCTGAAATGCATAGATCAGAAAGAGAGGAAAACAAAGATGTATAATTTGGCAATTATTTAAAAGTAATATTGAGAAAAAATATATATTTATGACACGCGATTTGAAATTTTACTCCGTAGTTTATTTTCTTTTAGCAATCCTTGCAGTGGAACGCCTTGTGGGTCGGTGGCCTTTTCGGCGCCGAGACATTTAGACTGAGATTGAAGCAGGGAGCCGACCTGGATGGCCGAGATGGCTATGAACATGTACCAACTCAACGCTTCGATACGAAGGGTCGCGGGTTTGAGTCCCTTCAATTCATAATAAATTCAGTTTTGGAGATAATCAATCATCTTTGACTTTTAAACAAAACTGCGTATATTTTGTACCATCCATGGATAGATCAGAAAGAGAGGAAAACAAAAATGTTCTCTCTAGCTCTAGCTCTAAAACGCTGCGTCTTGGGCCCTTAAAATGTTTTTGTGCTTCGAAGGAACACAAGTTTTGTGGCGACACATGAGTTGTGAGATCAAGTGTGGAGGGGCAGTGAAGAAATTTGGGAACACGTAGATAAATCATGAGGATCAGATGGGGGAAGGAGAGGACAGTCGGGGAAATAAAGAGGAATAAGTGGGGCCACAATTATGTTTTTTAAGTAGTAATCTACAAAATGGGATCTTTTTGAGCTTTTGAACAGGAGGTTGTGCGAATTTGGGTTTTACTGTGAAGTAATTTTTACTTTTAAAACAATTATTTAACAGATTGTACCAGTAGTACTTTATTCAAAGGTTAAAAATTACAAAGTGCGAAGGTTTTGCATGAGTTCTACAATAATAATAACTTTAACAATATAAAATTAGGTTATCTCAGAACCAAATGATGGAAGGCAAAGAGTTAGATAATATAAAATAAATTTGCATGAGACAAGTTCATAAAACGCGACAAATCAAAGGCGTTGAAGATGGTTATGAATCGTGACTGTCTTTTGGGCAGTCATATGCTCGACATTTGAGGTGCACTTGGCAAGGCAACTCCTGCAAACTATCTTTAACGTTGCTTAAACGATGGGACGGCAGACGCTATGTAGTGGCCTCCCTAAGTCAGCACACGATAACTGTGCTTAGTGTCACGTTTCAGAAATTTTAAAAATATTGTAAATACTTGGTATTGTAAATAGAAGCTTAACTAGTTTTAATTAAAATGGTTTGTGCGATTCATGAGCATTTTTGAGCCATTCTGTAACGTTGCAGGGGTATTATAGGCCCTAACGGAAAACGTTGACACAGGGCAAGAAGACTTATAGGTGGCATGTAAATCGCCAAAGCAACAAGTCTTTATAGAGAAATATGTGATATGAACTCCGACGAAACGATTTTGTAGAATTGCACAAAAATAAAAATAAAATACTTAAATGAATATGTATTGGAAATGCATTACAAAGTGATATGCTTGTACAAGAACAGTGAGACTTAAATGAATAGTTAAAATATTATTCTTTATTTAAAAAAATATTCCAAAATAAATATCTGTGAAAGAGCTTTTATTCAGGGAAATATATTAACCAAATCATGCAAAATCACTTCAAAAAATTTAAAAATGTATATTTCACGAAAGGAAGAAATACTTTTGAATTGGTTAAATAGTAAGGATGGAAGTTTGAGTAAGAGAAAGTTTGATAGACTGCAAAAGCGGTTCGAGAAAACTAAGGCATTTCCTTCTTCAGGGCAACAGGGCAATGGGCGTAGTGACGGAGGCTCACCGATGATGCCGAGAGGGTCCCAGTCGTCACCACCGCCGCCGCCCGCGCCGGCGTCGGCGTCCGCGCCCGCGGCCTGGCCTCCGCCCTCGGCGCCCTCCGCGCCCTCTGCGCCCTCGGCGCCCTCGCCCTCCGCGCCCTCGCCCTCGCCCCCGCCCGCCGCCTCTGCGCCAGCACGCACCGACCCATTAGGCCCTCAAGCTCCGGTCGGCACGTTACAGCGCAACGACTTTGAAAAAATAACTGTTTCGTACTTGACTGCCCGCGTCCTAGGCACAGGTGCCAACGTTTCGGCCGCCATTCTGCGACCTTCCTCAGGGCGAAATGCGGCCGAAACATTGGCACCTAAGATGCGACGTTTCTCGGAGAGCCAAGTAGTTATTGATTCCGGCCGCGGGAGCTTGCGCTCACAACTTCGACAAAAATGACACTTGTCTGTCCAGAAGGGATTAGGCACAGGTGCAAACGTTTCAGCCGCCATTCTGCGACCTTCTTCAGGGCTAAAAGCTAGAGGAAGGTCGCAGAATGGTGGCCGAAACGTTGACACTTTTGCCTAGAACGCGGCTTCTCCCGGACAGCCAAGTAGTTACTGACTCCGACCGCAGACGCCTGCGTTCTCAACTTTGAAAAAAATTGACACTTGGCTATCCGGGAGGATCCGCGGCTTAGGCATGGTTGCCAAAGTTTCGGTTGTCATACTGCAGACTTCTTTACAGCAAAATGCCGTCTACTGATTGAAACTGCGGAAACCCTCGTCTTCGACTTTGAAAAAACGCTCCAAGGCTGGACTTAATCCTGGAGGTGTTGCAGGGGCTGGACTTCATTCTGCAGGTGTCGCGAAACTGCCCCATAAACCACTTCCCGAGCGGAGAAGTTTCCCTCAAGGCGCGCGCTCAGGACCACTGATTCGCTCCCTCATTCGCTGAAGAATGATGGCAGCGAGAAAGGAGCCATCCTCCTGTTTTGAAGCCTGCAACACCTTCAGCAAGCGTCCGATCGGGCAAGAAAAGGCCACCCCTTACCCCTCCGTCACTTCTGACGGAGACGTTCCTCCTCGGGAGGAAAACCTGAGGTACAAGAAGAGAAGTCTTGCCTTCCACTCCTGTTCGCGCATTCGCAGTCCAGGTGTTTTTTCAAAGTTGTGGAGCCGCTGACTTTTATGGAAGTTATTCGTTCCTCAATAGTCATGGCTAGGAGACTGATTTTAATGAAATGTCATTTTTTTTAACTATAGAACAATGCCGTTTAGTATAGAAATTCATTTAATGTCAACTGTTTTAAATACCGTGAATCTAAGGTTCGCGTGACGCCTATTGGCGCCATTGTCAGTTCCGCCGATTTCGCGATGAAAAAAGACATTTTTGTAAAGAATAGTTCAAACCAAAAGTTTGCAAGCTGAGTTTTCGTGAACAAAATGGAGAAGTTTCGATTACATCAGTAAAATATCTAATAGCTTGAGTTGTTCATCTGAAGTGGTTTTGATGAATTATTTACGTCATTTTTTTTGCTTTTAGGGCATTTCAAAAACATATTAAGAGCATTTTATTGATCATTGTTGGCAGTGTTTTAGGTCATCAAAATCCACCCCCTAGTCATAGCATTTATCTTTTCACAATAATCAGGATCTGGCATGAAATTTTGAAATATTCTTCTGCAAGATTACGATATATGCTAATGTGTAAATTTCCAAAACAAACACAAGAAAACAAATAAAAACAACCCATACAGAATATTTGTATCAGGTTAGAGGTCAAGAAAAGAATGAGGGAGAGGAATCAATCATTAGACAGATAAGTGCGTTTATTCCTCCAATTACAACACGTAAATTATATACACGAGCGTGTAGATATGGCATCTATATTTTTTAATGATTGAATCGAGTGGTTGATAAGGTTATTGCGTGGGATATGCTTACAGCCAAAGCAATGAATATGTGACACGATTATCTCATTGCAGGACTGAGTTTGTTAGACTCCTTTCACTTTTTTGGTAGTGTGTGGTCGATTCTTGAAGAGACAACTTCGAAGGACTATAGAGGCCATACATACGTGTGTACTAATTTACATGATAATATAGGAATAAACACATTTTCAACATGCGATTGATGACTTTTATTTTGTCATCTTTTCTAACCTCACACATTTTTTCTTTCTCCAAAATACACCAAGTATTGGTAACATGGTCACCGACTGTTGTGACATTCAAATGTAATATTTTAAAAAGTATTATCCCACCCACATTATCGTAAAAATGCCATAAAATGCTAAAAAAGATACAATGAAACACTCCCGATTGGATGTGTGCCCCCCTCTCCTTACAGCTCATGACCTTGAGGACTCTAGTTTGTGTCGCTCAGTGTGCATGATGATCGTAAGAGCGAAGGCTTCCGTGACCGGAGCCACTAATTTCTTGGCTGCCCGGGAGACGCCGCGTCTTAGACACAGGGGATAACGTTTT
Source organism: Teleogryllus occipitalis (assembly GCA_011170035.1). NCBI lineage: Eukaryota > Metazoa > Arthropoda > Insecta > Orthoptera > Gryllidae > Teleogryllus > Teleogryllus occipitalis. The sequence continues at coordinate 225,531 of BLKR01000934.1, forward strand.
GTCCGCCATTCCGCCACCTTCCTCAGGGCGAGATGCTTGGCCCGGAAGGTGGCAAAATGGCGGACAGGCGAAACGTTGACCCCTGCGCGTGGGAGGCGGCGTGTCCCGGGCAGCCAAGGAGGCACTTGCGCTGCGAGGCCCACCGTCGTCGCCCTCGGCCTGGTCCGTGGGCTCCTGCGTGGCCGCCTCGGGGCCGCCGTCGCCCACGATGTGGCCGCGCGTGTCCTCCTCGTCGCCCAGGAGCCCCTTTGCCTGCGCACGCGCAACCCGCATCACGCCCCGCCCCGCCCCGCTCCCACCAACTTCACCGCCCTTTACGCTCCCTCGGTGCGGAGGAACACAATAGGCCAAGCGGCGGCAAAAGTTTAGCAACACGCGTATCAAAAATTGCGACTCGTCAGGAGAGAGAAAAAAAGTATGAAATGTCTATTTCAAGCTAATAAAATGTGACAATTATCATAAATTAACAAATAAAATCAGTTATTTTCTGTGATATGTGTCGTTAGAATTATGTGGAAGATTATATTATCTTTCGGGTGATTATCTAAAAAAAAGTCAGACACGTGCTGTTAAAATTTATCCATTGAAATACGCCTATGTGCAACATCCAGTCGAAATGATATTATCAGTAGCTTCAATCAATTACTCAATCAAAATTGATGTAGTGATGTGATAATATATTTTTTTGTGTACCAACATTATAAACGACCTTTTCTGTTACAACAAATCGTTTATAATCAGGCATTTTACGGCACAAATGATGACGTATTAGATATCAAGGCATGAGTGATTGCGTCATCGCACATTCAGCCAATCGCAGCGAGAGAATCGTGGGGAGGTAGCGGTAAACAGAAGAGCCGTCTTTTTTTCTGGCACAGATGTCAAACAACGCTAGACGTCACAAGAACGTTGTTTCGCTAAATTAAGTTTGTTTCTCTTATAAATGCTGTTATACAAAAAAATAACGTATGCAACTCGTTTATAATGTTGCTTTATTGCATTCGTGCAAATTTGAAAACTCGTTCCTAACGTTGCTCGTTTTCAAAACATGTACTCATGCAATAAAGATTAACATTATAAACTACTTACATAAACTACTATTATAATATTGTATGTACATATGTTATTATTCATTGCGGTTAAATATGAATATACTAATAAAGGAAATTTTAGTCAGTCATGCGGTCTGAGTAAATCAGAGTTACACAACGTAATAAAAATGTAAAAAAGACGTTAAACTGACAAAGCTGAAAACATTGGCAACATTGTGTACTGATTGTGATAAATGTTCCATAAAAATGTTCAATTATGAGGCATTGCCAATTTGTCAGATGTTTGAAAGTAAAGTAAAAGATGTTCGTGTCATGACGGAATTGAAAACTAGCCAGACCAACACTAAATAAAATTTAAACGTAACGTATTTAAACGGGTAAGAAAATGTGTCACTAATCCGCTAGAACAGCCATACACAACCCACGCTGAAAGTGAGAAACTTTAAATCAGGGATTTCCAACCTCTTTCATCGACCCCTTGTAAGAGAATTGTTTGTTTTATCGACCCCTTTATGTTTTCTCCATAACATACAGCATCCTTAATTATGACTGAAAGAATTAAACATAAATGCTTTAAAGATAACCATTTCCTGCAACAATATTCTTCCAAGTACACCGATTTTCAATAATCGAAGACACTTTCGCTTGAGAAGCTGTGTTTCCCTTCATTGTAATGCAATGGTTACAAAATAATTAGTGTTTTTTATGAAATGACCGCAGAATTTCTCCTATCCGTATTGCGGAGAGTACTTTCTTGCCCGATACAATATGGTTGTAAAAGCATATTTATAATTTCTTGAGTTTTCTGAACATTCTAACTCTAAGGATGAACAGAGGATACGAAAGAAGAGTAAATTTGTATTTAATCATAACGTGTTATGTTGCGTTATATTAGAAAGCAAAGTTCATTAATATTTTTTTGTAATCAATAGGTTCTTGATTATACTGATCAGGCGTCTGTTCGTATTTGATTATTGACCCCAATCGACTCCTTGATCACTATTGACCCCGAGTCTATACCAACGCCTTTGGTAACCCCTGTTCTAAATAAATAAATACATTCTGCTATGTTTAAAAATGTTGCAAGTTTAACATGTTTATCGGTCACATGCGTCTTTAAACCCTGTTAACATGCAACCCTGAAGGTTTGTTAAGTGCACTTGTACCTGCCTGTATATTAACAAATTTAACATCCTTAGCAACGGGTTTTAATACCCATAGCAACGTAAACAATCATCGATTCATCGCAAGTCAAATGTTTGTTATGGAAAAAAAGATGGTGATGTACAAAACATTAGATTCAAACAATTCAGTTGTAATTCACATTTATTTGGGGAATAATTATTCTTAATAGTAATATTAATTAGACAAATGTGTATTAGATAAATTAACCTCATTTTCCTCACATTCTATCAAATGAAACTACTCCGGTAGTCGTATTTACTGACGATGTGGTGTCACCACTAGAAATCACCGCGCCAATTTCCTAATCGAACATCATTTCTGTAGGTATCTTTAGGTTCAGGAAAATTATTTACATCCAATTTTCTCGAACCACTGTATACGAATATTGTTTATATAGATATGTGGCAAGCTATACCCTACAATATTGTAGTAACATGCCGCAGCAACAGAATTCATGTGTTTACTATCGCAGTAATGTCGTAAATTTTCGCATAATTCGTGAGATTTTATGGTGACCGATAAAGTGCTGAACACTCGGCTCCGCTACGCTCCACCTCAATTTTTAACTTTTGGCCTCGGCAGTAATAACTCATAACTAGAGACCGGAAAAATATGTAGTATGGAACGTTAAAATATGTACATACATATGTAATGAAAACATTAAGTATATGTAATAAATATGTAAAATCGGATAAAATATGTAATATAAAAATTCACTAATTATAAAACATATTTAAATAATACGAAATTACATTTATAAAAAATTTCCTAAAAGTATAAGGACAAAAAATGTAATTACATAAAAATCCGGTCTCTACTCATAACATTTCTACGTATGTTAATAGCTATTAAAGAACATTTAAATGATTGATTGATTTTTTCGTGTTTCTGGGCGCGTCAACTGCTCTGGTCATTAGTCCCGTTTGCGTAGTGCATATTTTTTCTCGGGAGATGGCGGTGATCTTCCCCCGCTGGATGGCGAGATCCGGCGCCGACCTACCGTCGGCTAGTGGGGTTTCCCCCTAACCAGGACTCTCCCACCAGCGGGGCACCGCCCCTGCCGGGACAAGCTCAAAGCTCCCGACCGGTCTCCCGGGATATGTGATAGTGTAGTGCATGTCAGTGTAAGTGTGTGTGTAAGGGGAGAGGATAAGACAAGGAATGGGAAGGACAGATCGCGCGCGGTCCGTGGCCCGTTTGTTAGGATACTGCTCCGACATTCGCCTGGTGTTGATCGGAGAAACCACGGAAAACTACCGACCAGAGCAGCTGGCCGCTAGAATTCCCCTCCAGACAGCGACTGAATTCGACCTAGCTGACAAGCTAGTGCCGAAAATCCTGCGGCCGTTAGGACTCGAACCTAGGACCTCCCGGTCAGAGGCGCTGCAGTGACATCTGTTGATGCACTGAGCTACCGCTCCCGCTGGACATTTAAAACTGCTCCATGTTTAACCCTCCAAGTTTACAAACGTGGAGAAGAGCGCTGGGCGAGGCAGTCCCTTTACCTGCGGGCGCCGTCCGGAGCCGGGGCGGTGCGGCGGGCGCGGGCGCGCTCGGGCGACGCCGTCTCCATCGCCGTCCCCGTCCCCTTCGTCGCCGGCGCCGACGCCCGCCCCGGCGTCCCCGGTGCCGTCGAGGAGTCCCGGCGTGGCGGGGCGCGAGGAGCCGGGGTGGGGCGTGGCGGCGCGCGAGGAGCCGGGGCGGGGCGTGGCGGGGCGCGTGACGTCGGGGCGCCGTCCGTCGTCTGGCCCTTCCCCTAGCGACGAGAGGTTGCGGCCAGGACCTCGCTCTCGCCGCGGCCCCGCCTTCCCGGCTGCGCGCAACACACACACCGGGTCACCACGCTATGCCCGCGCGGCTGCTATACTTGGATTTATTCAACGCTGCGTCTGAAGTAAATCAGCTGTTACGGCGTCATCCAATCGGAAGGTTGTACGCCGCCATTGTTGCGTCTTTGAAGTGACATGTAAACGCCCCATTGGATGGCCCCGTAACAGCTCATGACCTGCCAGACGCAGCTCTGAATAAAGCGCAGTATGATTGTTTTCCGTACTCTAACTACCGTTTTCCTCTCGAGTGCAATCATGGATACAAAATATGTGACGAAGCTCAGTCGGGGCACTAACAACCGTTTTCATTCCGAGTGCAGTTTGGGGTGTAAAGAATTATGTCCCAAAGCCCAGCCCCCGGGTTGTCCACACCCTAACAATAGCTTTCCTCTCGAGTGAGATTGAGGATGCAAAACCTAATGTCACAAAACTCAGCTCACGCCCTAACAACCGCTTTCCTCTCAAGGGTGATTTGGGCTGCAAAACTGAGATACATCGGAACGCCTAACCTTCACGTTGCCCGCGCACTAACATTTTTTTCTTTGACGAGTAAAATGGAGATATATTTATATTTAACTCGAAAATTTCTTAAATATATGATTATTAATATAGCATTTAATTATATAAACGCACAAAGTAGACTTCGATTACAGGTTAATATTTATAAGAAAACTATGTTCATAAGTGGCGTTGTGTTCTTATGTTGCGTTCAACATTTTCACGCTCCCTGTTTTTAATCAAACGAAATTTTTTCAGTAAATATATTCAGATTCCATAATAGTAGGAAGTGCTGCGGTAATATCGTGATTTCATGTTATTGTGACGGTCGATCTAGAACTGTTATTTGAATAAATGACTTCACTTATTTCGTCTGTTGCAATTGTTAAATACATAACGGAGAAGAAAGCTATTTTAATATTCTACGACAAGAAATCGTTGATTAATTGACCATTCTTGACGCGTCAATGGCTAAGGTAGTTATTCCCGTAAATACAGCGCATGTCTTATATTGCTGGAGGTGGCTGGGATCTTCCCCTACTGGATGGCGAGATCTGGCGCCGACCTACGTCGGCTTGCCGGGATATTTCTCAACCAGGTATCTCCCTCCAGCAGGGCACCTCCCCAGCCTGGACACGCTTAAGCTTCAGACTGGTCTCCTAGAAAGAATGGTAGTGTAATGAATGTGAGTGTAAGTGTATATAAATAGAAGGTGAGGATAGAACAAAAAAGAGGCGGGAAAGATCGCGTGCGGTCCTTGCCCGTTTGTTGGAGTATTTCTCTGGTATTTGTCAGGTGTTGATTGGAGAAACCACGGAAAGCTACCGATCAGAGCAGCAAGAATTTTTCTCCCGTCAGCGGCTGAATTCGACCTTGCTATCTAGCTAGAGTCGAAAATCCTGCTACCATCGGATTTCGAACCCTATGACCTACTGGTCATAACTGCGGTGGCGTCGGGCGTTGCCCGATTTGCCTGTTGGTGAGTGGGGGCACCTGCGAGGCTGTCGGTGGAGGCAGCGGTGAGGCCGAGGGTGGGGGTGGAGGTGGGGGCGAGCGACAGGGCGAGCCCCTCCGCCAGGCGCAGCTTCTCAGGCACCGCGCGGGTGCCCTCTGCCTGCTGCACCACCACCACGCGCTGCGCGGGCGCAGCCACTGGCTGGCGGCTGTACACCACCTCCATCACGCTCTGCGCACCACACGCACACCCGTCAGATGGGAGCCTTCGCCAAGTCGTAGGCTTCCGCGGCCAGTTATGTAACTGATCTTGGCCGTCCGGGTGACGCCGCGTCGAAGGCTGTGTTGCCGACGTTTCGACCATCTTTTCGTGGTCTCCCACGAAAAGACCACGAAAGACCACGACGAAGACCACGGAAGACCAAGACACTTCCACCAAAGAAGACCACGAAAAGATGGTCGAAACGTCGGCAAAACAGCCTTCGACGCGGCGTCACCTGAACAGCCAAGATCAGTTAATTATACTTGGGTTTTGCTAATGTGGCGGCTAAGGGTAGTATCTTCAAGATGGAATTCGGTACGACTTTTTGAGTCATTCTCAGTCCTGCCGCAAGATGTCGCATGATCGCGTCCGCATCAAGCAGGACTGCAGATCAGGCGACTCTAGCGGTAGGACTGAGAATGACTGAAAAAATCGTGCCGTATTCCACCTTGGAGAGACTACCTTTAGCCGCCACGTTAGAAAAAAAACAAGTATAAGAGGGGCGACACGGCATATACGCCCGAACTATCACAAACATTTTACCTCTGCAAAATATTTCCTGAACGAGGAAAACGATAACATGTCGTGTACAACCGATTTGCACGCATAGGAATTTTAATCCTTGTCTAAGGCAACTTTTGCCTTGATAACGGAAGATACAATTGTGCTCACGCGAATGTAAAAATATGAAAAAAATATATCCAGCAATGAAAACAGTAATTTATGAAATCATCGATATTGTTGGCCAAGTTAATACGCGCGGACTCAGCCGAACAAAACCCTAATAACAACACGCTACCCCCACCCAATTTCCAGTACCTTCAGTCTTCCTCAAGCTACCATTGCTTCGCATGCACCAGCTACGGACGGACACGCGATAGTCCACGATTCGATCCATTCTAAAAACATTTTATCTTTTGCTTGAGAGGACACAAAACTAAATTCTTCCTAAAAAAATTGCGCTGGTGGTATGCACAAAATAAACTAGTCGATTGATTGATTGATTTTTTCGTGTTTCCGGGCGCGTCAACTGATTTGGTCATTAGTCCTGTAAGTGTAGTGCATGTTTTTTCTCGGGATATGGCGGTGATCTTCCCCCGCTGGATGACGAGATCCGGCGCCGACCTACCCTCGCCTAGCGGGGTTTCCCCCTAACCAGGACTCTCCCCCACCAGCGGGGCACCGCTCCAGCCGGGACAAGCTCGAAGCTCTGGACCGGTCTCTCGTAATATGTGGTAGTGTAGTGAATGTTAGTGTGTGTGTATAAGGGGAGAGGATAGGACAAGGAAGATGAAGGAAAGATCGCGCGCGGTCCGTGGCCCGTTTGGTAGGGTACTGCTCCGGCATTCGCCTGGTGTTGATCGGAGAAACCACGGAAAACTACCGATCAGAGCAGCCGGCCGCTAGAATTCTCCTTCAGACAGCGACTGAATTCGACCTAGCTGAAAAGCTAGTGTCGAAAATCCTGCCACCGTCGGGACTCAAACCTAGGACCTCCCGGTCAGAGGCGCTGCAGTGACATCAGTTGATGCACTGAGCTACCGCTCCCTGTAAACGAGTTGATTTACAGGCAGTTTAATATTTTCTGCAACTTTTCCCAAGGTTGGTTTTTCTGGAGAGGGGCCACCCTAGAGCCGTTAAGTACCAGCAGCCATTGCGGCCAAAGGCTTGGCACTCGTGGAATTTCTGGAGGACAAGTTCCAATTCCACTACCTGACTCTTCACAGTCTGTTCCGTCATTTTCAGCATTACCCTTCTCTCCTTTCCATTAAATCTCTGTCACCTATACTAGTGAAATATTGTATGTATTTCATCCACATCAATAGAGTGACTAGTGGGTCTGTTCTGGCGGCCATCTCGATTAAGCGGTCGCCGATAATGTTTTCGTAAAACCCATTGATTTTCCCACAGAATAGTGTAAATATTACTCTTACGAGCAGCCACCTGACCCTGCAGCCGGCGGCAAAAGACATTTCATAGATTGACGGTCATATGCGGTCTCCTCTCGCCAATTTGAACTATAACGAGGCAGTATGTTTGTTTAGATAAGACTATTGTTGATTATATAGGTTGATTAGATCCCCTGCGACGGGAAGAAATATCACATAACATTCAACAGTGGCGTTCAGAATCGCGTATGTCGCAGAGGGATTTGTTTGTTTCTGATAATCGAAGATTTTAATAAATGTGTCTTCATGAAAAACAAAGTTTCTTTTCGCATTCCGCAGCATTCTCGCGAACTCTGCTAACCCTTCCTTCCTCTCTGTGGGAACATGGTAGGCGCTCGTGGAGCAAGCCACAAGAGCGATACTGATCTAAACTCGCTTACGGTTTGCTCTTTCGTCTGACGACTCTACTTTAAAGACTCTAAAGGATGTGAATTACACCTTCATGTCGAGTTTGCACGTGAGGACGTAAGTTGAATGACTCGAATAAGAGGATAGTTCATAGGGCATTTGACTCGAAGAAAGAAGGCAACTGCTCCTAGATCCCTTTTAAAGTTACTTTGTAGTTTGAAACGAGTTAAAGAAAAAAATATTTTTGTTACAATGTGACCTGATGTACGTTTTCCTGAACCACAAATGGCTTGAAAAAGCGACCCAGCTATTAAAGACTTTCGGCAGAATCATCAGTGATTGCTAAAGATAGGTTTATTAAGGGACACTTATACACACAAAGAATGTTCAATGCGGATGGCGAAAACATCACTAACTACTAAAGATAGGTTTATTAAAAGACCCCTGAACAAAGAGAGAGTGTTGTAGGCGGTGTATCAAGCGTCAAGAAAAACAGCTTTATTAAGTGACACCTGTACACAGAGGAAATATTGAATTTGGATGGTGAAATCATCACTGACCGCTAAAGACCGGTTTATTGAGGAACCCCTGTTCAGAGAGAATGTCGTAGGCGGATGGCGGAGTCAACAGTGACAAGAGCTTTATTAAGGGACTCCTTAGCGAGGATGTTGGCGCACCTTTCCGATGTCCTTGCCGGTCTTCCGGTCGAGGCCCTTGGGGCGCTCCGTGACGGCCAGAGGCACCTTGCCTCCTCGCCCCACGCCGCGGGCCGCTCCGCGCCACTTGCCGCCGCGCCCTCCGCGCCCCGGGCGGCCGCCCCGAAGCGCCGTGCGCGAGTCGCCCTCGCCTCGCCCGTGCCCCGCGCGCGCTCTGCCGCCCGCCGGCGCCGACCCCGCCCCCGCTCCCGCCCCCGGGGCCACCGCCTCCGCCTCCGCGCCGCACTGCCGCACGCGGTTCTCCATCAGCCTCCTCCGCGAGGCCAAGGGCTTTGAACACTTACGCTCAATTTGTAGTTGATGGATTAGTTTTTCCAGAGGCGTCAACCACTACGGCCATTAGTTCCGTAAGTGTTGTATGTGTTATATCGGGAGAGATGGCAGTGTTCCCCAGCAGGAACCTAAAATCCGGCGCAAACCTACCAGGAACCTTGCGGGGAGTCGAATCCTGACCCAGCGGGGCAAATATCCCCCCCACCTGGACAAATTGTTAGCGTCCCCCTGGTCTCCCCGACATGTTGTCTAGTGCATGTAAGTGCATGCGCACGTGAGCGTGTGTATGAGTGTGTGTAAGGACAGAGGAAGACACAAATATGAGAGAGAGAAAAGATCGCGCACAATCTCTTTTCTTAAGGTACTGCATAGACATTCTACCGGTAGTGATCGGTGAAACGACGGAAAATTATTGAGAGCAGCAGGCCACTAGAATTCTCCTCCAGACAGCGGCATACTACCTACGTTGCTAGTATGAAAAATCCGCCACCTTCGTGACTCGAACGAGGACCTCAGAAGTCAGAGTCGCTGCAGAGACAACGGTAAAGCTGCAACTGTGTCATCTCAGCGGGGAGTTGTTTTTTTGTTGTTGTTTTCTTTTTGTTGCCAAATGCCTTGGGTTCTGCAAACTTGTCAATTGTACACCCCAACACGGTGTGTATTATTAGACATTATCAAATTCGGAATAACTTGGGCGTCCAACACTACTATTATATTCCCATTTATGCTCCTAGATACCGGCACAAAAACGTCATATCCTGTATATGACTAAATAAATACTTATCTTATCTAACTCATAAGATCATTCATAATGAATAAATAAATAAATATTGAATTTCAAGACTTGCAAAATATGAAAGCACATCTCTACTTTGGAACTTTAGTAACGTCAGTTCATCTCCCTCCAACTTTAAAACATAATTGACACAAACATAGCCATTAATTTCATGTTAGTAAAACTAATAAGATGAGAAATCAATATGTATCTTCAAATAGTTCATTTAGTTAAGGTATATTCAGTATGAAAAAAGTAACAGATTTACTATACCATAACAAATAAGAGACAGTTTTCCTAGAATCGTCCTCAACCAAGTACATCGTTGCATCTCAACCAAGTTATCGTTACATCTCAACTTCATTAGTGATGTTACTGTTTCTTGAAATTCTACGACAATTTTTATTTTAAACGGAGTTACAATCGTTTGTCAAGAGAAAGCGTGAGGAATGAATATTATTAATTAAATCGTGCCTTGCTTCTAAAAAGCTAGTAAACGATTAATTGATTTACAAATTGACGATTTTACGCATTACTTAAAACATCGATTAATTCGGAACTATTAATTGTTGCATATTAATCTAATAAAAAAACCGTCAATTTCATATTAATCGCCCATCCCTAGTCGAGCTCCCGTGCCCTCGCGCAGAACTCGTCAGATGTCGAATATTTTCAGCTCGCCAGTAAATCTCACATGACTGAACGGTCAGAAAAAATACTTCTAATTATGTTCAGTAATTTAATTAAGTATATATAACATTAATCTTCGATTCTTAAAATTTTTTGTTCCTAAAATGTTGTACATTTTACTAATGAAAGGTTTCAATGAGTAAGTGCAATAACACATTGTTTATCAGGTAAGGTAGCTTCATGATTGTCAAGTGTCAGATTCTCTTATGTCTTCTGCGTTCAGATTCAAAATTTTATCAAAACAGTCACTGGTCATTTTAGTAAATTAAAAGCGTTTCTTGGTGTGGCATCAAAGTGTGAAATTCTCCGTACATTTTCTTTTCTAAGTCAAAATAATATCCCCCTTTTCTACATTTTCTAAAGAGATATTAACAATTTGAGAAAAAATCGTAAATAAAGAAAAAAAAAGTACCGCATGTGCTCAGAAAACGTATTACGAGTAAAACTCGGCATTTCTATTCCCTGCGTGAGTAGAAGCGAGCGCCTCTTCTTTATCGGATGAAAACTGACACCAAACGCTGATCATAATTGACACTCCGGTGTGAACGGTCCCGCGAATTCTGCGGCCGCGTCTAGCTCGGATCTTTCCGCGCCGCACCCGCTGCGGATCTTCCGCGCCGGTCTGTGGGAGCTTTAATGACAAAACATGACCGTGCCTTCGTGTTGTAGGTATATATCTAGCTTGGTCGATGTCAGGGGAAAAGAAGCAACATAACGAGGAAAAAGGCAGAAAAGGCAAAAATAAGGCAAAATGGCAAAAACATGCATCAGAAACTAAAATAGGCAAAGAAATGCAAAATGAAAATCTACTAAAACTACTCCAGAAATACAATTCAGTGATTCAATTTGTTAAAAGTCATAAAATAGTAATTAACAAAGAGTCATTTTGCCAAACTGCCGGGCTCTAGAGCTGATGAATGCTACGCGTGTGCGCGTACCGCGTCTCCGCAGCTCCGGTCCCGGCCGCGGACGCGGGTCATGGGCGTGGGGCCGAGGGCGGCGGCGGCGGCGGCGGCGGTGGGGGCAGTGGGTGCGGGGGCGGGTGTGGAGACGAGCTCCGCCCCGCCCTCTTCCTTGGGGCCATGCGCGGCATCGCCGGCCGCGTCGCCCGCCGCGTCTCCCACAGCGTCGCCTACCGCGTCGCTGGGCGCGTCGCCCGGGGCGGCGACCGCCGTGATGTCAGGAGTCACTTTTACGCTGAGGGCTTCGCCCTGGCCGCCCTCGTCGTCTTTGCCTAGGCGACCACGATGTTAGAGAGATTTTGCGCTGGGAAAACTAGGGAGCGTTTAACGTTAGCAGGCAACAACTCGACCGTTTAATGTTTCATGAGCGTTTCAGTGCATGAACATTTCATGAGCGTTTTATTGCATGAACGTTTCAATGCGTTTTGAACATTGCTTTGCTTAGCTACTGTATTAAGAAGTTGTTCCGAAATGTAAAGGTCGAGTGCTACAAATGCTAAATTCTCGTATCACACCTCTTCTTGGTTTGCACTGCGTATTTCGTTTCGAATTGAATCCTTATGACCCTAGTTAAGCGCTGCCTTTATAATTTCGAGCGACTTTCATTATCGTGAAGTTCATCGTACACGCTACAGGAACCTATAAATCACATTAAAGTCGTATTTTCAATATTTCTGTAATAAAACGTTACTTTTTGCACATGCGTGTAACAAATATTTCCTCTCGCAGTGCAAAAACTTGCGATTATCAGATGAAAACAGAATAATAAGTTTTTGAAGAGGAACTAGACAATGTGCGCTCCTAAGCACGCAGTTGATAAGTTGTGCGCTTGCGCCAACTGCAAAGTTTCTTTATAGAAATTTGGGAATATGATATTCCACGTGGTTTATCTAGTTATAGAGCATATGTAATATATTAGGTTAACGTTGTTTCAGTTTGTAAGCATAGTGTGCAATTGCTAAGCTTGTCCGAGAAGAAAAATATAAAAACGAAATAGGAAACATGTCATGGTTTATTCTATTTGACGAGAAAATGCAAGCCTATTAGACTGAACGAAGAGAGGTACTCTGGGGGCACCGTGTTAATCTCGACTCAAGTTATTCAAAATGGCGGCTTCAATTACTCGCGTTTATAATAACAAAATTTTATTATTATATTTCTACAGTATATTAAAGAAAATCATCAGACTTTAACGACTCTAATTACTAATTTCTCTAAGAAGTTTTCAGAAAAATGTGTTCATTTCTATTATGTGGCACAATACTTTTAACCCTAGACCATCATAGGCGCTGGGTCTGTAACGTGTCCATCTGACGGCCTACCCTTGTCGCCTTTGTCGCTCGCGCCGTCCCAGTCGCCTGCGGCGGTTGCTGCGGCGGCAGGAACCGGAGAGGCGGCGGGAGTGGGGGCGGCGGCGGGGGCGGAGATATCAGCGTCCTTCGGCTCTTCCTTAAGGGCTTCTTCTACAGGCATGGCTTCTGGCTCTTGCTCTCCTTCTGGGGCTGAGCGAACACAAGCGCTTATTGAAACAACTCTGCTCGACTACACTAATTAAGAGATCGATTAATTCGCGTTCTCGGGCGCGCCAACTACTTTTTTCCAATGATCATTAGGTGCGAAATTCCATATAAAGGGGTTGCACAATATGTGACATTTTCATCTTGATAATTAAGGCACTCCTCATGCACTGAGTTCGTGTAAGCGCCGAACACTATTGCCGAAAAGTAATTTCGAATATATATTACGTACGGCACTCGTTTAAACATTACATTGTATTATATTATTATTATTATTATTATTATTATTATTATTATTATTATTAACTCTCACTATTATTACTGTATCTAGTCTTGTAATTTTACTCGTAATAACTATATATTTCACCTGGTCGTACCCAATTTCAGTTTTTAAAAAATCTATTTTTATATCTATACAATCTTTCAATGTTTTCAGCATTTCATTAAACTGTAAGCTTGAAATTATTTACAATTACCGTTGCCTATGATCTAAAGTTGTTAAAATTTAAATATTTTTTCCATTTTAAAGATGAATTTTTATTCTCAGGATCATTTTATTTTAAGAAAGCGACATAGAAACTTGAATTATTCGCGCTTACCAAGAAATGCAATTCAAATCTACAGTATGGTGCAGACCTATGGGACAATAAAGAGGAAAACGGAAAAATTAAAAAGAACAAATTATGTCGTTACTGCGAAGAAATTAAACAACCAAGACTTGCATTGTTGACATTGACAGTGAGTCAAGAGGAAACTTTGCACTTTGCGAAATTGAATATAATTAAATTATTTTTCTCCTGACGCAAAGAGGAAAATGAAATAAACACACATCCATTTTATTTCCTTTTACCCCGCAAAATTCTAGTGTTTTGTGATCTAGAATGATATCGATGGAGATTGGTGAATAGAGTGATAATTTGTATATGTTTGCGGTGTGAGAAGCAAAAACCAAAGTATTGACTGGGCTCGTGAGAATACCAATTATATACCATCACAACTCTTAGCGCGGTTTTAAATCGTTTTGCTCTTAAAGGTCTCGTCCTACCTTCTCCTCCAGCGCCTTCTTCCCCCTCCTCTTTGCCCTCGTCGATAACCACGCTCTTCTTCTTCTTCCTCCTCCTCTTTGTTTTCTTTTTCGGTTCGCCGCCTTCGCCTCCTTCACCTCCCTCGCCTCCTTCGCCCTCTTCGCCCTCAGAGTCGGTCACGTCTTCGTACTCGTCATCGGATCCCTCCTCGCCTTCTCCGCTGCCCTCCGGGAAGAGGATGCAGTAGGCGATTCCTGTGGTTATGCCCACCGTAACCCACTTGACGACATTTTCGTGAGCTTCTTCGGCGGCTGGGTCCATTCTGATCTCGGTTTTGAGGAACCAACTTCAACTAAGAAATATACTATTTTTTTAGCTCCTCTGCGAAGTAGAGGCTGTTGGCGAAGGACATACGTGTGGAAGTGTTGGAAGTGTGGTGTCAGTTACGTGACATCTGAAGGTGGTCCCTGTTCGATTTCCTTTTCATGCTTGATATCTCACAAAACTCTATAGAGAATGTAAGCCACGCAACACATGAGAATTAGTTTATGAATGTCTTGCATGGTGATATACATAGGCAAATTCGATTGGAGATTTGGAGCTTCTCGTACAGGCAGTTTTTGGAAACTGCGATCTGAGGAGCATGTTGAATGGCAGCTAATGTTAGAAAATATTGGCAGTGATTGTTACATTTTTTCCATACCTTCTTGTACCATAAATGATTTGAAGAAACGATTTCAAGAATTACATGTAAAGATATATTATGTAGCAGATAGATAAAACCACCAATAATTTTAACATCCTGTATAATATCGTACGTCAGCAGTCTCGAAAAGTATTTTCAAGTACGACCTACAAGCGTCGTACGTCTCGAGCACGCAGATTGTCACGATCTCCAGCAGATCAACAGATGCCCAGGTGAGAAAGGCGAGATCCCGCTTCTCTACGATATCAGTTGATGGCTGTCGAGTGGCAGAAAAGCGCGTCCACGGATCCTGAAAGTTCAGTGAAGCATCGCCGAAGAATTTGGTGTCCGAACCCCCCCGAATCTGGTGTCGCGATGCCCGGCTGGGAACGACCAGACACTAGCGTAGCCCCGGCCGCGGCTGCTCTGTTGCGCCAACAGTCGAGGAACCACGACAATGGAAAAGGTTAGAAAATGTCCGCCTCTTCCTCACTACACACATCAAAAAGACATACCTTATCATCGTTAGATATTTTGCATTTCTTTAGTTTTCAACAACCTTCATTGTTTTCTGACCCTTCAAAGTCGAAGACCTTAAGATTGTCTAATATTTGTTTTCTACCATTCCGACTTGATTTTTCTTCACAAGATAGTCGGTGAAGCTCCCATTAAGGGACGATTTTACCTCCGGATAAGATTAGCAAAAATTAAAATTTGAATAATTATTCACGTATCACTATATTTTGCAAATACATTCAATATGCAGTCCGTTAATGTTACTCTACAAATTACGCAGTTTCTCGTATTGTAACAATATAATTAAATAACCCGTAAAATATGTCATTGATTTAGTACTTAATTTCAAACATGCGTTCTCCTAAAATGTTCCATTTTATTCCTCCTTGGAATAGTTACGTATATTCTTAACAATCGCGCCAGCTTTCTTCTGTCAAAAATATGTTGGGTTAATTTTCAACTCCATTCAAAAGTGGAGATCCCCCCCCCCCAAAAAAAGAAAAGAAAATTCTTATTAAAGACTATATTTTGTGCAGATTAACTATGAAAGAGAAAATTACATATAAGATGAACATTATAACGTTTGAACACCCATTTGACTTAAGCCAAGGGAATTACTATTATATTGGGAAACATTTTCTCATGACACTTCTCAGTTACAGTATTTCAAATAGTTTCAGTTCAGACCTTCGAGATTAATTTACACCCACTTTCCCAATTCAAATCCAACTGCATCGTGACAGCTAGAGCCGGGCAAAACGCATTCTATTATCGATCGGTCTGGCTGGCTTTGCTTTCCCAGTCTCGGGCCTCGGAAGTCGCGCGCGCGCTTCTTATCTGCCTGTTGAAATCTATTCGTTGGCCTCCCTCAAGAATCGAAACTGTCGGAACCGCTCCATTCTCGGCTGTACTCGCCAGTATCGTCAGTCTCGGCGGACCGACTTTGCGCTGTTTGCTGTAGTTTCGGTGTTTCATTTCTGAGAAGCGACATGAGCTCGGTAACCAAAGAGATCGTAAGAAATAATCTATCAAATAGAAGATACATATTAATCAACAAGAATGTTAATGATAAAACAAGTGCATGCTGGACGAATCTTCAGGTACTAAAATTTTGTATTTTTAAGTAATCCAGTACCATTTTTTTTATTAATTTGGGGGTTGGGCAAAATTCTTTTAAATACTTTGCCAAAATACTTTATATATATATATATATATATATATATATATATATATATGTATTTAAATACATACCCAAAATACATTAGGTTCCGATTTGTTAAATACATACGTACTTGAAATACTCAAAATACTAAATAAAATTGTATTATAGATTTTTTTATTAAATACATATATTTTATGTTTCTAAATATATCTCCAAAATACATGTAAAAATTCGAAAATATAGTTTTTCAAATACAAAATGTATTTAAAATACGTATTTCAAATACGAGTATTTAAGTACTGCCCTACCCTGATTGATTTTCATTCGTGGCTTATAGTTTGAGTTTAAATATTTTTCTTTGTAATCACTTCTACTTACAGTATTACCTACACCATTTCTTCACAATTTCTTACGCGTTTTTCTAAATATTTTGTATATTTTTTACGATAATGTTTCAAATCATTTCAGATAGTTTTGGACGGAGCAATGAATGAACCTGTGGGTTTTGTGTAATGTGCAAAAGAAAATTTTAAAGCGATTCTGGTTAACAAAGGAAGCACAACAGGTATGAATAAGCACAAGTGATGCGCAAATAGTAATGCACAAAAGTCTGATGGGGTATCAAGGGAAGACAGAAAAAAATTGATTGATAAATGTGTGTTAATGTGCACGAAGGATTTTCGTCCGTTTAATATTGTAGGCAGTGATGGTTTTATTGATGTTGCTAATGAGTTAATAAATTCAGGAGATACGGGCAACTGACCTATTGCCTCATCCAAGAACATACGACCTACTAGGGATGCATAATTGAGGACCTATTCGTGAAATGCCGTCCGCTCTGATTTAATGAACTTAAATAGCTTTTTGGAATTGAATGCGATCAAAGTTTGGTATTTTTCATTTAAAATGAGTTCAATTACAAAAAAGACTGAATTCAGGGCGGGGCATTACACCCCCATCCCCATCCTCTTCCTTTCGGATCAAGGGGACTGACTGGCTACCCGAAACAACGTTAACGTGCACTGACTTAACAATCACCTTATATGCTTATACTATAAACGTATGTTATACTTCGAATAAAATTCATATAGAGTGTTGGAATCGAGAGTCCAATGCTCTAAAGCTACGTATGTTAGTCGCTGTGAATCTATTTTAGGCCTGATCGGCGATGTTATGTATTCGAAAGTTTGAAATTCTTATTCGTCCAGCAATTTTAAACAAATGACAATTTTTATTTTACGTTTTATATTTTTCCTGCTTAACCGGTATATTTGAAATATATATTATTTAATTGCAATAAATTCCGTTCCCTAGATATTACATTATTTAAATGAAATATGTTTACTGTTAATTATTTTAACGCGTACATTTAAAGACCAGTTTTGATATAGAATTACTTGTTCCTAGCATTATTATGTTTTTAACAAAATTTTGGATTCTTTACAGCCCATGACAAAGATTAAAAGTAGGACAGAGGACTTTCTCAGGGAAAATATACAATATACTGCAAGACATTCATTATGCAGCCACTTTCCTGCACCCATCATTCAAGGAGCTTCTCGTTCTGGACCCGGAAAAGAGATGTGAAATACATCAATTTGTTTGTCAAATGTATGAGAAAGTAAATATTCCAGTTCAGCCGGAAGTTTCTAAACATTCCTCAGCCAAAAAGTTTAAAGAATGGCGTTCTTCCAATCTGTTGAGAGATGATGTTGAAAAGTACTTGCACATGTACGCACCTGCAGAAAATGAAAATTTGCTGCTCTGGTGGAAGAAACATTCTTCTTCGATGCCAAAGCAAGAGTAACAAAACAAGTACTTTGCATCCCCGCAAGTAGTGCGTTGAGTGAAAGAAATTTTAGTAGAACAGATCTCATTGTAACGGATCGAAGAAGTTCCGTCGATCCCGATCATGTGAATGATCTCTTAATTATTTACAATAGTAAAATACAAAATAGAAATAAATTTCAAGAACTTTTGTGATTACTTTATTTAAGTTTTTAGTGTAGAAAGGAAGTAAGTTTTTAGTTTAATAAGGTTACAATTTAATTCCATTTCTTAATGTTATTTTATAAAAGAAATCATTTTATTTAGCGAATTGTTTTGTATTCTTTTGTTTTTATATTGGTATTCTTGCTGTAATAGATAATAAATTCATTTTTTGTTTATGAAATGTTTTCTTCATAAAGTGTAAGTACAAATTATACGATACTAGTTGAAAGTGAATTGAAATGTTCTCTCAAATATTGCGTTTCCGAAACAATTGAACCTTAAAAACGCATCTCTTGTGAGCACTCGCAGTTTTAATTGCACAACCATGCAGAGGTTTGTAACGCCTTGTGCGCTCGAATTTTATTTGTTTTCGTCATAGAGCGTACCCTATGCAATGAAAGAGTAACAAATTGTGTTGAAGGAGTTTAAAGGACTCATGGCACTTGCCACACTAAAAATAACGTGCGACAGAAAAGGTCTCTCCGTCAGGGCTTCGTATTATAAATTTCATTTAAGTTGGTAGCAACGAGATCACTCGGAAACAAATGAATTGAACAACACTACCAGCATCTGTTACGATTGTGGTGAGTACGCAATTTATATTTTCGTTTGTTACAAACGGCAGCTCGTGCTACCAACATAATTTCTGTTGGTAGCGCTCTCACTAAGATTCCACGCAAAGTCTTTCCTGACGCACTGTATGTGTATACGTGAAAGGAAATAATGAATTTGATTCCCCACGGGGAAAGAAAGTATTTCTATATTCAGGAGAAAATATTTGCAATTGGTGTGGGAGTGCGCTGAGCTCGAGTAACGAGGCTCACCAATTCATATTCTAGCAGGAACCCGCGTTTAAAATGAAGATAATAAATGAAATTAAATAGAAGAGAAAGCAATTATGTGTAAAAATTGAAGTTAACGAAACTTTTTATTATAAAGGACTTGCCAGTTTACTGAAACATATTGAGGCTATCTAAAACTACAGGTGCCGCCAGATTGCTTATGTATTGGTCATCGTACAAATGCTGCCTGCCGGCCTGGAGTTTGAGCGGTGGCGTGAGATCCGGTGGCGACTCCAGCATTCATTCGACGCGGTCGGGGCACCCCGATAACAGGCCAAGTCTCGATATCGTTCGTTCTCGATAATGGCAGCGTCGGAACTGGGATTATCGGAACCAGCAGTATCGACGCGCCTGGTCTCGCCGCCGAGAACGAACGGAACTGAGGGCGTTTTTGTTGGGCCCTAGTGCCAGCCTTCCCATTTCTGTGTAGGACTTCCCACGACACGTCTGAGATACCATCCACCATTCTCCGCATAGCGTTCTTAATTCCTTAAAAACTAAGAAGCTGACTTAATTATTGGAAATGCCAAACACATTGCTGAATATTTCGAGGAGTCACGTCTCCTTTTACTTTCTTGTATACGAACATATACAGAGTAATATACTCAGCGTAGAGAATGTTAAGTAATACTGTAGCAAAATACGACTATTTTTTGACAGAAAACTGTATTTGGGGGCCCCGATACAGAAAAAATGGATAAATCCTGTTCTAAAATGTAGTAAATTACTCTCTCTAACACTTGATGTAGCCAGATTTCAGAAAGTGTAGGTCCTTGATACCGAAAAAGTGGTTTGTTTTTCAAAATGTCCGTCCGTCAGGTGAACAACATTAGCGCCTAAACCATACGTAGGATTTTTCCCAAACTGAATTACTCCCTGTTGATCTGGCCTCACACAAAGCTCTGCGATTTTGAAAAATATTCATTAATTTTTAGGGGTGCTTTACAGGAATCCCTTGCGACATTTTCAAAATTTTTAGAAAACTGAAAAGAAAATCAGGAAATTTTGTTTTTTCATGGAGGTCATGTACAATTTTTTGAAAATTTACGTAGTTTTTGCGCAATATTGCGTGAAATGTATGCAATATTAAAAAATAACGTAAACAAACTTTTCTCAAAACCGGCACCAAATTTTTTCTTTACACCTTTGATAGGGATAATTTTTAATGAACTCTAGAAGGTGACATAAACGCCATTTCGCTCTATTCTTTTGTTTTTTCAAAAATTACAAAAATGTAATCTTTTTGACTTGTCTCTCACGTCCTTCATATTTACATTAGCGGCGATGAGTTCACTGTATGAACACGTCACTGTATTTACGGTGTACGTGTGCTTCAAATGCCATTTCTTGAAAGAAAGAAGAAAAAAGTATTCTGTGAAAAGAGCTCTAAATTCTGCATTTTCAGAAACACTCAAATGCCATTTTCTCAAAAACGGCTCCAATTTTTTTCTTCAAACTTTTCCAACGAATAATGTTAATTGTACTATTTAAAATGACATGAAAGCCATTTTGAAGTATTGTTTTGTTGTCTTTTCCCGAAATTTACACAAATGTATTTCTTCTAAATATCTCTCACCCCTTTTATATACACATTTTCAGTGATTTATAAACATTATTGCATGTGTGAGAGGAAGTGGTTCAAATGACTTCTAATAAAGTTTTTCGAAAACACAAAAGTTTTCTGTAAAAAAGAGCTTCAAATTTCGCATTTACAGAAACGCTTAAGCCCATTTCTTAAAAAACGGTTCCATAGCTTTCAGAGAAAATTTCCTTCTAGAACAATGTTTTACTGTTCTATAATATTCTTAAGGTAATATTTCGTTTGCACTATTAGGAAACCGAAAACTTGAAAACAATTAAAAAATATAATTTGGGCGGCGATAGATGTCAGCTATCAAGAGTAAGTCCGAAAGGTTTGCCCAGACCACGGACATTAGAAAACTAACCAGTGCGAGAAAGTCCATGCTATTCTGTAGCACCATTAATTAGGTAATTCTTTTGTGATCTTTACGATTTGAATGTGATAATAAACGATTTGTAAAACGTATTTTGAAATAATAATTAAATGTGAAAGCATACATTAAAATATATTAAAACTATTACCTTCGACATTTTCTCTGGAAAAACGCCTTCAAGTTTATTCTTTCCCTTTTAATTCAATATGTTTTACAACATTCTTTCTGAAAAAAATTGATGATTTAAGTCATTAAGGAAACCGAAAAACATAGATCACTCTGTTACGTTTGCAGGCACTCATGATGATTGCGTGTGATTGATTAATAATGGCTCTTAGTTATTTGCTTTGCGACTGGGTATTTTGGCTCAGTTTCTAGAAATACGCACAATCGATTTTATCATCGTGGAAGCCTGTTTGTGTCCTTTTCTTTGTTTACCAACTTTTTCGCGACGCGATCGTAATTACAAACAGAGAACAACGCGAATAAGCGCGATACAATCGGTTGGGCATCCATATCGAATCATCGCTCACGTCATTAATAATGGAGACCACTTGACTTTGCCTGACCGCTGTTTGGCGTTCGGTTCTCATTAGCAGCGACGTTTGTGAGCTCCACGCGTGGACGTGAAATTGATTTTGGAGAAACCGCAGGAGGGCATGTGGGCAAATACCCACATGTCTCCGAATGAAGGAAGTTCACAACCCGGAAGATATGATTTATTAGTGTGCAAGTTTTGGTTTCTACTTTTTTGATTACATTTTTAAGGCGATATGTTAATTTTGAAAAAAATATTATTTTTATCGTGTTTTTTTCTCTCAGAGGGTCGGTTGTCAGAAGAAATACATGCAACCCGTTGGTCAGTGCAGATGAAGAGCACGTTCAGAGAAGCATCGAATGCTTTTTTCAAAGGCTCTGAAACTCTTACCATAATGTCAGTGAACTCGCCTGTGCTATTATCTGAAGTGTTTGAAGAATGGCTTTTGCCAAAGAGAAGTGCATTTAAAATAGTTAATATCGAATCTAATTGCGAGTATCCTGTAGAATCATCTCGCTTAGTTGAGAATGATGCTTATATTGTACTCGCTGAGAATCATGTAGATTTTTTGATATGTGTAAATGACACGACTAGTTTTTGGCAGCTTTTACATTCTCGTTCAAAATATTTTATTTTATTTGACTCTGGAAGTGAGTATTTTGCGTCGTATTTTCTTTCCTTGTGGAACACATTGAGAATTCACAATGTAATATTTTGTATTATAAAAGAGAGGAATATTAATTTGTATTCGTATGACCCTTTCCTGCATCCGAACCAAACAGAAATAAACTTAGTGAGTGAAACACCCAGTGACCTTCAAACGTTCGACGCAAGAGTGGAAAAAAGGACAAAGAATTTAAACGGATATCCTCTCCGAGTAGGAATTCAAGGTGGATTCAGCGCAATGATTTTTGCTGTTAATGGGTCCGATTCCCCAATAATAATCGGACGAGATGGAGATGTGTTTTATACAGTAGTGCAAGTCATGAATATTACGCCAGAACTTCAAATAGTGCGAGCTCACGATTCAAGTGACGGAATCATTTATCGTAACGGAACTGTTACTGGTATCTTAGCAAACGTGGTGCATCGTCGTTCTGATATATCGTTTCACGCATTCGTTCTGAGGAACTTCAGAAATCTACCGGTTGAAATTGGAAGTACAGTAGTGAGATTCGGCCGAATCTGCATTTTAGTGCCAAAGGCGAAGCGCGTCCCCACTTGGATTCTGGTGTTCAGGATGTTTGAGCCAATGGTTTGGGCTGTTTTTGTAGCTACCACAGTTGGATGCGCTCTATTACTTCATCGATTCCGGTCCTTGGAAATTTCTGGAAAGATCAGCAACTCTACTCTTTGGCGATGTGTGGAGATGGTGTTTCAATTTTTTATGTCATATCCAGTGCAAAACATTTATTTAGTACGGTCTTCCGTCGTTCGCTTTACGGTCGGAGGATTTTTCTTCTTCAGCATCGTGTTTACTAGCATGTTTCAAGGAGCACTAGTAGATACACTGACGAATCCAGGATTTGAAAAAGACATTCAATCTTTGGAAGATCTTGATAGGTCGGGTTTGTTAATCGGAAATATAAACGAAGATTTCGCCGATACATTCACAGACACAGGTATAGAACTATACGATCGCCTTGAGAAAAAGTTGGTTTCTGCTTGGGATGATGATGGAACCTCCGTAATGGATCACATTACAGGTCCGGAAGATAGAGCGGCTCTAGCACCGGACATAGTATGCCTCCTGAATTTTGCACGGATAGAGAATTCTGTTAGTTTAATTGCAATGTTACCACAGTGCCCCAGGATGTACATGCTTTCGTATCTTTTTCCACGAGGATCTCCATTCGCCCCCAGAGTAAACAACATCACCTCCAGACTGCTGGAAGCCGGTTTCATCAACCTGTGGTACGCAAGGAACATCGACGCGATCGAAGGTTTTGGATGGGACATCGTGGCCAAGCCGAGTGGGAGCCATGCCTTGAACAGCATCGCTGACTTGGTGGTCGCCTTCGCGATGCTCGGCCTTGGCTGCGTGCTCGGGGTCGGCGCGCTCTTGCTGGAGAGCATCAAGAAACCTCAACGTCTTCCTCCGGAGAAAATGGAGCGTCAGCCACGATTTTCTTTATGGGATAGGTCAAAAGTCAATACGAGCTCCAGAAGGATTGTATCGCCATTCACCTACATGTTGAGTATCAAAACTAGACCGGTTTATAGGTTCTGATTTTTTACAAGGAGAATTCATCTTAAAATAAAAATGAGGAATTCCTTGCACATCAACTTTGGCTTGAAAACACATTTTTGATTACTGTGGTATTGTTAATTAATTGGTATATAATGTGCTTGAACATTTGGTGCTATACTCCT
This sequence comes from Teleogryllus occipitalis, assembly GCA_011170035.1. Taxonomy (NCBI): domain Eukaryota; kingdom Metazoa; phylum Arthropoda; class Insecta; order Orthoptera; family Gryllidae; genus Teleogryllus; species Teleogryllus occipitalis. The sequence continues at coordinate 249,629 of BLKR01000934.1, forward strand.
CAAAAATTCATAGGTAGGCGTTTCATAAATTGTTACAGAAAAACTGGTGATATGTTGCTAAGCTGACACCTGTATACATCCTAACGATGGATGAACCACATACATTTTCAAAGGATTGGCAGTTTAGAATCAAGCTAAAAACATAATTTGGGAACTACGTACTGGAAGAGAATTAAACATGTAATAAATCGATCGTTTAATTGCGAAATAATGTAACATTGTGTGTTTTATTATATAAATATAGATTGATAAATAGATATAGATATTTGATGGTGGATTTATGTGGATGATGTAGATTTTGCATATCCTCCTTCTCCAATCGATTTGTAAACATAAACCTCTTAACGGGGATCCGAAATTATATCATTTGTCGCTTGCAGAGTGTTGAGGAAGCTCATGAAGTCTTCTCTCCTATAGTAGGTATTGTTAGAGGTAGGACACAACAAATAACATTATAAAATACTATATGTATTTCACTTCAGCCTTCCTCGGTAGCTCCAGGGCAAATTATACCTGTGCGCTTTCCTAGCAATGTCCTAGTATCTATTACTGTGTGACGATGAGAAAGCCCCATCCAAAGGTTACGAAGACCAGTATTTACGGTGAAGAGAAGTCTTCGTGCTAATCACACGAACTCTATGGCCGAGAGGCTGGGTCACTACTGGTCGGCCAAGGCCCGTAGCAGGCTGTCAAGCCAAAGAACAGGAACAGGTTGATATACTTCTCGCATTATACCAAAATATAAGCTCAACTGACCAAATATAGATTTGGGCACGTGGCATCCCTCAAGGAAACACGTCTCCTATTGAGAAGGGTTTTCAACTCTCGAAGTTTGCAAACTTTTACGCTCGTAATTTTATTGATGTAGTACTTCTATAATTCAAACACTGTTAGCGATACATTGACGTCGCACGTCTTAATTTTGATAAAAATAATTTTCTTTAAGGCAAGAATTGACTTCTTTTGAAATGCTTTACTGCTTTATTCTCTCCATTAAAATCCATTAACGACATTCGAATTATGATTAAAGATTTCAACAAAACTCAAGGTATTTTCATACCCATGTTCATAGAAGTCTGAACTCTGAAGTCGGTGATTTGTGAGGGGCTTTATACTTTCTTGTATACGTACGTAGTATGTACGGAGTAATATGCGTAGTATAGATAAAGTTATGTAATGCTGCGCGAAAACGGCGAATTTTCGGCAGAAAAAATTCATTGCCGGGCCCTGACAACGAAAAAGTGGATAATTCCAGTTGCTAAATTAAGACAAAAAAATCCTCTAACACGTAGTGTAGCCAGAATCCCAGTTTTGTGGTCCTTCATTCCGAAAAATCAACTGAAAGCAAAACGTCCGTCCGTCTGTCTGGTATATACGAACAACACTAGCACCTAAACTATGCGTAAATATTTTTCCAAACTGAACCGATTTTGAAAAACACTAATTAATTATTGGGGGTACTTTACATGAAACCCCTGGGACATTTTCAAAAGTTACTCAAAAATGGCTCCAAATTTTTTCTTTAAATTTCTCGTAACAATAGAGCACAAGGTGGCATGGGTCCGATTTTCACGGTTCACTCTGAATTTTCGAAAATTGCATAAGTTTGAATAGTTTCCGGCGGCTACAACTACAAAATTAAAGATAGAGATTTTTCCTTCAAATGAAATTTGTTGTTCGTATTTAGGTCTTTAATTAAATTCATGTACAATCTTTTTAAAACTTTTAGTAGTTTTCGTGCAATATGGCGTGCAATTTTAAAAAATTACAAAAACAATATTTTCTCAAAAAGGGCTCCAAATTTTTTCTTTAAACTTTTGTTAGAGATAGTGCTAAGTGTACTCTATAAGATGAAATACAAGAAATTTTGCTCTATTCTTTTGTATTTGCAAAAATTACAAAAATTTCATTTTTTGGACTGGCCTTTGACGTTGTTAATATTTTCATTATTGGCGATTTGTTACCATTATTGTATTTACATATGCTTTAAATGATGTCTAAAAAAGTTTCTTGAAAAATCAATAGTTTTCTGTAAGTTCAAAATTCCGCATTTTTAGACGTTCAAACGTTATTTTCTCAAAAACGGCTCCAAATGTTTTCTTCAATTTTTTCGTAGAGATAGTGCTTGTTGCTTAGTTCTGTTAGAGATGACATAGAATTAATTTTGCCGTATTCTTTTTTTTTAAATTACACAAATGTAACTTTTTAAATTATCTCTCGAGTCGTTAATATGGACATTTCCACCAATTTGTATACATTATTGCATTTTTGAGTGGAAGTTTTTCAAATGACTTCAAACGAAGTTTTTCGAAAATACAAAAGATTCCAGTGAAAATAGCTTCAAATTTCGCATTTACAGTAGAACTTAAACGATTTTTTCTTAAAAAAGCCCAACATTTTTTAACGAAAATGTTCATATAGGACTAGTTTTAATCTTCTTTAACATTTTAAAAGTAATATTTCGAATCTAGCGTTAGGAAACCGAAAAATAGAGAAAATTAATATATTTACGGTGACGATAGATGGCAAGAAAAATTTTACTACGAGGTCAATCCATTTTGTGTTCCAGCACTGGCCGCTCAACCATCTCGAAAAAAAAATCATATTTTCTACATAAATTTCCTTACGTTTTGGCTGTCAAAAAACATCTTTAATTTATTTTTATTGTATCTGGTTTACAAATGGCGGCCATTTTTGTTTTAGGCCGTGCTCCATTTTTTGCGTTTGTAGACGTTTACTCATTTCTAAATTACTCAGCTTTGGGTAGTTCTAGCATTCTAGAATAAAATGCATTGGATTTAGTATACTTCGGCCTACAAATCTAAGTTTTGTTTATCTAACTTCTATGTTTTTATTTGAAGAATATTTACAACCAAATCTATGGAACGAAAATGAACCAAGTTCGATTTTCAGAGAGTAATTTCTCAAAGAAAAAATAGAATCCCAGTCTTGAGATTTTGTGTGCCTGTACACATAACAGTATAGTTGCTGTTTGTAAAATATCATTTGTAAGTAACGTACCTCTTGAAAATTACACCGTCGTAAAAATTGGAATTTTGGATTTTTTCCAGTTTTTCAACTGTAATATCTCTGTTGGGGGACTAGATAAAAATCTGAAAATTGCACACATACTAGATCGCTATGATACCAAACTTCATTTAAAATTTCAACTTTTAGATTTAACTCAAAGTACTTTTTAAAAAATTGTAAACTTTGGCAAAAAAGGCTTCATTTCTACATTGAGGATACGTTGTGACAAGTAGTTCTCATATTATTTTGAAGATATTTTAAACTAAAATCTATTTTGATTGAAAATAATTAATTATATTTTATTATTAATAAACATAAAAGTATAAAGAAAGTTATGTAATCGCGCTGCGCGAAGAAACGGGAAATTTTCGCCAGAAAAAAAATTCATTGTCAGGCCGTGAAAACAAGAAAGTGGATAAATCCAGGTGCTAAATTAAGAGAACAAATCCTCTAACATGTGGTGCAGTCAGAATCCCAGTTTTGGGGGTCGTTGATGCCGAAAAACCAATTGAAAGCAAAATGTTCGTCCGTCCGTCTGTGCACACAGCTAGCGCCGAAACCATGCGTAGGATATTTTCCAAATTGAAGAACCCCTGTCTATTAAGATTTTGAAAAAATTTCCTTCAAATTTGGGGGTACTTTACATGAAGCCCCCCAAACATTTTCAAAATTTTCTGAAAAACGGCTCCAAAGTTTTTCTTTGTATTTCTTGTAACAATATGGCAAAATACACGTAAAAAGGTCGCATAGGTCCGATTTTCGCGGTTAACTCTGAATTTTCGAAAACTGCAAAAGTTTTCATTTTTTTCGGCGTCTTTCTATAACTACGAAATTGTAGACACAGATTTTCCCTTCAAATGAAATTTGTTATCCATAAATATTTTTTTCGTAAAGGTCATGTACATTTTTTTAAATTTTAGTAGTTTTCATGTTATAGTGCGTGCAATATTTGCAATTTTAAAGAATTACAAAAACAAGATTTTCTCAAAAACGGCATCAAATTTTTTCTTTAAATTTTTGGTAGATATAGAGCCAAACGAAACCTATACTATGACATAAACGCCATATTGCTATATTCTTTTGTTTTGTTTTAATTACAAACATTTATTTTTTTCACTTGTCTCTCACGTCGGTGTTATTTGCATTAGAGGCGATTTCTTCACGTTATTGTAATTACGAGTGCATGTGCTTTAAATAATGCTATACAACGTTTCTCAAAAACTCAAGTTTTCTGTTAAAATGAGCTCAAAATTCCGCATTTTCAGAAACGCTCAAACGCCATTTCCTCAAAAATTGCTCCAAATTTTTCCTTCAAATTTTGTGCACGAATAGTGAAAATTACGCTGTTTAAGATGACATAAAATTCATTTTGGTGTATTCTTTTATTTTTTAAATTACACAAATGTATTTTTTGTTTTTGTTTATGTCTCACGCCGTTCATATGCACATTTCCATAGATTAGTATACATTATTGTATTTGTGAGTGGAAGTGCTTCAAATTTCTTTAAATGAAGTTTTTCGAAAATTTTATAAATTCCTGCGAAAAAGAGCCTCAAATTTCGCATTTACAGTAATTCTTAATCGTCATTTTCTTAAAAACGGCTCCAAATTTTTCAATGCAAAATTTCTACTTAGGACAAGGTTTTACTCTTCTTTAATATTCTTAAGGTAATATTTAGTTTCTACTATTAGGAAACCGAAATATTGAGAAAATATTAAAAGAAGTGTACTTAGGGCGACCATAGATGGTAGCTGGCCAGAGAATGGAGCATGATCATAAAGCTAGTCCACACCAAGTAAATTAGAAAAATTTCCTACGAGAAAGTGTGCCACCTGTAGCACCTCTAGTTACATACTCTAATTCATACTATATACGGAGTCATATACGTAATATAGGGAAAGTTATGTACTGCTGCGGAAAATCGATTTCAAGATTTCATAAGTAATACACGTTTTGGGGTCCCCTAAAACCGAAAAAGTGTTTTTTCAAAACATCCGTCTGGTGAATTTGAACAACACTAGTATCTAAACCACACGTACGATCTTTTCCAACTTAAAGAAAACCTTGTTCATCCCGGAATAGTTGAAGCTTTGAAATTTTGAATAACATTCTTTAAAATTTGGGGCTTCTTTATAGGAAGCCCTCCGGGCATTTTCAAAATTTTCTCAAAAACGGCTCCAATTTTTTTCTTTAAATTTATTTTAAGAATAGATTGATATATTGATTGATTTTTTCCTGTTTCCGGGCGCGTCAACTGCTTTGGTCATTAGTCCCGTTAGTGTGGTGCATGTTTTTTATCGGGAGATGGCGGTGATCTTCCTCCGTTGGATGGCGAGATCCGGCGCCGACCTACCGTCGGCTAGTGGGGTTTTCACTAACCAGGACTCTTAGTGTCGAAAATCCTGCCGCCGTCAGGACTCGAACCTAGGGCCTCCCGGTCAAAAGGCGCTGCAATGACATCAGTTGATGCACTGAGCTACCGCTCCCGGTTGGTAGTAGAGCTTAGGGTGAGTTTCTATTTTGTTAGCAATACAGAAAAATCAAATTTGCAGTTCGTTTACCTTGACAAATAAGTTTTCTGTAACTTGGAAACGAAAATATCTAGTTTTTGAAATGATAATCTCGCACTTTTTTAAATTTAGCGGGAAGATTTTCGACACTAGCTTTTCAGCTAGGTCGAATTCAGTCGCTGTCTGGAGGAGAATTCTAGCGGCCGGATTCTCTGATCGCATGTTTTCCGTGTCTTTTCCCGTCATCACCAGGCGAATGCCGGAGCAGTACCCTATCGAACGGGCCACGGACCGCGCGCGATCTGTCCTTCCCATTCCTTGTCCTATCCTCTCCTCTTACATACACACTTACACTAACGTGCACTACACATCCACATATTTCGGGAGACCGGCCGGGAGCTTAGAGCTTGTCCCGGCTGGAGCGGTGCCCCGCTGGTGGGAGAGTCCTGGTTAGGGGGAAACCCCGCTAGCCGACTCTGCGCCCATCTCGCCATTCAGCGAGGGAAGATCACAGCGATCTCCCGCGAAAAAACATGCACTACACTAATGGGACTAATGACCAAAGCAGTTGACGCGCCCGGAAACACGAAAAAAATCAATCAATCTACTACCACTACAAGCAAAAGGAAAGCTCAACAGAACGAGCGCATAGTGAAGCTACATTTACGTCTAGATCAAGGGGCCAACTTAACATTTGCTCAATGGATCAGGGAAACTGGACGAAAAACCTTATCGAGATGTGGGTTATCGACCCGGAGGCTCCGGTACAATACTTGTTACAGGTTGTTTACATTTAAACAGTCCAATGGTAAATAATATATTAAATATCACGTTAAAATTAAGGTTACTTTCCTTGTGATGCTCAGTATAGTCTCAAATTGTATAGAAACAGTTAACAATGGTGTTTCATTTATAAAGTAGAACACCTTTATTCACGCCGCTGCAATTAAATGGCGATAGTGGGACGCTACCTGTTTGGGCGGGCCCAAGTAGCCGCACCAACGTATGAGGCCGCACACCGGTCGCCGCCGCGCCCCTCGTCCACAAGGACCAGAAAAATGAAGGTCTCTTACAGAGAGGTCCTAGGGTTCAAGTCTCTGAAGGTGAGGGTGGGGATTTTCTACACTAGCAACAAAGCAAGGCCGATTTCAGCCGCCGTCTGGATGAAATTTCTAACTGCTGGTTGCTCTGATCGAGAGTTTTACGTGGCTCCTCTTATCAATACCAGGCGAATGACGGACCAATATCCTACCAAACGGGCCATGGACAGCGCGCAATATTCCCCATCTCCAACGCAATTCACTACCGTACTCTACACTCCGTTGTCTATCAAGCCATATGGATACCACTACGCTACAATTACTATCAAAATCTTACGCAATTATGTATCCTTAATAAGATATACGCGACGCCTCTACAACTATCACAGGTCATCGCGTACTACAGAGAACTAACTTACTTTTGACTACGTATTTACATCAGACTTCTCTAGTGATGAGCAAATGCGTTTCTGAGCTCTCATCTCCACCTCCACGAGCAGATATCAACCATTCCATACCCGATAGTTTTAATTTCTGCACTTCTTGGACTTCAGCCTTTGCCTCAGCCTATTTGGATCGAATGTGAATCACTCCGCCTGCCTATCGAGGCGGCAACGTTCCTGCACATTGCATGTGGGAAGCTGGCACTGGGCATCGTCTTGAAAGTGTATTTCTGAGAGTAAGTGCATCAAGAAACCTTAACTTGACAACCATTCAAAGGGGAAACCTCTGCTATAATTATAAATCTCTAAGTTCTTCCGAATTCTTCTATTATAAACCACTAACTTATCTGTCTTCTCTGAAGGGTGAATACATTAACGTGCGCAAGTCGAAAGGAGGGAGTGATCAAGTAGTGCTGGACTAGGATAGAGGCTCTCGGAATGCTGCATCGAGATGACACAATAGCACCTTTTCTCTTCCGGAGCAACCGAGCCACAAAAGCAAAACTAGGAGAGGAAGATGTTTGATTGCATACGGACCGCCCATCTGAAGACGTATTTTTGAACTGACGAAAGTTGGCTTCAAATATTGTGACATACCAAAACTGACGGACATTTTATGTAGGCAAACGAACGTTGTAATATTGCAAAAGACGAAGGTTTTTATGGTGCAGATACGCAGATGACACCGTAGCAACGCAAGTTCGTTCTGAGACAGGTGCAGGGGGCACTTTAGTCACCGGGGGAGCTGTAAAGATTACACACTGGAGGCACTGTAGCAACGCGAAACGAGTTTGCTCGGAGGCAGGCGAAGAGGCAAGAAAGGATAACAGGCTCTATAACGCTGTTTTTGCAATAAGGAGAAAAATTGACATGATTAACGATGAATTGTAATAATCAATGATCGTTGATAACTTTGGCATGCATAATAAATTATAATTCATAGTTTGAAAGAAAGCGGATTCTCATTTGCCATTACATGCAATCCTTGAGTACACATTTCAGAATTATTTTCAGATTCCTCGCCCCTCTGTATGGATGGCAGATAGAGTAATTGGTTGCAGCGTAAGTAGCAACACTTATTTCATAAGAACCAGTCGACCGCGCTAGCAGGATTTACATTTACTACTAATACATTTCAGTATGTGTGTGTATACCCATTCATACACACACACACACACACGTTTTGAGAAACTAAGTAGGATATAATCAAATACCAGGCAAAACATTATAGATGCCACATTTCTCAGAAGGCATTAAAATTAGAGTTCAAATATTAAAACTGATAAGCACAGAGGAACAAAAGAACAAGAAATCCACTTCAGCTGCTCAATGGTCTGTGTTTCTCACATCTCTGCAGCAGATGTCATAAACAATTTTCCATATAATATTCACATTTAAAACTTTAGGATCTCATGTTATTTAAAAGTTCTATCATACACACGTTCAATTTTTTTTCCTGCACCTCAAAAAACAGAAGTTAGAGATTTCCTTTTAATGCAATCTGTGGTCAATTCTTTTTTCATCATGAGTAGTTTCTCTGACCTTTTGAGTTGTCAAAATCAACTGATAAAATAAATCAGTTAGTTATCACTTAGTTATCTCAGTTGTACAGTGCTACATAACATACTCTTAAAGTTACCTATTACATGCTGTTGACTACCCAGCAACTGCTTCATCTGCTCTAGAGAAATAATTTTTTCTTCTAATTTCTCCTTTTCTCTACATTGTCTCAAATTTACTAAGATATTTCACTGTACATGGAAAATTTAACTTACAATAACCAATCCACTACTTAAGGAACCAAGTACCTTTTCATTCCAGTTTACCTGACCTCTCAGTGTTCTGATTGTTTATTCACTTTTCTACCAAATGCACCACGTTGCAAGATAGAGCACATGTGACTACTTTAGAGCCGGCACGAAGAGCTAGATCTGATTCAAATCCTGAACCATGCAAGGTTTTCCGTTTTATAAATATTTTTGTAAATATACAACAATTCTCAGAATTCAATACACTTTTTTCCCCCATGATTCTCTCGAGGGCCGTTTTGTTTCAAGAGAACAGATGAAGAGTTTTTAGGAAAGAAGAAGTAATATTAAATTACATAAACATCACAATTAAAACAGAAAAGTACAGCACCACCAGTTTCAGTAATGATTTAAAAAGGGCAATGTCTTGGCGATTGCATTTTTTGTTGTTGTTGTTGTTGTTGTAAAATTAGATATTTTAGGAGAGATAGGGAGATACAGATCTTACAACTTAATCTCATAGGTTTAAGTTTTTCAGTTTGTGAATAAATTTTTGGTAATATTAAACTTGTTGGGACCTAAGTCTTGGAATGAGAAATATTGACAGGCAGGAGAAGAGGTATTTGGATGAACTGAAAATGGTTTAGCAACCAATGGTCAACCCGGGTGAAGGACTGTGAAACAGGGAAGATCATTTCTAAATCCAAAAGAATTAACTTATACTACAATTTGCAAATTCTAAACAATTACATAAGTGCTAATGTAGAAAATTGTAATAGTAAAAGTGACTAAATGTAAAGCTTTTTAAAAAAAGTGGTAATTAGTTGAATTAATGTGATTAGTGCTGAAAATTTGTCTGCTAGTGATTCAACACACTGAAAACTGTAAAAGAAGTTTCTTTTCTCTCATTTTCACATTTTAGCTATTTAATGTTACTTATATGACTCAACACAGTGCTAAATTTAAAAAATACTAATTTTAAAGAAATGGCAATTTAAAACTGAAAATTTCCATTCTCTTTTCACAGTTCTTAAATGCATCTTTTTAATTATTACCGTGCATAGTATTTGTATAAGAGAGTACCTGACCTGGGAGCCCCGGAATTGTAACCCACCTGACAACTGGAGGGCCTTGCTCTTTTTGGTACTGTAGCAGGCTATAATGATAGTCATGATGATTTTAGCATGTTTACCCATCCATAGAACCAGGACTATAATGTTACAACACCGTACAGGAGCTGGCCTTTGCTGGGTTCCAGTGAGAAAATATTTTCACTTTTGAAACAATGATTTACTATGTATGATTTGTTTGCACAGGTTCAAAAAGTATTATTAGTCTCCTCTCAAATACCCAATATCCTCAATAAATGACAGGTTTTGAATTTAATTCATGGTCTTCATATGTGAATCAATTTCAGGGGCATTTGAACCTCACAACAGGATATAAAATGACAATGATAAATGCTCCTTAATCCATATTTATTAAATTGACACATAACACACAAATTCTAACAATTTCAAGTCCTTACAATACACAACATATCAAACTGTACAAGTTTACAAAACTCAATGACTATTTTTTGGAGTATACAAAACTTGAAGAGGCTCAATGTCAAACCTATCACACGGGGAAAAAAAAAAGAAATTCAAAAACACTCGGAGCAAAATTGTCAAAACATAAAAATGTTCTGCGCATTACATTGCATTCTTTGAAGCGAATACAGTGCAAGAACTTTTATGGAACTTATTATGAAATTTAAAAAAAAACTGTATATTTTCCAAATTTCATAACTTTTATCAAACCCAATGAATGATTCAGATAAAAATAATGAATGCATTGGAAGGCATCTACATAACAGTATAAGAGTTTACAATTTAAAACTTCTTAGTAGTAACAAAGTAAACTTTGTACTCTATAATCACAATTCCTGAGTATAAAAATTGTGTAAGATCAATGAAGGTGAAGTTGGAAGAAAAACATTCCACACAATTCTTCACCCTAAATTTCACCCTGAGACTTTGGAGAATCTGTTCTAAAACTCTGAAAAGAAAGAAAAAAGAAGAAACAAAGAAAGAAAATAAAGCACCAAATTGAAGTTCACCAAACCACCTCATTTGACAAAGAATATTTGTGTCCTTCCATCTTCAGATCTTTCTTCTTTTCGGAGACCGTACATTAATGCCTGGGTCAGGAAAAACTTCTCTTCCTCATAGGATAAACTAATAGGCAATGGTATTTCTCTTACAGTTGGATCATCATAAAATTCTTGGATATATGCAACTGCCTCTTTCTGAAATTCTGCTTCAAGGTCGTTGTCAAGCTATAAAAAAAAGAATTAACCATCATACATGTGTGATACTACATGAACACAGTGTGATCTTACAATTATTTTAACATGAACTACAAAATGGAATAAAGTGAATACAGTGCACTAACTTTTCATGGAACTTATTATGAAATACAAAAAATTTAATTTTTTCAAAATTTCACAATTTTTATCAAACCCAATGAATGTCTGAAATAAAATCAATGAATGCATTGGAAGGCATCAACATAAAAATGTAAGAGTATACAATTTAAAACTTCTTAGTAGAAAATTTAAACAGGTTATACGAAAGAAAGACCTAAACATTCCATGACTTCGTTTGCTCGGGGATCATGGAATTAGTAGGATCACATCAGTAAAGTGTTAGGAAAGGTGCAATTCTGCAAATTACAGCTGTTGACTTGAAAATAGCAATCTATAAATTTCACAACAGCAATGTTTTTGCAAAGTCTCTGGGTGTCTGTCTGTGTTTACATAGATGGCATAGTGCACACTCATCCAGAATCTTTTAGAGAAAACCAAGCTAGAAAGTTGGTAAAGATGCAGTTACTTATGGAGCTACAATATTTGCTTCTTGGGAAAAGTCATGATGCATCTTATGTGGACACATAATCTTTGTACACTAATTAGGTAATAATGAGAGGTCACCACAAATTATATGAACTGAAAATGACCATGATTTGTCAGAATGTTAGTGAACTGAACCATCAATTTATTCCTCTCAATGTATGATGTATAAGATAGTTCTTATTGAAACTATCTAAGTGTATTTTCACCTCTGTCTCTCTCAAAATAAATTCAAAATTCACAGGCTTTTACTAACAAAAACTAAATAAAATAAATTAATAAATGATATGTCTAAAACCTTCTAATCAAAAAACAACATATGGTCAAGTAAATATCACTTACTGAAGTCTCAGCAGAAAGCAAAGTTTCTCCACTAGATATATTGTTTTTACTCTTGTCTTCCTGGGAGTCCTCTATTTCAATGATTTTCTGTCTTCCTAATGTTTTGTTTTCAGGAGAATTCACTCGATCATTCTCCACTGGCTGAAGCACTAAAGGTTTGTTAATTTTCCCTGACTTATTATTTTCAAATCCAAAAGCATTTTTGGCAAATGACACTACAGATGAATTATATCTTTCCATTTTCTTCTCAATCTGGAAAGGGAATAAAATCAAAAATAGAATAACAGAAGAACTATACAATATTATTCAACAGAGAATAGTACATACCTTTTGTAAGAGTGAGCTGACATCAGGATTATTAGGCGCATATTTTCTTGCAAGAAATGCGTACTTCTTGGCTTCATCAAAACTACTAAGATTCAAATGAGCAAGACCCAGTCTGTAGACAAAAGGTGAAAGTTATGAGATATACACCGAGTCCTATTGTAAGCAGCCATTTATTACTGGTGGAAAAGGACCGTTAATGATGCTCAGTGAAGGTCATGAGGTTGCAGAAAATGTACATAAGGTCTATATGTTGTACCAATCTTCTTTGTTTTTAAGTTGGGCATTGGCACCTTAAAATGACCTTTCAGTGTTGCTGCACTTTCCTGCCCTTGTCACAAGTGTGCTGTATGATCTTTATTACAAATAGCAGATTTCAGTCCGATACTTATATTGTCTGGATATTTTTGATGATGTAATATTTTCGTATCGAGATTCATAAATGTAAGTCAGAAGCACTCGACTGATATGACACACTATCCCATTCATTTATTCATTCCGTGTTGGTGGCAACAAGGGACTATTAAGACACTGGAAATGCTGATGCTATTGCAATACTGGGAACCTTTGTCGGCATCATTACATGTCATGAACAAAGAAGTTTGGTACAACATACATTTTCTAATGACTACAACAATGACACTCACATTTTCTAATGACAACAACAACTACACTCTAATGACAAGTATTTTCAATGAAATGTTTAAAATTATCTTAAACCAACGGTTGTCAGCTTGAGGTGGTGTAGGAAAGAACAATTTGACCAGGGAAAGTTGGATTCCAAGATGACAAGATTGTTGTCAAGAAGACCTTTCGATTTGGTTTTAGTATTTTAGTTAGCCCATGCAGGGACACAAACTCTTTATATGAGGACGAAATTCTTTCACATCTATCCCACAGATGTAAAAGTTGAAAACTGACTACAGCGTATGGTCAATGGTGAAACTACCGTTGAGTCTCGAGTAACTTCCAATACCTTTGCATATTCCTTTGAGAGGCATTTTGCAACAAAACCTGATGGCCAATCACTTACTTTCAATACAGAACTAACCGAGGCATTTTTGGAGGACATCGCCTTACAATAATCTGTGATTTGTGACCTCAGTATTCAGATTGTTTTTGTCGCAGGGTATTTCAACTAGTTTCAATTCTACATTTTGGAATTTTGGACAAAGAATAGGGCACTAGTGCCATCCAGTGTGGCTTTGCATAATGTTCACCAACACTGCACAATAAAAATTCAGCGCATTTAGGTCTGGGTCACAAAAACTTTTTTTTCAAGCTTTTATTCAACTATTTAGAATGAAAATGATGGGAAGAGATTCTGGTGCTCACAAAAACAGGCATAGATGGTACTTCTTCCCCATATGTCACATACAGTTTTGACTAAATAAATCAAAAATAACATTGGTAGTTCCTTCTAGCAGGTCCAAGATAGGAGTGTGCCAATGTAAAAATATGAAGTTTTTGTTTAGCTCATAAGATTCAATTTCAGTAATGTTTTTTTTCACTTATACATTTTTTTCCTTCCATCCCCTGAAAAACATGCAAGTGAAGATTTACTGTATTATCTGATGTTTTCTGAATCAGAATGAAATCCTTCTGCCAGGTAAGCAGTTCTAGATGTCACTTTTCAAAGTAATCTGACAATGCATCCACTCACAGAAAGCCAAAATCACAGAAATCAACAGTGTTGGAGTTCTCTTCCACTTCTTATTTCTCTACAGAACAATATCACTGAAGATTATGTAACACTCACCTGCCCCAATTAACAGAAGGCCACTGAATTGAGCAGTAGTATGAGACAGAATTATGAAATAATATTACGAGTATCCCGCACTGGTTCATTATGGATTTTGTCACTAAATTAATCAAAAGACAATGTCAAATTTTTTCATTTCAGAAATAAACAGGCTCTTCCATTCACTACCACAAAGGTGGAAGTGTTTATCTGAAGAGAAATTCTAAGGTATATAGTTATTTAAATTATTTAAACATTACACTACATTAAATGTTTATCTGTTTGTCCAGGCTTATTTCTGGAATGGCTAAACTGATTATGATGTGGATTTCAATGAAAAGTACACCACTTTGTCGAGTACAATTTACGGTATTTTTTTTTCAATCATTTCTGAAGAAACAAAGGAGAACGCTTCTTTTAACATGAACTTAGTTTTACCTCAATTTTAATGAATTTTTTTTAACATTTGATCTTCAAAACTAGAAAAAGTTATGTTCTACATGAAATTTCATAAAAACTGTCTCCGTCTCCCTATCCCATTCCCTGTAAATAGAATTTCAGTGCAACTTTTAAGCTTTCTTGGAATATCTTGACAATTACAAATCCACTGAACTTAATCAAAAGCTACTGCAAAACAGAATGTTTCCTTCTAAATTTTGATTAATTCCAACAGCACAATTAAACTGAACAATTGATGGTCAAAATGGTTACTAGAAGTTTGCTGGGAGTATGCAACAATCCAGAAATAGCAATCAAAGTTTGTGATACCTGGAGTTACAACGGTGGAAGCAATGATCAAAGCCAACATTACAGGGTAGAGGAGGGTGAAATCACACAGAGCAGGACTGGGCAGGGGCATGAAATGATGGAGCAAGTTGGAATCTACTATAAATAATTAACTCATCTTTTTGCTTCATAGACTATTGTGATAAATACCCGTGCAATGCAGGGAACTTCAGCTTGTAAATGAGAAAGTAAAATCTTTTATTTTTAAAATCTGTTCCATGAATTTGATTTTCACTTTCTCGTACCTGCAAGTTTATATGGAGTAATTTACATAGTAAAGAGATGATGTAATGCTACAGAAAATGGTTTTTCAAGATTTTAATAGAAATTCAGGTTTTGGGGTTTCCTGGTACAGGATTTTTCAAAATCTCTGTCCACTTGTCCACAACACTCGTGCTTAAACTATTCACAGGATTTTTGCCAAAGTGAATACTATTCCTCAATGGAACCCAACTTGAAAACCTGCAATTTTTAAAATAGTTCAAATTTTTGGGAAATGGACCCAAATTTTTTTCTTCGAATTTATAGTTAGAATAGAGTGAAATACACTTATTGAGACGACATAGGTCCAATTTTCACTTAGTTATCTTAGAATTTTTGAAAACTTAAAAATTCTGAAATTTGTTGGAACCCCTCCACAACTACATTATTGCAGATAAAGATATTTTTCTTCAAATAAAATTTGTCCTACACAATTATTTGTTAATTAATGTCATGTAAATTTTCTTTTGAAAATATTAGTAGTTTCCACGTAATTTGAGTGAAATATGGGCAATTTTAAAAACAAGTTTTTACCAAAAAAGGTTCCAATTTTTTTTTAAATTCTGGGTATAATGACTGCTAAATGCATTGAATAACATGACACAAAAACTAATTTGTAGAATTTTTTGATTTTTCAAAACTTACACAAATGTAATGTTTTTGAAATATCTCTCAAATCAATATTTATATTACAGGCATTTTTGTACATCATTGCATTTTTGAGTTCAAATACTAACAAAGTTTCGAAAATTCAAATATTTTCTGTGACAATAGGCTCAAAATTGCGCATTTTCAGAAATGCTCAACTGAAGAAACAGATGAAAATAAAGCGACAGATCCAAAATTTTTGAATTAAAATCTGAATCCAGGTTTTATTCTCTTACAATATCCTTGAATTCATATTTCAGTTCTACGATTAGGGGAGTTCTGGAGAAAATTTGAAGAAACGTCGTTTAGGCATTGATAGGAAACAGGTGGTCAGGTTGATAGGAAACTCTGTGGCATTCTGCAACACCTAATTTTTCTATTTGGGTATATCACCACCTATTAACAGATACAAAAGGACATGGATGATACCATTGATAATAATAATAATGAATCTCCTTGGACTTTAAAAGATTATAAGCTGTATACAATGTAGTTTGCAAATGTTGCTTACGGAATATGAACTTACTGATATAAAACTTTTGGTGCGTGTGGATCAATACGAAGAGCGTTTTGACATTGAACAATGGCGGTTTTAGGACGGTTCATTTTATTACTACAAACTCCCAAGTTTGAGTATAGCTTAAATCTCAATTTTTCATTTTTCTCTTCATCAGAATCACTTTTCATATCACAATTCTCCAACATTCGAAGAGCCTTCCGGTACCTGAAACATTTTCAACTCTCAACATAATGTATGCACTTAAATTCCTTTTCACATGTACAATCAATTAACCCACTCTCAAATTTTTTTAAATGCAAAATTAAATATGTTCATATACAGTAAAACCTCACTTTTATGTTTCTGCAATTTAAGTTTTCTCGGCATTTACAACATTTTTTGTTGGTCCCATTAGTTTTCGTATATTCATAATGTTATAAATACCCCATTTTTAAATTGTAAAATTTCAATTTTCCCACAATTCACAACAGTCGGCTTGCCACAGAACCGTTTGGAACGCAATTCACCTTGCGCACAACGTGCACTGTCCCTGCACTTTCCCACAACCTTGCTGTGTTAAATATGGCCACGATAGAAAGACTATTGAAATGATGCAATATTATAAAGATACGAAATTTTATGTGAAGACTCGATTTAAGTACAGTGAAATATCATTATTGAGCATCTATACCTCTACAAATTTTCGTTTCATGGCATTACAGAGGTATTTAAAAAGGTAGAAAAAATTACCAACATGCATTGGTAGAATAAAAGGTCTGTGTCACATGAGCGTTTCGTTGACACGCATCCATGTAACTCTGATGCTGTCAGCTGCATCGTTGCCTGCACAAGTAAGTGACTTAACAGGTGTGGTAGATTAACACTAACTTATGCAAAAGGACACACGAGCACTCTTGGCAACGTGCATTGTTACCAACGCTCGTCGCCTAGAGGGTGTCGCTCATTGAAAGCCAGAAAACATGCTTTATATAGATTTATGTTGTAGCATCTTGCTTAAGCTCGTGTGTCGTTTCACATTAGATAGAGTTAATCTACAACGTGCGTTACGTGACATGTGCACTAGCGACAACGCAGCTGATGTCATCGGCATTAGGTGAGGCGCGTTAATGCAACGCAATGCAACACAACACAACAGTCATGCGACACAGGCCTAAGAGATAATAGCCTCATGATAATTTGTTTATTTTACATCATCCTCTTTCAAAATTTAACACTATCTCATTCTAAAATAAACATAATTATTCCCTTCCTTTAATAGCTCAAACATCAAAGAATTCTCCGTACATTTTTAACTGTTAATTCGTTTTATGAACACTCTTTCTATTATTTCATAAATAAATTAAAAAAATTACTAGATGGAAATCATTATGAACGGCTGAAAACAAACATTTTATAGAGCTTGGGAAAATAAATTACGCATTTTTCCCCTTACAGTAGAAATACCCCTCTTTTATCCAACCATGAGTACTTTGTTGCATCGTGAATTTGATGATCATGAGATTGCAGGGACTTTTGGAAGTGTCTATGCGACATTTAAAATTCACTATGCTTCGGTATTAATATGCCTTTGATTTCTGACGTCGTAAATTTCTGTCAAATTTCTATTTGACCTTGTAATATTGTTTATTATGTGTCTAATGCTGCATTTTATAATCCTTTTTGATATTATGTATCAAAATACATTATACTGTACTCACAGTTTCAAAAAAATCATTTCCCCCTACTTACACTTTACCCAATTTACATCATTTTCACTACGGTCCCATGAAAAATGCAAAAGAAGGGTTTTACTGTACTATAATATAAATTGGTTTCTTACAAAATTGCATTGTTGCCATATGCAATGAAAATTTCATGGACAAATAGAGCCAAAAAAAGCGACAATTACAGCCATATTAACTAATATAAAAAAAAATGGAAAAAAAAGGAAGCAAATACCTTTATGATGGAAAGGCTTCTCAAAATATTAATCAAAGAAATTAAGCACAACATAGATATTTTTGTTATGAAGTACTCTCGTTAATACTAAAATTTCAAGTGAAGTTTAACGCAATACTTACAATTTTGCTGATACTGGATATTTCTTATGTGAGAACTCTGTATTTCCACTGTACAATAAACTCAAGGATGCTTTATGTACTTCCTCAAAAGGTGTTGTTTTTAGCTCTTCTTCAGTTAATTCTCCCATTTTCATTGCCAGAGCATTATCCACAAATTTTTTCATTTCCACACGCATTAAAATAGTTGCATCTACAAAAATGAAAAACAATACTGTTCACTAACCACAAATGTTAACAGTACTTGAATGAAGGTTCATAAATAATAAATCAATTAACAAAAATTGTTGTCGCTCTTGGAAACCATATACTTAAGTATTTATTAGGTAAAACTTCATATATGTTTTTCAGGGGACTAAAGAGAAAAAATAAATACAGGAAACAAGAAAAGGAAAAAAGAAGAAAAAAGGGAAAAAAAGAAGAAAGGAGAAAAAGAAAATGAGGAAAATGTAGGGGGCAGAATAAAAACTCATCACATTTACAATACTATCATGTTAAGGTTGTAATGTACTGATTTGTTCCTGCCTACAACACGACTGTAGCGGTGCTATCTTTAGCGCTGCGAACATCAGTTGTGTGCCAGCTGACCACCAGTCAACTTTTTCTCGGAAATGAAATATCTTTCTGAACAACACTTTATTATTTGTTTTGCGACTGATTCAAATTAACTTTTATTTCATGTAAATCTAAATCTTTCTTCTGTTCTTCTATTATAGATTTGTGATTACTTCAATCGAACTTTCTAGTTTCTGCAATTCAGAATCTAATATAAATTGATCATTGTCATTCTCATTAATTACCCTCTTTTGTAAAACATGTTCTTCCCCTAATTCATCTTCGCTTTCATCCACATTATCTTTCGTAACATTTTCCTGATTGGTCATGTTTCTAGTTGTTCCTTCTCTTACTAAATAAGTATCAAATTCCATATTAATTAATTTGGCAGTTTGATTACCTAATAAATATTTATTGGAGTCTAAATTATTTGATACCACTGCCGCTTTAGTATATAAAATTCCAAAAGGTCATTGTTGTCGGATTCCGCAATTGGAAGACCAACTAAATGTTGCATTACTGGCGTTTGTATCCATGTTTTCTCCAGCATAACATTCTTGAGAAACATACTTCCTCAGAACTAGCTCAATATCTGATCCAGTATCTCTTAAAATATTATCGAAATTCTTTTCTTTTCCTTTAAATAAATAAGGATTCACTTCGCTAATTTCCTGACCATTTGGTGCTGATTCTATAAACACTAATTGTTTGGGATTAACATTATTCAATTCCGGGCAGTGAGGCTTAGTATGTCCAAAATCTTTACAATAATAACATTGAATGTCTTTTCTCTTTTCAAAATCCTCAGTTTTAACTTTACCTTCTTTTTGCAAGTGAATCTTTTTACCTGCACTACCTACAATTTTTGTACCATCTTTGTCTTTCTTATTAGGCCTATTAAGTTGTTCTTTCAGATATACATCAGAGGTTTTCAACTTAAAATTATTTCTTACTTCGTCAAAAATTTCCAAAGTCTTCACTATTTCTTTAGATTCTTTGAATGTAACCCATTTCTCTATCATTTGTTCTTTGACGACAATGGGTACACATCTCTTCATTTGTTCGGTGACTATAAGATCTTTCAAAATGTACGCTAAATCTAGGCCGTATTGAATAAAATTGTTGTCTTAATTTTTCAGGTGTTGATTTGAATTTCTCTTTCAATAACTGAACTACCTGATCGTAATTTATATCATCTTTCTACTCACAAATTAAATATTGTGTTTCTGCTATTGGCAATAAAGACATTAAATATCGTCCCCAATGTTTGCGATCTATATTTTTTGCCCTTGCAAATATTTCAAAATTTTTTATATACAATTCTATATCATTACTTTCTGGTTCAAAAACCTTAAAATTTTGCATTAAATTAAGTTTAACGTTCTTAACATGCTGGTTCCGACTCTACAAACACCTCATTTTGAATTCGTCCATTTGATGCTTCAGCTTCTACCTTTGCTATTTCTACCTCTTTATTGGCATTAATCTTTCCTAATTCTAATTCATTTTGTAGTAACATTTCCCATTGTTTTTCCTCTTTTTCTATAAATTTAGAATACCATTCCTCCTCAATCTTCATGCTTTTTTATTGCCAATTCTAGCCTATCTAAAGTGAGACTTTTAAAATGTTCAATGCCTAAAGCAATAGCTGCTTTCATTAAAATTTCCTTCAACATCTTTGGTTTAGTGAGAGCGTAGGCTTCTGCGGCCGGAGTCATGATTTACTTGGCTATCCGGGAGACGCCGCGTCCAGGGCACAGGTGCCGACGTTTCGGTCGCCATTCTGCGACCTTCCTCAGGGCGTAGTACTGCCAAGTGCGTAGTGCGCATTGCTGCAGTACTATGCCCTGAGGAAGGTCGCAGAATGGTGACCGAAACGTCGGCACCTGTGCCCTGGACGCGGCGTCTCCCGGATAGCCAAGTTAATCATCTTTGGTTTATTCAACGAGATCTGCCATTAAAATTATTTAAATAATTACCTTTGCCAGATTAAAATTTTTGAAACCTGATGATTCACCTTTTTAAAATTTTCAACTTTGTGATAATTTTAACAATTTTGGGAGTCTTGTAATGTTGTCTTGAATAAAATGTTTTCGAGTCTTTGATTTCCGATTGCCGCACATCACCACACACCTCATGACACAGCAATTAAATGTTTTGGTCACCTCAACTTTCTTCCAGGAAACTCCAAAGTCAAAGTTTTTCCGGTCAGTAATGCATATCTGCCATTATGTTAGGCACATCCCACCGATGCCACCAGTTTGACAACACAACTGTAGTGTTGCAATCTTTAGCACTGCCAACGTCAGTCATGTGCCAGCTGACCACCAGTCAACTTTTTCTGAAACAATATATCTTTCTGAACAACACTTTATTATTAGTGCTCCAGTACATAATACATAAACGATCTGCAGCCACAACCTTGTGGATCTGCCAAGCAGGCCTGCTTATCTCGACCTCTCAATGAATTCTGGTTACTTATTTTTGTTCCTCAACATCATCTCATGTTGCTAGGCAGAAACAAACCACTACATTACAAGGTGGCTCCACACATTTGTTATTTAGCGAACAGCGAGCAACTGTTCGCTGAATCCCAAGTAGTGGGAATGAGTTTCTTGCTATTTGCCATGTAACAAATGTTCAGTGCTCACCCTACCCACCAGCTATTGGTCTTTAGGACACATCAAAGGAAGCGAACATTCGCCGAACACATCAGCTGTTCGGGGTAGAATGAGCAGGAACTCTTAATGAAACAACCCACCGATTATGATTTCCTGTTTCATACTTTATGTATTTAAAATCTCGCTCCACAATGAATTTTATGAAAATAACAGGTGGATCTCCTTATTCTTGATTTGCGCTACTTGCCTAACGTTCTTTTTTTGTAATTATAATTATTATATTATGTTTTTGTTTTTTGAACAAACCTTGAGCAACTAATGGAAATCAATTATTTCACCCTTTTCATTATTATTCTCTTGCGACAGTTTCGAGGATAATTTTTTCCTCATCTTCAGGCTCACGTTGACGTAAGTCACTTCTTTTCTGAAGTTCTTAAATAATTGGATCATTTTTAGATTTGTCTCGCTGAGTATGTTTAAAAACTAATTAATTTTGACAGCGACTACTCACACGACTATCAAAATTACACGACTATCAAAATTACATACATCCTACAAAAGCTTAAACCAATTCAAATCAAATTTGTATACATGTTACAAACCTACTATTTGGTAACATGTACTAAATTGTAAATGTTGTAGGATAATGATTTTAACAATTCTTGTTTTCAGTTCTTGAAAAAGGTAACTAGAGCATTGTAGAAACAAAATCAAGTATTTCTTTGTTTTAATAAACTATTAAATATGTTTGTTAAAGTTTTAACTGTCTTCAATACAAAAGGGAACTAAATATAAATTCAATTACAAATGAAGTAAGAAATTTTTGTTTTTCATGGTCTCAAACATTTCCATACAGAGTTCACTTGAAATATTGGAGGCATTTACTTCACTTTTAATCCGATAAATACTTGGCTTTCATGAAGGACACTCTTTACTGCATGCTATATCATATCTAAAAATTGTTTGAAGTTAATTTTGTAATTACTTAACATCAAAAGGAAGGAAAGGTACTTCAAAATATATTTTAATTTGTTCGTAGCAACCAGCTCACCAAAAATTCAGATGGATTAATTTTTTGTTGTCCAATTATCATTATATTTTGGCTTCTGATTTTGGAACATGAAAGTTATAGGGAGATCCAATCATCACATTTTGTTAACTTTGAAATTAACAACTGGTTTAACATATCCAATTCTGATGTTTCACGATCAAGCGATGAAGGTCTTCAAATCAAATCTTCACCTGCCTTCAAGCTTAAAGCTATGGGAGAAAGAGGGCAGGCAATGCATTATTTTCAGGGCCATAATGGGTTAAACATAGCAAAATAACAGAATAACCCCCTTTTTATACTTTTTGAGGAAAACTGTAGAATGAAGGAAAGTAAAACATCATGTCAGAAGCGACATCCTGTACAGAATGTTATGTCTACCATATTTGCTCGTGAATAAGCCGTGACTGTACAAGTCACACTAATGACCTTTGTCACAATAGTTGGGGAAAAAAACTTGTGTACAAGCCGCCAAATAATTCTATGTTGCTCAGTAAATTTTATAATAAAAATATGTACTTTTTTTTAAAAAATAGGTAAATCCATAATGTGAAATTTGGAGGGAGCAGTGCCAGGCCAAATTTGACTGGCTGTTTCTGCACATCCATCAGAGCGCAACAGTTACTTCCAACACTGAGAACAACTGAGGCAACATGACGACACGATACCACGTGGCTTGCAAAGTGGTGAAAAGTTTTAAAGTGAGTGACATTTCTAATAAGATGGATGGGAGCAAGGACGACATGTTATGGAACATTGCCAGCGATTGTGTAAGTGACAATGAATCAAGGGGAGATGTGAGTGAGTCTGGGAGCATTGGAAATTAATTTATCATGTATCAGCCATCATCCCAGCTTGTTTGAACACTAAAAGTCACTACAATTAAATCAGAGAATTATGCTGCAAAGAAATATCAGTTTTTGAGAGAGAAACTTACTTTGAGTTCCTCCTTACAAAAATGTGGCCAATTCTTGCTCTTGGGATAAATTATTTCCTCTAAGCAAGAAATGGTAAAGGAAATAACTTACTAAATTCTACACATGCTAAACAAAGTAATACAAATTACTCGAAGGTATTCTTGGTGGAACTCCCAGATTTCCATAGGCATAATCAGGATGAATAAGAAAATCAGCTTTTTCTTCACATTTCATTGTTGACAGACCAATTTCAAGTCCTAATATGCAACTTCCAGTATTCAGCCTAAGCATCGCAATTGACCCTCTTAAATAAGTTGAATCATATGGTTCATCCTTTTCCTCAATATAGCTGTTATAGTGGAACCACACAAGAGCATTTTCTGGCACCACTTCACCATAGCCTTCAGACAGTATCTGAAAGACAATACAAAGATTAAATAAGAAAAGATTCACAAAATCCCTGCAACTATGTGGAACGTTCATGCTTAAGGTCTGGTCAGATCACTATCATTTTCCTAACTGTAACTGATACTGAAATAATCTATATAAATGTATTGTTTTAATTCTAAATTATCAGAAATAGAGCATTTGATTAATTACTGTGACATACCAATATGTAAGTGTGACATACCAATATTAAATGTTATTTGTCGTAAATGGGTGGAAATGCTAGGGTAATTAAATAGGAATATGGCACCTTAGCAATGGCACCCAAGTTGTTGTCAAGATAAATAAATATTCATCTGGCATTGAAAGTGACAGCGTGGCTAGTCAGATTTGAAAACGATTTCGGGATTGGTTGGAGAGAGCAACGATAGTCTACTACTGCGGAAGTATGTCTGATTTTTTGAGAAGAAAACAGTACAAAGGGGGAATCTGAGGTTCGGAGGGCTGAGCAGTAATAAGAAAACGTACATTCTGTCATATGTGGTGATGCTGTGCGGGTCACTCGCGGATAGATAATTTGTGTGATTGGAACTTGTAATTTTTCACGAGGTTGAGGAACGTTGGACTCCGAATAATTTACAGTGTGTTAAAAGTATAGCTCATGAACAATTTGGACTTCAATTATTTTTACAACACGCGGAAATTAGAACTTGTGAGAAGTCGTCTATGATAGGACTCGGAAATATTCTGGACGAGTAATTATTTTTTGTGGAACTTTAAAACATTTCCGCTGTGTAATCGTAAAGAACTGGGTATTATTTTGCAAGTTTAATTGAACTAGAATTATGAATATTTGAAGTAGTGCAGATCAGTGGCTTGGCAACGTTCACGAGGAAGAACGCGGTACCTCGACTCTGGAATTCGCATCACCCAGGAGAAGAGAAGATGGTCCTTCGAGGCGACGTCGATTAAGAGCGTGCGAAGTACAGTGCAGTATAAAGGTTTGAACAAGGTCATGACCAAAGGACAGTCTTTCTGTTGCAATGAGCAATAAATCCTAATTTTCTTTTGAAAGGAAGGAAGAAAAAGAAAAAAAGGGAAACAATAATTTTCATTGGCCAATTCGAACTAATAAGTAGCTAGATAAAATATTTATTTTCAGATTCCTCGCCAGTCTGTATGGATGGCAGATCAGGTAATCGGCTATCAATAGGTAATAGAGATTATTTCAGACACAACCCATCGACCCAGCTAGTGGGACAATATTTAGTTTTCTTTGAAGCAATAATAGCTAAATATATTATCGTAACCTCTTTCCTGGCACCCATGTTAACATAACTTCGGAAACACGTTACGACGAAATGCACAATGATTGTGAACAGTTTGTGGGCATGTTTCATTACATTACCAAAATTAATGTTAAATATTTAAAGCGAAAATGTGGTTGTGATGGTCAGTTACAATGTATTTATATACAATACAAACATTCACATTTTCACTTCAATTATACTAAATATAATACTCCTTGTATTTTGTATGAACATTTACTTTCATTTGCAATTCTGATTTGTATGACTCTTTGTCAGGAAAACTGAGCATGTATGGTTCTTCATTTGTTTTTCCAATTTATTTTATTCAATGAGGAAATGAACGAAATAGTTAGATCATTGAGGAAAGATGGTGTATTAAAAATTCTAATGGCAAAATTTATACATAAACATGTAATAAAATTCATTAAAATATGTAACAAATAAAAAAGGATATAATATGCAATATCAAAATTTGATCTTATTTGCAGATCACCTACAAAGTAAATTTCCACAATTGAAATTACATTAAAAATTATTTATTAAATCAATTTAAAAATGAATATCGCTTCTATTACTGAATTAAATTTAAGAGTTCATTTTTATGTTCAAGAGCAATGATTACTATTATATAACCGTGGAAACACTACAACCAGCATACAATCACTAACATTGTCATCGTAGAGTTTCACATTTGGGTCTTCCACTTACTCTCGTAAATTTATTTAAATAAAGAAACAAGTAACAGATACTTTCCACACTTCAAAATAATATTCTCAGCTCCTGTACAAGCATGTAGTAGAAAAGGATAGACCACGATAGACCTAGACCCACATAGACTGTTCACGACTGCGACTTCATATGGGTTACCTCATGTCGTCAGCAGGCAATTTTAAAATGTCTAAGAATAAATACTGATTTTTTTCTAAAACTTATTTTTGAAAATTCTTTAAATATTTTTTGTGAAATTAATATTAAGATAACTGATAAAATCATTAAAAATTTGCAAAATACATAATTTAGAACAAAATATGTAAAAATATGTAACGAAAAATTTGCATATTGTGTTATGATTGCCTGATTCGTCAAGTGGACAATTTTGAACACAGAAAGACAAAAAATAAGTAATTACATAAAAATTTGGTCTCTAGTAATAACGATTTCAATTGTAATCCAATTTACTCTATTTAATTCCCATTCCACCAACTTGATTTCATATATATTAATCAATATTTAATGTAGAATCAACTAAAAATTAGTTGCTGGGAAATTATTTCATTAAGCAAGGAGAAATGAAGGTACTGTTGGGAATTAAGGAAAAGGAGTTACTAATAATAAAACAGTTTTTGAGGCTTTTGAAGAAGAAAAAGTTGATCCCAAAAGCAATTTCTGGGCTTAGAAAAAAAAAAAGGAAAAGAATAAAGGAAGGGACAAGAAAAGACAGAGGGAAGAATGAAAGAAATAAAAAAATAAAAAACCTTTACCTTTTTTTTTACTTTTCCATTTGGTACAACATCAGTCATGGACTTTGCAAGGTGAGAGAAAGGAGAATCAGTTGTTGCATCATATGCTGGGTCAGGAGTATTTTCATCTTCTGTCGGTCCCAAGCAACTAATATTCAAGTGGTGGAAGAGATTTGGCCCCTTATAGGCAGTCTGCTGTTCAAGGGCTGCATCTTCGTTCACTTGAACAGCAAATTCTGCTCCAGATTCTGAAAGATCCCTAGAAAGAAGAAATGTACCATTGACACTTCCTATCAAAAGGGGAAAATTCTAGTTTTGACAAACAAAAAACTTGATTAGAGTGGTTTCAAGTAACAAACCGTGGTGAAACACTGAATTACATTTATTATAGCCTTCCTGACATAACTTATTATATTATTGGTCATAGAAATCCATGGTGATAGGGATGAGGGGTAGTGAGGGAGTTTTCAGGGGAATCTTTTGGTCAGGGTAGCTGATGAAGTGGTTAGAGCTAACTTTCGGTCCAACAGTTACATTTTTTGCGCTCTTAAGATATTTGTGATTGTATAGTTGATCAATCAGTGTGTGTGTTACGATGGTGAGAATAAATGTGGTCCTCTGTGTGTGGTACCAAAAGGAGCGTATGGCTGACACTAAGTATATTCAAAACCATGGGATTCATTGCAACAGTTTATGTGGCCAAGTGGAAGGCATTGTGTGATGGCTTCAAGTGGAAATGTAGTAAGAAAGACACCCTTCATAAGCATAAGGGTTTTGTGCAAAACAAGATGTAGACCACAAGAAGAAAAATAAATATGAATGGTTCTCACCTTTCCTTGGGAACATCTCCAATTGGTATGAAACATTGAAGAAATAGCACAATAGCACACGGAAAAACTGCCAATATGCTAAATTTTTCTTCACTTCAGAGTGCTTTCCACAATTCTGAAGGGAGGGCCTAAGAAGCCACTCCTATATCTTCCCATTATCCTCCCCTTCCTCTGCAAGCATCTGAGCAAACCTAGTTCTCTACTTTAACCTTTTGCAGTCCTGTGCCCCATGCAGCAGGACACAGTTATTTCCTCATTGCAGCCCCTTTAAATCCCCAGGTACATGATTGAACCAGTCAGCCGGACCATGTCATAAGCAACAGTTACTGTACTCAGGTTCCAAACAATTTTTTTATTGTTAGAAAAAACTTTTAAAGTTATTTGACTAATTCATAATACATAACTATGCAAGTTAATGATTAATCCAGAGAGCTTCACCCAATCGCTAATGAAATAACCCTGTAGAATGCATTGTCAGAGCAGTCCAAGTCATCACTGATGTCTCTTTCTTTGTATTATTAAGAATCGCTCAAGAAAATGTTTTCTAATTCTTAGTTTCCTGAACATTGTTTACACTCAGAATTGTTCACAGATTCATTCAGTTCATGCTGTGACAATCTCAAACACTTAATTCTCGATGCCATTGTAAGTATAACTGCAGCCTCAAAAATTAACCAATTTCAAACATAAAAAATGGGTAAAATCTGGCTAAAATGAAGGAAATTCCTGCCTAATCTCTCCTCAAGAGAATTAGTTGTACTGGTAACCAGTGCTATCAACCTGAGTGAAATAGCACAAAGTTACAAATAAACGGGACAAAGGACCAGGAAAAAAAAAGGTCCTGTGTTGCCGGACTGCATGATGATGAAAAATGAAATGACCACAAAGGGTGAACTTCTAATCTTATAATTAACATCAACAATTTAAAAAAAGGTATTTCTATTCATACTTTTCCATGTAACTTTCTATTCCCAAGGATGGATATGAGCCACATTTATTTAAAACTTCTATTTATAATGAACTTGCATATACCAAAAAAAAATTTTAACATGAAAATATTCACCACCAACATCATGCTAAGCTAGTTAATTCTTTACTCTAATATCAACCACAGATTACTGACAGGTCATGCCACGTATTTCCTATGGAGGCTAGGAGTTTTGTTGAGTTCTGGACCACCCCCTCTGCTTTACCAACATGGTTGAAATATAAATAAAATATACCAACAAGCTTTGTTTACAACATTAAAAGAAAATGTTGACTTCCACATAATAGAACCTATTTGCACACTACAGGTTTGACTGAATACCATATTACCGACCCTCACCACCACCCCACTCTTGTTGCATGCAGTGAAATAAAAATTCAAGAAAACATTTACCTACATTAATTGACAAAAATCAGATGACAACACAACTCTCTACACTATATACAGTCAAAACAGGTGAGCATGTGTATTAACTCATGCTTGCATTCAAATGTTTCATTTAAAGAATCTTAATTTTAGAGTTAAGACAGCAAAGTAGAATGTGAAGATTGATGAAACATTTGGACAGAAAGGAAATGTGTGAGTGAGCCCTAAAGCATGACCAGTGCCAATCTTCCAGGTTTTGTTTCACTCTTCCGATTCCTACAGTTTTGATCTAGGTCACAAATAACAAACTGCTCCATCATTTGTCATTATAGCATGCAGCTGCCCAGCAGCAAACACAAAGCATTTGAATTTCCATTCAAAGTCCTAAGAAAAATCAAATGTTCTTACAGCAATATCATTCAATTCTGATTTCACTGTAGTTTATATGAAAACTGAATAACATTTGTCGTTTGACTAAAAGAACAGTGCTAGAAAGGATTTTTTTTTCTTCACATTATGAAAAATGATCTAAAAAACTAAAAGAATTCTTTTAATAGATTTTGTAGTTAATAAACGTTTTCAACTTGTAGTTAATAAACTTTTTGACTGAATCGGCAACCAAAGAAAACAGCAACGGAATTATTAAAACCTCCTGTACATTCAGTGATATCTGGAAACATGTTGAAATCTTAATGAAAGACAGATGGGACAGCAAGTGGTCCATGCTCAATGCCAGTGAACTCCATAAACAAATAAGAAATTTCTTCAATTTAAAAACGAGTGCTGAATTAAATAGAAAAGAACAAGTAGCAATATCTAGAATCCAAACTGGACACTGCAAATTGAGTCGTATCCACTTATTTAACAAAAGCCCTCCTCCCACCTGCAACCACTGTGACAACTCCACTCTTCTCCATTTAAACCATGTAATTAACCACTGTCCTCATTACAACACTCTTAAACAACAAATTCTGACTCATTTACCTTAATTTTGGAATCCCCTAAATACCAAGAAAAAATCCTTAATTTTTACAAAAAAATTCAAATATTTACTGATATATAATAGTTATTAACTACTGTCAACAATTTAAGAAACCATGTCAATTTTTGTTAACATATTTGTTATTACTGTAACTAAAACAACCAAATGTATTATTTAATTGTCGCTAATGACCATCGCTGTTGATGCGACAATAAATAAACTAAAAAAAAAAACAAAAAGGAAAAAATAAACTTTATATTGATGTTTACCTTATGTTCAGGCCTTCTGTCAAGTGTTGAATGGAATCCTCATTGTCAGGTTCATCATCACTCAATGTTGAAACGCTATTCAACACATCCATTTCAAGAAAGTTAGATGTCCTGGGAGATATCAAGAAGACAAGTTCAAATGCATGTATGACATTGTATTTAGTTGTTTTGTAGTTGCATTTTAGATGATTTGTATTGTAGCGTATTTAGAAAAACTGTGCATAAAATCACGATTATAAAAAAATAGTCGTCATAAAAAATTATAATGATAATAACTAATAATCGGTGCATCTCTATTTTCAAATTCCTCCTATCCCACTATAATCAAATATTAATTGTATCATTATTACAACATAAATAATTTTTCGTAAACAAGATAGGAACCTAACAAATTCTTTTTCACACATTCAGACAAACTAGGTATATAACAGTCCCCAGGTTAATTTCATACATTTTTCACATTTGAGAACTTTTTCTTTCAAGGAACCGGTATAGTTATTTAGTAAATTGAGAGTACAACACAAAAATTCCAACACATGTTTTACCTCAAGCAGGTCCCTCAAAACGCACGTGCAACGAAATGCACCAACGCTTTTACCGCAATGGAGAACACTTTCAAATTACAATTTCACAATCTTACTTTCATTTCCACCACATCTATACTTAGGTTTTTCTAACGTGGCGGCAGAGGGTAGTATCTCCAAGATGGAATTCGGCAAGACTTTCTGCGTCTTTCTTGATTCTGGCGCAAGATGTCGCATGATCGCGATCGCACCAAGCAGTGCTGCAGATCAAGCAATTCTAGCGGCAGGATTAAGAATGACTCAAAAAGTCGTGCCAAATTTAATCTTGGAGATACTACCCTCTACCATCACGTTAGAAAAACCCAAGTACAACACGATCCTAACAGGTGGTCGTAAAAGCAGTATGTTACAAGGACGTGAACGGAAGGGCTCCAAAACAACGTTTACTCCGATTTAATCATAATGACACTTAAAGATCAAGTGCTGGAAGTAGAAGGGAACATCGTCATCCAATATAAAAAATAAACAATAACAAGCTCCAATATAAAAAATTTAAGTCGTAACGAAGCTTTCGATTGGGTAAAAGCGTCCATCCAGTTCGTGACCGTAAAGTGCCACTGCTTTATAGCTTTCTTATATTTCGATTAAAACAATAAATTTGTTGACACATCCTCAGATGTGACGCTATCACCCAATCGGGAGCTTCATTGTACTATAGTCAATGGGCTTCTTCTTTTAATTGAAGTGTACTTTCTGATTTTAGTTTGCAACTTATCTGGATGGATATTTATTCTCTGTGTCTAACTGTATAATCAATATAATAATATAATTTACAATATAAAATATAATAGACAACCCTCGCACTGTACCTTTCACAGTATATTTTTGACGATTGGCCACCAAGGTCGTCCATTCAAAAATAGTATGCGCGGGAAATGTCATGACTACTAGGCTTTTTTTAACGTGGCATCTTTGGGTAGTATCTCTAAGATGGAATATGGATCGGCTTTTCGCGTTTTTCTTGGTCGTGCCATACTCGTGATATACTCTTTGGGTCGTGCCGCTACAATCGCTTGACCTGCAGCACTGCTTGATACGGTCGCGATTATGCGACATCTTGCGGCAGGACCGAGAAAGACGCAAAAAGTCGTGCTATATTTCATCTTGGATATACTACCCTCAGATGCCTCGTTAGAAAAAAATCAGTTGTGCAAAAATCAGTTTAAAGATAGGCAAAGTGACGTCAGAGAGCATTGAAGTTGATATGCACACTGTAATTCAAAATTAAAAAATTAGGCGTATGAAGAGGATAACGAGAAATGCATTGAAAAACAGAAAACGCAGTACCGAGCTTAAGAGTATTTTTCGAAATTGTTCAAAAATAATTAGAGCGAGAAAAGAAAATTGCTCAGGAATCGTATTTAAAGAATATTCTAGTCGGAAAGGGACAGTATTTTACAAATATGTTCGCAGAAGAAAGGGAAATGAAGAGGACATCCCAGATGTTTGTGAATATGGAAACACACTCATCACAGACGAAACGAATTTAATAAGTATTTCAGTTTGGTTTTCATAAGAAATACGAACCATCCACTAATCCAAAGTTCTTCGGTAACAAATCAATTTAATATTGAAGTGAACGTTCTACAGAATAAAGTAAAATCTATGAAAAATGGTAAGTCAAGGGGTCCTGACGACATTTCAATGGACATAATTAACTACGAGGAGAGGCAATATTACCGTACTTAATTAGAATATTTCACGTGTCGAAGAACAATTCAAAAGTATCTGAAGATTGAAAATTAGCTTTTGTAGTACCAATCTTTAAAAGTGGGGACAAAACTATGTAATTATAGGCCAGTAAGTCTCACGTCAGTGGTCTGCAAACTTATGGAGCATCTAGTAGCGAGTTACATTAAGCAAGAATGGGAAAAAAATGGCTCTATCATGGCCAACACGGATTTAGGACTGGTTATTCATGCGAAAGTCAGGTAGTCACACTATTTCACGATCTAGCAGATGAAATTGATGCTGGCAGGAGAGTAGACGCAATAGTTATAGATTTTGCGAAAGCGTTCGATGTTGTATCACATGATCGACTTGTTCATAAATTAATGAATACAGGCATCAATCCCAGGGTGGTTGCGTGGATTAGCGGTTTTCTGCGAGATAGGAAACAGAAAGTCCGAATGCCGGCGGCGCTAGCCGAATGCGTTTACTACGCTTCGTGAAGTCACGAAGGTTAAGGGCATTCGAGACTCGCGAGTTCTTGGTTGGGTGACCGGCCAGGAACCCCGGGATCTAACGGCGTCGAGTCCCTTGCCGAAGGGATAAAAGGCACTGACTGACTGCGACGTGACGAGACGAGACGAGAAATAGTAAAAGCACATTAATGGAGGATTACTCCTCAGTGCAAAGCGCTCAACGCCCCTTAAGGGGCTTGCAGACGCGTTGCGTCAAGGTGTAGACGCAACAAATTATAAAAAAAAAAAGAAGAAGAATTGGGCAAGAGTTATCTTCCTGTGCAAGAGTCAGGAATATCGCAAGGGAATGTGATTGGACCTCTTCTATTTCTAGCGCTCCTTAATGATTTGCCAGTACAATTAATGTCAAATATTCGACTATTTGCGGACGATTGCATAATATATCGCATTAGAAATTCGAAAGATGATGAAAACATTCTGCAACGGGATCTTGATGCGTGATATTACTGGGCGGAAAATAATGCCATGATTGTAAATAGCTCTAAAAGCAAATCCATTACTTTTGGCAGAGGTTATAATGACAGCGTAACAAATTACCACTTAAGTAACGACGTTATTCCGAGAGTTTCTTCGTGCAAGTATCTAGGAATCCATTTCGATAGTAAATTAAGCTGGAAAAGTCACTTAGATTGTGTTGTAGGGAAAGCGTGGAGATCTCTTCCTTTTGTAATGCGCACCTTAAAAAAGAGTTCAGTAAACGCGAAGGAAATTGCTTATTTATCGCTTGTTCGTCCGATAATGGAATATGGAGCATTTTGTTGGGATCCGCACAAAATTATGAAGTGTAAGAATTTGGGAACGATTCAGCGTAGAACAGCTAAATTTACTTTCAGGAACAAGAAAATGGCAAATTGGGATTCACTCGAAAACAGGCGAACATTGGCAGGACTCTGCGCTTTGTATAAAGCTTATAGTGGCCATCCAGCTTGGAAAGAAATGAAACGGCGGTTAAGTAGTCTACGTTCATCAGTAGAGGGAATCACAGACACAAAATAAATTTAAGACAGCTGAGAACGGATGTCGGGAAATTCTCTTTCACAAATCGAACAATAAGGGATTGGAATAGATTGCCTGCAAAAACCTTTTAAACCTTTCCTCGAAGCGTTCAACAGTTTAGAAAACTAATTTAGGGTATTTCTAATTGTAAGTTTATTAGATCGTTAACTAAGAATATCAAGTTTTACAGTGAAGTGAGGTGTCGTGCAGTGTTAATGCAGAAATAATGAAGGAAATGTTTTTAGTGTTATAGTGATGTGAAGGATAGTATATATATGAAGATATCTTGAGCCAGGTAAAACTTATAAATATCTGGGCATTCAAGAATGTGAGAACATCTCGAACGACACAACGAAAGAGAGAATTCGCAGGGAGTATTACAGAAGAGTGAAACTTGTCCTGCAATTCGCTCTGAATTCCAGGAATAAAATATCTGCAACAGGTAGTTTGGCTGTGCCTGTAGTCGAGAACAGTTTCGGAATAGTGAATTGGTCTGAGCAAGAAATTCGAATTATGGATCGAAAAACTTGAAAACTGCTTACAATACATCATATCGCCCTCCCTCGAGCTGATGTACATATACTTTATGTGTCACAAGGAAGGAGGAAGAAGCCTCAGCCAAATTGAAGCCTCCTGGCCTAGTGCAACAGTCGGGATGGGAAAGTATGTAGTCAGTCATCAATATATGCCACTAATGAGGCAGGTCATGAAATCTGACCAAAGAATGGGAGACCGAGGCATTGTTAGTGTGGCAAGAAGCACTGAAAAAATTACTTTGAAAGTCACGCAGAATAGCTGACACTGAACTTCTGATGCTACTAAATATGAAACGTGAGACACAAAAAAATGTTAAAGAAATCGTGGAGAAACAAAACACTCAATGGAAAGTATCTAAAAGGAATGGACAAGATACAGATCAATAAAAATAAATCATTTATGTGGCTGAAAAGGGGAAGAATGGACCAGAATCGGGCGGTGAATTTTTCATTCCCTAACGAAGGACATGATGAGAGATAAGAGCGCACATTTTATTTATTTATTTATTTATTTATTTATTTATTTATTTATTTATTTATTTATTTATTTATTTATTTATTTATTTATTTATTTATTTATTTATTTATTTATTTATTTTACGTCAAAAAAAGTTAAAAGTGTGTATGACGTGCTATGGGGAGAAGTGAATTCTGTGCACGTTTTCAAACTTCTGTGATCCCTAAACTAAGTCATATACTACTTGAATTTTGAATTAATAAAAAATAATAAAAAACTGCTCCCATATAATAAAATCTATTTTCAAGGATAAATAAGCATTACATTTTGGGCTTTTATCCACGATGCCCTTCGTCAAGGAATAATACTTCCTGCCGCGACAACAAAGAAACGATAATTTGAATAACTATATTTATTTATTTAGTCAAAAACAGTTAAAAACTGTATGTGACGTATGGGGGAGAACATCATTTGGGCACGCTTTCTTGAGTTTCAGAATCCCTTCCCAACTATTTAACTATTAATAGTTGAAAGATGAAATAATAATAATAATAATAATAATAATAATAATAATAATAATAATAATAATAATAATAATAATAATACATTGAAAAAAGCGAGAGATAAACATTTCAACAACTAGATATTTTCGTTCCCGAATTATAGAAAATTTATTTGTAACAGTAAACGAACGAACATATTTGATTTTTCTCTATTGCTAACAAATAGAAACTCTCCCTAAGCTCTGCTACCACTACAAGCGAAAGGAAAGCTCAACAAAACGTGAGCATAGTGAAGCTACATTTACGTCCAGAACTTCATTGCACGAAGTAGTTTTATTTTTGTTTAACATTTATCAACAATATGTAAATGCATATTTGTGCAAAATACATCAACATTTTACATCTTATCAAATCTTATTTTGTACTCAGATACTTGCGATTATACAAGGTTATTGGATCCGAGATTACCTCGGGTACGAAAACGTCATTTTCTACCCAGACGGTTGGATACAAGATGGGAACACTCCGAATCTTCCCAACCGTGCACCCGTGACTGCACACAAGTTTCAGTCACTACATCCACCCGCAACTCAAAACAAATTTAGTATTTTAGATTATGAAACATCTTCCTCGCCTTCCTGGACTTCATAACCCGTCTCTGCTATCGACGTGTATTACCCGCGTAATTTTTCCTGAATGATGACCTTGCTTCTTTCTCCCTAGAGCAATAAATAGTTGAAGACCAAAGCTCACACCGAGCAGTGATGACAACATTCCAAACACATCTTCATTGGCGCGTAAGAAAATATATTTACTCTTGAAACCGAGAACTCCTGGTCGTATTTTCCTAAACAATATGTAAAAAAATGACCAAAGCAGATCGAGATCCATCACAGGAGATACCTCGATCTCCTGGGAAAATTAGAACTCAATTTATTGAGAAAGTTGCGACAGCATGCCTGATATTCCAGAGTGGCTTTGCTTCATAAAATCTAGTGGCCGATGTCTTAACTAATACTCTACCCGCATTTCTCCAAGCCATCGTTCAAGAAACGTTGCGCGATTGATAAGGCACAAACCAACCACACGAAAATACTGACCAGGTCACAGACACTATCATAAGAGAGCAGAATATTAATTTGGGCGGTGACTTTTCACGTCAACATGTGAAGAAATTACAATGTACCGCCCAAAATCCGTACATTGTAGTCTCGACTCTGCCCTTCTGGTAAAACAAACCAACACTGTGCAACGAGATTAAGAACGCCAATCAACAGTTAAATCTGCATCGAAACATATCCATTTTTTTAAAAATAATTTCCTCCCTCCAAAACTCTTAACCCAGTACGGTCTCCATATGAACCTTCCTGGAAAACATGGACTCGGTAACAAGCTTGCCCAACACATCAACTCTATTCCTATGCACTCTCCTGCCAAAAATCTATCCCTATCACTTTCCTTACGTTCTCCACCCCCACGTGTGTGTACACACACACACACACACACATACATACTGCGGTTTCTACAGAGCTGCCTCTTAAGACCACTCAAGGCCCGTCACCACGGTGGCATCATGGCACGGTTTTCCCCGCCTTTCTCTGTCTTGCCGCTAGGTGTCGCATGCTCGCGACCTTGCAAACTGCTGCAGATGAAGTCCCCTGATAACGAAAAAGTGGATAAATTCAGTGGCTAAATTAAGGGAAAAAATTATCTAACACGTGATGTAGCTAGAATCTCGGTTTTGTGGGTCCTTAATACCGGAAAGTCAATTGACGTCAAAACTTGTCTGATGTATGTGAACAAAACTAGCGCCTAAACCATGCGTAGGATTGTTTTCAAATTCAAGAACACCTGTGGTTTTTGCGTGAGTCGAAGCTATGCTATTTTGAAAAACATTCATTAATTTTCTGGGGGAATTAATGTGAAGCCCTAGGGATGTTTTCAAAATTTTCTCAAAAATGACTCCGAACTTTTTCTTTAAATTTCTTGTAAGAATAAAGTTAAATACAATCATAAAGGTCGCATAGGTCCGATTTTCAAGGTTAATTCTGAATTTTCGGAAATTGTAAGGGAATGTTCTTTTTCGGCAACGACAACAAAATTGAAGATAGAGATTTTCTTTTAAATGCAATTTTTTGTCCATAATTAGTTCTTTCATTGAAGTGATACAAAATTTTCGAAACATTTAGTAGTTTCTGTGAAATATTGCGTGAAATGTGTGCAGTTTAAAATAAACAAAATTTTCTCGAAAACTGCTCCAATTTTTTTCTTTAAACTTTTGGTAGGTATAGTACTAAATGTAATCTATACTAAAGTACTAAAGTATCATAAACGCCACATTGCTCTATTCTTCTGTTTTTTCAAAAGTTACAAAAAACGATTTTTTTACTTGTCTTGCACGTCGGTAATATTTATATTAGAGACGATTATTTCATATTATTATATTTATGAGTACATGCGCTTTAAATAATTTCGTATAAAGTTTCCCGAAAACTCAACGGTTTTCAGTTTAAAAGAGCTCAAAATTCCGCATTTCCAAAAACGCAAATGGTAATGACACTGTTTAAGTTTAGTAACCCCACAATTTGTAAAGAAGTTTCTCTGTTTTAGTTACACTCTTCA
Source organism: Teleogryllus occipitalis (assembly GCA_011170035.1). Taxonomy (NCBI): domain Eukaryota; kingdom Metazoa; phylum Arthropoda; class Insecta; order Orthoptera; family Gryllidae; genus Teleogryllus; species Teleogryllus occipitalis. The sequence continues at coordinate 287,608 of BLKR01000934.1, forward strand.
ATATTCCGAATATTATTAAATTCCATTGAAAAATGGGTACTGCCCGTTTATAGATACTCTCTGCATTTATTATCGTGTTTGACGGACGTGTTTTGGACACATCGATATGACGAAGATGATACACTTGCGGTTGAAACGAATCGATCAGGCTTCACTACGTTGAATTCCGACTGGTTCACGCGAAACACGTTCGTCATTGTCAATACCCTTTTTTCGTGAAAATTTTACTGCTGAGTTTACGGCATTACGTTACTGTTAAGTTTGCATGGTGAATGAAGCCTAAGAGCCCTTATGAATGGCAAAAGGCGTCAAAACGAAAAACAATGTTTACTTTAACGAAATCAAGATATAGTATAATGAATTAGTTTACATTTGCATTGGATAATTTTAAAAAAAGACTCAATATGCCTGTAACAAATAATGTACTTCCGGGTCAATGACCCCCATCTCGATCGGGTTTTTGGCCAGTTTCCCTGATCCATTGAGCAAATGCTGAGATGGCCCCTTGATTTGCTTCTGAACGTAAATGTAGCTTCACTATGCGCACGTTTTGTTGAACTTTCCTTTTGCTTGCAGTGGTAGTAGGGCTTAGGGTGAGTTTCTATTTTGTTAACAATACAGAAAAATCAAATCTGTTCGATTCTTTACCGTTAAAAATAAGTTTTCTATAATTTGGCAACGAAAATATCTAGTTTTTGAAATGTTAATCTCTCGCTTTTTTAAATTTGTTTTTATTATTATTATTATTATTATTATTATTATTATTATTATTATTATTATTTTCAACTATTAATAGTTAAATTATTGGGAAGTGATTCTGAAAATCAAGAAAGCGTGCGCAGATGATTTTCTTCCCCACACGTCACATACAGTTTTTGACTAAATAAATAAATAAAAGAATTCGAGCCGCTGTGGCCGGTTGAGCCACCGAGAGCGGGCGGCGAGTTCTGAATTCGATGCGCAAATATTAAACATTCCTTTGCAATCTTCTTGGTATTTTATTACTATTTTCGGCTGTTTCGTAACTAATATTGTTGTGCTTAAATAATGTAATCAATATAATGTTAAATATTGATTAATGTGATAATGCGTTTAAATATTGATTAATTATCCAATTCCTGTCTGAAATTTTTCAAATACAATACTGTCTATCTTCGCACAAATATCCCGAAACTCCTGTTACTGACCGTGTTACTTGTCCGCAGGAATGGGAACATACCCAAACATGAATGTATTTAGGTAAGATTCGTTTATTTCTACTCCCATATATTTACATTTTCTCGTCAATTGTCTTAGGGCAACATCAATTTATATTTCGTACAGCGTTGGGGACAGCAACCCCGCCATTGCCCTCACGTAGTGTTGAAGTCGGCCGAGGAAATGTTTCCGATTTTTATGATTGATATATCATTGTACAGATCGTTGATTGCTCTTACGTAATTGACAATTATTCCTAATCTATCTATTGCCAACACATTTTGTAACTTTCGAACTCTATCATACGCTTATTCTGGTCCATGAAGAATACGCTTTATTCTGGTCAGGTGTACTTAATTTTGTAACAAAACCAAAATTTAAGAAGAATTTTAATCGAAACTTTTTCATGTAATTTTCTATGGTTGAAAGTGAATGAGCTAATATATTTAAATTTCATTTTTAGTATGAACTTCAAAGCATGTTTCATAAAAAAGTACGTGAATTAATCCCTCCGGAGGCGCCACGCCTAGCTAGATTATTACTTCTTTTGGTCATCGCCGCATCTACGGATGACCGGACGCGTAGCCACTGCCTAAGCTCGAACACTTCGGGACCCCGTCTCAATTGACAATGAATCGGATAAGTGAGTAAATAATGTTATTTCATGTCTGTACGGTATTTGTACTCATATCGATGTTTAAGGTACAAAGGCATCTAGTCTGTGGCAATGCCACGAATTCTATTTGAAGGTCGTTTTGAAAGGAAGGTTGTGTGTAGAACAATGTCAAGTGATTTCGAAAGATCGAAAAAGACGCTAATAAGTGCTTTATTTCGTTTCATAGATGAAACAACGTCTTAAATAGTTGCAACCAATGGTGTGGTGGGGATGGGGAGAGGGCAGCGACTGATCCTTTATCAAACCCCATTGCCGTGACGCACCGTGGTACTGCACGCGACAGCTCAGGCCCTTTGTCAGGCGCCCCACCTCTACTCCTATGACGCTCTCAACCCTTGACCCTGGACCCAGCACCCCGCCTCAGGGAGTCTCAGGCCGCCTTGCTGTTCGGTGCTCGCCTCGTGGCGACACGCTTCACCGGACACTGAAGCTTCTTCCGGGTTTCCCGTCGCCGCCCACCCGGAGGCACCCTGTCAGCTAACGGATCGGTCCGGCGACACGTGGCTCTTAAACTGGCGATGAAGTGCCGCGTCCGCCTGCCTTTCTTCGCTTACCTGCTGCCCCCTTGCCAATCTGTCGCCTGGGAACACCTCAAGCCTTGACTGGGTGACGTGTGTGCCACAACAATGTAAGTGATAGATCTTGCTACTTACAGTTGCCAACGTTCAGCTTTCAACCCACAGATTAGAGCCATCTTTTTTGTGTGTGTGGTTTCGCCAATCCGGGGTGAGTGACCGGGGGAAAAATAAATTATTTTTACAGGACCTATCGAAATAGAGTAAATCATATACAGCACCGCAAGTGATATTCCCCGATCAATTTGGCTGATGTTATTGCCTCTTTAATTTGAATAAGATTTTTTTAAATTGGGTGGGGGGTCTTAACATGAAGCTACAAAGTCATTTTCAAAATTTTGTCGAAAATGTCTTCAATTCCCTCCTTGAAAATACGCTTATAAAAGTGATTCAGATAATTTTCGTTGAACCTTCTATAAATTTTCAAAAATTGTAAAAGTGTAATTTTCAGCGTGTTCCTACAATATTGAAAACAATTTTTCCTTAATGAAATCTATCCTTCAAAATTAGATCTTTAAATGGGAACCTGTATACGTCTTTTAAAATGCGAGTAAATTTCGTATAATTTTGGGTGAAATATAGGCAATTTTAAAAACAAGATTTTCGTTTAAAAAATGCTGATTTTTTATTTTTTTTCGAAAACTGCAAAGTAAGCTTGTAAAAATGGCGCAGGCCTGAATTTCTTTGAACCTCCAAAATTTTCGATTATGTGTATCGTCTCCCGTCTCACAATCAGACTTCTACAGCCACACATTACAAAATCATCAAACAAAATCCACGCGAAAAAACGCTAAAGCGAAAATTTCCCCACCAGTTTTTGACCCACGTCACCCAATGTGGCTTTTCAAATAAAATTCACCAACTAATACAACCTTAAATGTAATCCAATGTGAAAATTAACATTTAAATTACAACCATGTGTCGTACTCGTCTGTTGAAGTCCAGCCGGTTAAAAAATCCATTGAATAGTAATATCAGTAATTAGGAGAAACATATATTGAGAAACTTTATGTAATGCTGCGCGAAAACCCCCTCGATTTTCGACAGAAAAAAATTCATTGTCGAGTCGTGGAAACAAGAAAGTGGATAAATCCAGTTGCTAAATTAAGAGAAAAAATCCTCTAACACGTGGTGAAGTCAGAATCCTAGTTTTTTTGGGTCCTACATGCCGAAAAAACAATTCGAAACCGTCCGTCCGTCTGTGAACACTGCTAGCTCCGAAACCAGGATTTTTTTTCCAAATTGAGAAATTCCTCTCCATCTGGCTCTAGTTGAAGCTTTGAGATTTTGAAAAGCATTCTTTAAAGTTTGGGCGTACTTTACATGAAGCTCCCCGGACATTTTCAAAATTTTCTCAAAAACGGATTCAATTTTTTCTTTAAATTTCTTGTAAGAATAGAGTACAATTCGCTTATAAAGGTGACATAGGTTCGATTTTCGCGGTAAACGCTAAATTTTCGAAAATTGCAAAAGTTTTTTTTCGGCGTCTATCTACAACTACAAAATTGAAGAAACAGAATTTTCCTTTACATAACATTTGTTGTCCATAAATATTTCGTTCATAAAGGTCATGTACATTTTTTAAAATTTTGGTACTTTTCGTGAAATAGTGCGTGCAATATTTGCAATTTTAAAAATAACAAAAACAGGATTTTATTAAAAATGGTTCAAAATTTTTTCTTTAAATTTTTGGTAAGTATAGTACCAAATAAACCCTATAGGATGATGCCATACTGCTCTATACTTTTGTTGTTTTTTTAATTACAAAAAAATAATTTTTTTGAGTTGTCTCTCACGTCGGTAATATTTGCATTAGAGGCGATTTCTTCGCGTTATTGTAATTATGAGTACATGTGCTTTAAATAATGTCATACAAGGTTTCTCGAAAATTCAACAGTTTCCTAACTAAATAGTTTCTGACTCCGGCAGCAGAAACCTAAACATCTGTAGATGTTTCAAACCAGAGAAAAGTTATCTTTTCCCTTACCTAAGTATTTATTGTTGTATAGTATAAATAAGTATAGACAATCCGGACTCTGCGGAAACTCTGTCCTTTGTAAATAATAATTGTGTTAAAACTAAAAATTAATTTAATGTAGCACCCAACTGCGAACACCCATTCCCCGAAATGTGATGTTCAGAATCAGAGACCCGGTGCGAGGAAACCCATTCCAATATTGCTGAGCATTGTGATAAAAATTCGCAGAAAATAAAATAGTTTCTCTAATTTTATCGTGAAAGATAATTTCGGTATTTTCCTTCAATTTAATTTTACATTGATTTCGTCTTCTCTTTTCTGTGTACCCATGCTAAGGAGAGAGGGCACCTAAAAGAAAGAAATATGTAAAATTGTAAAAAATAACGATCATAAAAGTCGTATTTTGTAGAATACTCCCTATGAACATAATCCGGATCCAACATTTCCCCCTTGATTTCCCCACTGCCGCCTACCTATCCTTCATCTACACCCGAACAGTTTCTCATCATTTTCTCATTTTTCATCTACCCGTCCACCAAAACACATCATTTTCAGAATTTACTTGTCCTGAAAAGAGTTGTGTCCCCATGAGACACGCAAACCTGGCGTAAAAGGCCTAGGAAACCTAGGCGCTTCCGAGTTATTCCCGATTATAATGTGTGTTGCAATCATCACATTTTGTATGTCATAATCTGCAAATTTTAATGTTTTTTCTTCTGAAATATTTTCGATGTAGGATGGGGGGTAAGTCTGTATCCACCAGTACCACAATTTCAAGGTTTTGTGTCGATTGTTTCTTATAAACTGCCAAAAACTATCGTCTTTCCTTAGCGTATCATGTACTTATACAAATGATTAGAAGGATTTAAAAAATGATAATTTATAACCAAATTCCAAAACATAACTGGGCGTGTACAACAATGTATAATTAGTACTAAAATAAATGCACAGAACTTTTGCAGTCATTTTCAAATTATATTTAAAGTCAAGGTGATTTAAAGGCGTGCAATGGTTTTTATTTTTTTAACTGCAGCCCAGCTGTTGAAAAAAATCTGAACAAAAATCACAATTTGTGTTTTAAGAGAAACCTTTGAGAATTTTTCCAGCCAACCTTTGAGAATTTTTTTCTTCTATCAGTTTTTTCAAAAATATTAGAGAGACTTTTTTACGTACGAATGGAAACCTTTCTCACTAAACACGGCGCACTTTCAAATTGCCAACATGGATTTAGAAAATCAAAATCAACGGAAACAGCCATATTTTCTTTTCTTAAAGATGTCGCCTCATCATTGGATCAAAACGAAGCAAATATTGGATTATTTTTAGATCTCTCAAAAGCTTTTGACATTTTACTTTCAAAATTACCTTCATTTGGAATCCGTGGTATTGCTCTAGATTGGTTACGTTCGTACCTTAAACAACGATCTCAGAGAGTGGAAATACCTTACTGGAATGATGGAACATTACGTACGCATCTTTCCGACTCTTTGCCCATTGCACGTGGAGTTCCTCAAGGATCGATTTTAGGCCCTATTCTGTTCCTACTTTACGTAAACGATATGCCCTCGACGATTCGAAACTGAAGAACGGTTCTCTTTGCGGATGATACGAACATCCTTTGCAATAAAGAAACCGTAAATAGTAGAATATCAGATGTTTCAAACTGGTTCCGAAATAAATTACTAGTCAACGAAAACAAAACAGTTTTAATGCAGTTTTCCGTTTCAAATAAACAATTCTGTGCTCTGTTGAAAATGAACGGTGTACCATTGACTGATGTTAAGGCAACATAATTTTTAGGTCTCTCAATTCAGTCAAACCTTAAATGGAACGTCCATTTAAATGAATTGAACACAAAATTAAGTTCATTATGTTACGCGTTCAGAATTCTTGTAAATTCAGTCAGCCTTCATACTGCTCGTTGTGTATATTTCGCGAATGTTCATTCCCGACTGAGATATGGCATAATATTCTGGAGAAATACATCTTATAGCTCCCGGACTTTTAGATTACAAAAACGAATTGTACGAATAATAACAAAATCCCACCCACGTGATTCATGTAAGCCTCTCTTCATTAATCTAGGAATTGTACCATTACCTTGTCTGTTGATTGACGAATCAGTGGTTTTTGTCAAAAATGACTTGCTTAAGGGTGGGAAAATATTTTCAGAAAATGCCGAAGTCTATTACTATAACACTCGACGTAGAAATCATATTCATCAGGTGACAGTATCAACAACTCATTACAAAAAATTCACATACAATACATGTACATTATTTTACAACACTTTGCCAGATGACATTAAACGATTAAATTCAATAGAAAAGTTTAAATCCAAAGTGAAATCGTGATTAACTTGGCTATCCGGGAGACGCCGCGTCCAGGGCACAGGTGCCGACGTTTCGGTCGCCATTCTGCGACCTTCTTCAGGGCGTAGTACTGGGCAGTACTGGGCAGTACTACGCCCTGAAGAAGGTCGCAGAATGGCGACCGAAACGTCGGCACCTGTGCCCTGGACGCGGCGTCTCCCGGATAGCCAAGTTAATCATGACTCCGGCCGCGGAAGCCTACGCTCTCAAAGTGAAATCGTATCTGCTGTATAACTGTTTCTATACAATTAGAGACTATACTGAGCATCACAAGAAAAGTAACATTAATTTTAACAATGATACACAATGCATTATTTACAATTTGGACTGTATAAATGTGTATAAACAACCTGTAACAAGTATTGTACTGCAGCCTCTGGGTCAATGACCCCCATCTCGATCAGGTTTTTCGTCCAGTTTCCCTGATCCATTGAGCAAATGCTGAGATGGCCCCTTGTTTTGCTTCTGAACATAAATGTAACTTCATTATCTGTGCACGTCTTCTAGAATTCATTGGGAAATATAGTTATTCAAATTATCGTTTTCATGTTGTTGCGGCAGGAAGTATTATTCCTTGACGAAGGACATCATGGGCAAGCGCCCAAAATTTTTGCGCATTTATCCTTGAAAATAGATTTTATTACATGAGAGCTTTTTTTTATTTTCAAAATTCATGTAGTATATGACTTAGTGTAGGGATCACAGAATTTTGAAAATGTGCACAGAATTCACTTCTCCCCATAGCACGTCATACGCAGTTTCAACTGTTTTTTGACGTAAAATAAATACATAAATAAATAAATAAGCCAATTCCATGGTTCTAAGACATAATAAAAATATATTTTTTGTTATTTTTTAAAAATATTTTTTGTGTTTGAACTTGGGTCTGACAAAATAACGAAAACTATTTTTCTGATAGTATAAATTGATTTCTTAATTATCATATTTTTGTCAGATAAAATAGCTGTAAGTTGCCGAAAAAAATAAAATAAAATAAACACGTTTTGGCTGCATAGGGGTGTGGGTGGTGGGAGGGGGGCTAAGAAAGCTTTCAAAAATATTATTTTTATGTTAGAATTACAATGTAACCACTGATACGTCATTTGGTTTAAAGGAACTTTTTTCCGTCTTATCTGGGGGTACCCTTTGAGCAACTGGAGCAAGATAAAAGCTCGGTTTTTACCGGCAAAAAAAAAAAAAAAAAAAAAAAAAAAAAAAAAAAAAGATTTTTCGGGTAGAATGATCTCTTAAGCAATATTGCTTTTATTCCTCTGGTTTAATGTATTTTTCTGATTTAGGTCCTTCATTTAGTTATGAATCCACTTTTTGCTAAATATCATCAGCGAAGCAACATACTAAATCTTTTGTACAATGAAAATATTAAATTCGGTATTAAAAAATATATACCCGCTCATTCATTAACTGCTCTGATTACTTGAAAGGTTAAATTTACCTGTTTACTTTTCATCAATAAATGCAGGATAAAATACTGTACAAAATTATAATATTGTTCGCGAATATCAACAATTGACCATTCTTCAAGAATCGAGCATCGAACGGTGATATCGTTCACACTGTTCTCGTGAACCGTTCTCAGGAATTTAACTCTAAATCACTTTTTAGGTAGTTGTACTTCGAAGAAGGTCACCTAACATGAACACGTTTTTTCTAGTTCGAATTAATCTAAACTATTCGTTACCTACATTTATCCTTCTAGTGCAAAGAAAACAAAAACAGAAACTGAACGATGTTCCCTAACTCCGTGAAACTCGATGGAAATCGAAAGATATGCAAGGTTCGATGTTTCTATCGATTTACAGTCGTTGCGTGTTTCTAAACGATATTCCGCCCGAAATGAAACAAGGGTTAAGAAAGGTGGATGTTAGCAATCCTAAAGATTTAGTTGTAATGAATGAAATTCGAGAAGGAGGAAGTGGGTCAGTGCTTTATTATATTGCTTACATTATTAAAGGTTTAATAAACTTAATATAAAGTTATTCCCGCGAGGTACTAGTTTCGCGATTCTTTAAAAATGCGCGCAAATTGTTCGTTTCATTTGCTTACGTGCAATAGTGTAGATGTGCATATTATTTCAGATGTACATTTCCTGCCTCTGTGGGTTCCGTGTTAATTGAGTTTTGATTATGTTGAATTCATCTTGTGATTCGTGATCTTGATAGCAATAAATTAATTTGCTTTATAAGTGTTGGTAGTGTATGTGACAAGTGAGAATAATAGTATTCTGAAATTACAGAAACAGGAAAGTAAAGCGACAGAAACTCTCAAATGATCATTGTGAAACACGCCTAGATACACTGATCAAACAATCTGTGCCAAAAGAGCATTGTATGGAGAGAGGTGTAATGGATTCAGTTGAAAGTGAAAAATCTAAAGTTGAGAATCACCAGGTATTACAATTAATATCTGTAATTAAAAATATTATGGATTTCTAATACTATTATCTGTAATTTTAAATACTTTGGCATTTGTTCTCTTATATTCTTGTGTGAATGTGTGCTAATTTACAGGAGAATGCAACATCGATTGGTCTTGCAGCAGTTAAAAAAATACCTACAGATGATGATTGCTTCTTAATTAGAAGAAAATTGCATCACACAGGAGAAGGTTAATAATGACACTGTATATTGGCACAAATTATAGAGTATAAGTGTAGGCCATGTTTAAAATAAAGTGATGTTTTTCAGATTTGTCAAGGAAATTGTCTGATGAATTAATGTTGATTATTTTCCGTTGGTTACCCAAGCGCTATTTAGTTCGATGTGCATTTGTGTGCAAGCGATGGAGACAGATAGCATATGATGAAAGCCTTTGGGCAAGATTAGATCTTGGTTCAGGAGTTTTGAAGTCTGGAAGCCTGAGCTATGTTCTGGCAAGAGGTGTTACTGCATTAAGGTTGGCTCAGGCAGATGTAAGTTACTTTAAAATTGGTAATTTGCCCTTATTATCAGAAAACCATCTTTGATACATCTGGATTTATGTTCTTTTCTTACAGATACACGAACCAATATTCTCATCCCCTTGTTCTATTATTGAGAATGGAGCCTTTAATAAATTGCAGTATTTAGATTTAAGTATGACAGTTATCTCAGGAAAAGGTAATAGGAGACATGTACATATTTTCCATTTTTTATCTTATATTACTTTCTATACAAACATTTAGATACATGATATAGAAGTGTTTATTAAAAAGGAGAAGAAAAACCACGAAACAAAATGTTCTTAGCTATGTAATCCGAAATAAATAGTTTTGATAATATTAGTTAAGCTGAGAGAATTGCAAGGATGATTTATAAAATTGGTAGATATCAGATTTATTGAATGGTTTTCTAAAATCATTTGAAATTTGTTTTTGTTTTCTTTTGTAGATCTTGCAGAATTACTGAAGACTTGTCAAAGTCTCCTTAAGTTAAGTTTGGAACGTTGTTCAATAATTCAAGAGAGTTGCTGTGCTATTTCAATGAATACTAAATTAGAAATACTGAATATGTCTATGTGTTGTGGCATAAAAGAAATAGGCCTCAGAAAAATTTTGTCTGGATGTCAAAAGTATGTAAATATGAATATAATTTCATGTTGTATTATGTTGTTCATTTTTGTAATTTTTAAAATTCCTTTCAGGCTTACGGAACTGAATTTAGCTTGGACATGTCTCAACTCATCTGCTTTAGAAACTCTATCTCGTTATGCACCTCAGACATTAGGAAGATTAAATATTAGTGGTTGTGGAAAGTATCTCTCTGACAAACGTAAGTTTCTTGAGAGCCCAAGTGAGTGTAGTGCAAGTGAACAGTTTCTTTTATTTTGACTTGGAAATTTTCTTCAACCAGTTTTATTGAGCCGCTTTTAAATTCAATAGACCATTAAAACCAGGCCTTTTAAACCTTCACAGAATGTACTGCAAATTTCATTACTCCTAACATTTACTGTCAAATCTTTGAATGGAAGTAGATAAATTTTAGGTGAGAAGAAAAAAAAAACATTACTTTTTTCTGCATTTTAGTGGAGATATAAATTAAATCTCATTTTAACTTATTGTAATGATTCTTAATAAAATTTGAAGGGCTGAGGGTAATATCTTGATACATCATGTAATAAAGAAATGTGAACATATAGAACTTCTTATAATAGTAATAATAATGTGAACATCACAACTCGCATGAAAACAGGCAGCAATTTGCTAAATGTATTGATGTTGATTTGTTTGTACATCCAGAATCAATCATGAAACCCAACACTAAGCTTTAAGTTGATACAACAGAAAACCATTACAGTTCTTCAGATGTTTCAAGCTTATACGATACAGTAATTAAATGTAAGAATGTCTTTGAGCCTAATAATAAGTCAAAGTGACTCAGAGTGCTTGCTACTTTTTAATATTTCTGTGAATGAGAAATCATGATAGATGCTAACATTTCCATTGGAAAGCTTGCATTAACCAGAGTGGTCATTTTCTTGAAAATCAGGAAAAGTCTGGGTTGGAAAAGTTGGAGAAAAATCATTGAATTTGCAGATTATTTAAAGATCAGGGATAATTATTGGGCAATTATAAAGTTAGATATTATTCGTTAAAAACATTAGAAGAAAGTTATTGTAGGGTACAATTGTTATTTGTGAAACATATTTAATGTTGCTAGAAAGCATGCGAAGATTGTGACCCCATATGTATGTGACCCCATAGGTCACATACATATTTTATTGTTTTTTGACGAAAAATAAACCAAATTACCAACACCAGTAGTGGTGAGACCAAAGGTGATGCCTTTTGATTTGAGCATACCAGTGATGACAAGTTTGATCCTGGCAAGGGGCTGGAAACTTACTTGCTGCGTATACATTGATCAAATTGTGGTGTCTGACAGAATCGAATTAATGAGTTTATCGGATCTGATTAGTGGCTTCCCATATCACTTTCAGGTGAATGCTAGGGCATTCATTCCCTCTAATAATAGCCAAAGACTGAGTAATCCTCCCTTTCCTATTCTCTACTCAGTCCCATATTTAGGGCCAAGCAATGGGCCATTCAAACAAACCCATTGATTCAGTAAATCTCTCAGGTGTCAAAGATCTGGAAAGCAATGACAAGGTGCAAGTCCTTCAAGGCACTGAAAGTGTCTGGTGGTGGGAAAATCCTAGTAAATAAATAAAAATAAACATTAATATTGTTTTTTCTAAAGTGTAGCCAAAGAGCCTACATATTAGTTAAAGGAACTCGAACTTCCCATTTATTTAATACTTTCTTTAAATAATGTAAAATAGGTTAAAAATCTTACGAGGGGGAAAAATAAAACAGTGCACTTGGAAACAGGAAAAGTGGGAAATTTTCTTCCAGGAAAAGTGGCCAGCCTGTTAAGACAATCTAGAGAGATCTTTGTTAGTTGAATGTAATTACTTTGAGAAAAATGAAATTAGTCTTATTGCCCTGTTATTTGTTTCAGATATTTCCCAGCTAGTACAAACCTGCCCACACCTAGTGGAATTGGACCTTAGTGATTGTACTAGTTTAACTTCATCATGTATAGAATATATATGCAATCTCCAAAAACTTGAGCATGTTGCGTTGAGTCGTTGCTACAATATAGGTTCCTCGTCTTACTTGTAAGTGCCCCCTCATTTTACTTATTTACTTAGCTACAAAGTTTTATAAAACAGGTTAGAAATGTTGCCAGATTTGCAAATGCTATGGAAATGCTAGTAGAACCACAATAGGATATACCTTCTCGCATTCTGAAGCAACTACAGTGTGTTCACCAAACAAAGCATGGGAGCAGTGTTGCCAGATTCTGCATTTTCCGCTTTTTCTTCCGCCTTTTTGAGGTCTAATCTGCATTCCACCCTGACAGCTAGAAATTTTTCTTTCACGACAATTTTCACGATACTGTGTATGGTTAGTTGTCGGAGATACTCCACCTATCTGATGATGATGATATGATAATTCAATCACAGCGTGAAGAAAATCCTATCCCCCTTAAAACCTGAACATGTACCCATGACTATGATTAAGATCACTAAAAATAAGCAATTGTGTTTCTCTATTCATGCGTTTCTGAGCAACTGTACTTTTTTATCATTGTCCTTTTCTATCCTGCCTTTCATGCAAGATAGAAAAGGACAATTGCTTATTCTTAGTCATAGTTGTGAGTAAGCAAAATGCAATCTTTCACTTGCTCAACCGATTTCATATGTATGGGTGCTTATTATCGGGTTCTCTGCACACACATTGTTTATATAAGCACAAAATAATTTCATTGGCAATTGCAGTTCAGTTCAGCCATTAAAATTATTCTGTGCATGCACAGAGCTCAATCGTAAGCACTGTATATAATTGTATGATTTTTAGAAACTATTAATGATAATAAATTTGAATTATTTACAAAATATGTTAGTTTTAGTTTTACAAAATATCTTAGCTGATCTGGTGGCCGAGATTGCTAAGGCAGTAGTGTCATAGCTATCTCGGCTGAAGGGTCGTGGATTCAAGCACCGCCTCAGGCATGGTTATGTTTGTGTTCGTCCTTTTACCACTTATCACCATATCGTTTCAACTTCACAGTTACCACAACGTTAACACCAATAGTGGTTGCTAACGACCTAGATGTTGATGCGAACTTAAATAAATAAATAAATTAAAAAAAATATATATATCTTCGTTTCTGAATACACCTCTACTAATAGCTCCCCCTCATGTGGGTGTTCATGTAGAATATTCTGCATTTTCGCTGTTCCCTTTCCTCATTCCCACTTTCGGCATCTGGCAACACTGCATTGAAGATAAGATCTTAGTCATATCTTAAATTTAGAAAATTCCAAATTTTTAATGAAAATATCATTTTTGCAATTGAATTTTGTGTATGTGCTCTATTCTGAAGAAAAGAAAAGAAAAGAAAAAAGAAGTTGGAGATAGAATTTGAAGTTGAGCAATTAGCTAAAATGAGATCCTTACCTCAATGCAACAGTTCTTATACTTTTGAGCTGCTACAATAAATATGTAAATGTTCTAACAACTAAAATGCAATATTGTCATATTATAATTGCAAATGACTCAAGAACTATTAACATTTTTAATAGGGGGCATTTGAAATTATTTAAAATATAATATTGCAGATTTATTTCTATGAAGAACAAAATCTCAATTTTTTAATAATGAAGTTGTAGGAGGGTGTTGAAAACATTGTGAGCTTTAGCAATTTTTGAAATGTCAGATGTTATAATTTAATAATCATTAATAATGTTAATGTGATTGATCAAGTAAATTGAGAATTAATGAGAAGTAAATCGAGAAAATTAATCCTAGATACCTTGCACAAGGCAGAAATTTGGAACCATTTTTGAAGGGGGAAAAAAGTAGAGGCCTAAAGTAAGTACCCCCAAAAATTAAAATTTCTTTCAAATTTGCAAGGCAAAATCAATCAGAAAATATCCATTTGGGGGAAAATTATGGGTTCACTTAAGACCCAAGTTACAGTTTTCATGAAAAAAGAGAGAGAAAAAAAAGAAGGAAAACAGCACTTTTTCATTATCAAGGACCCCCAAAATGTGTATTTCCGTCAAAATTGGCATAGTTGCTCTCATTTTCCACAAACATGTTTTCAAAGTTTTATCAAGAAACTACAAGATTTTTTCTTGAAATTTTTTTGCTCAAATATATTGAAGTGTGCTTATTAATGTGGTAAAAGTTCTATTTACAATAAATGTTCAGTTTCAATGTTTTTTTAATGTTTAATTTTTTTTATGTTTTCTACACCATTATTAGAACTAAGATTTTTCTTTCATATTCATCAATATTCATGTTCGTATTCACTTTCATGTTCTTCAATATTAGCACTTAAACCGTTTTCAGGTTTTTTCTCTTTTTTCATATTTCAAAATATTAGTAGTCAACGTTTAATGTTGAGACCAATAATGTCAATTTTCCAACATTAAAAAAAAAATATTTAGATGCATTTGCAAAAGATTTGCAAATGAGTCTACATGACACTGACTTTGTGGATTGAGAGATACGGTGTATGAAGGGAACGGTATTCTTTGTTTTTCCATCATAGCCACTCTACAAGTTGAATTAAATAAATGTAAAAAAAAAAGCACTGGATTTTATAAAATGGTTTCGAAGTTCCTTGTAGTCCTTTGATTCACCTTGGAACTATAAAAAAAAACAAAAAACAAAACTTATGTGAAAAGACATTGCTGAATCTAAAGGTTAAGCGTATGTTTTAAATTATTTTTGAATTTGGATTGCATTTTTATATTTCAAAGTTGGTTTTCCTTTTTTAAAAATATTTTATATTCATTCTGAAAACATTTCAGCTGTTCTAGCAGAGTCCCTATGGCCTTTTGCCATATGGAGCCACAGACCAGTGTATGTTCTGTTTGAAAAAGTAGCCTAGTGTATATTCTTGTTTGGAAAACAGTGCAGAAGACTAAATATTTTCCAGACTTTTAAGACTCATCTTAATAATATTGATATCATTATCCTTTCCACCAGTACTCCCTTTTTTTAAAAAGAATTATTGTATTTTTAATTTTTTATTTCAATTATTTTTTCAGATTACTTTCAAGAATTGATTCCCTTCTTTATTTGGATGTCATGGGTTTGTTTGCTGACCAATCTTTAGTACATCTGAAACAAAATTTGTCAAATATCTCCGTCAACAAATTTCTATTTTCAAGTATTGCTAGACCCACTGTAGGTGTTAGACGCACAAGTATTTGGGGATTGAAAGTTCGCCGGTGAACAGTATAAGAATTCTGTTACTGATAAAGATGAATGTTATTTTGCAATTAATTTTTGTTTTTGTTATAAATGACTGCAAGGGGGCAGTTTCATACATTTATTTTGAAAGTTGTTCACAAGATCATTCGCAATTTATATGTTCTACTCATTTTTCTTTTGTAATAAAAAAAATATTTCTTTATATATATATTTTATGTACTTTTCTTTTCCCTTTCCTCAAGCATACCTATGTTAGAGGTTGTGAATCAGAATTTTCGTTCTGATGTTCTGAATTGAAAAGGAAGATGATCCTGAAGTCAAGAGCTGCCCTATATAATTCCATAAAATTATATTGTACTTCCAGAATGTAATGGTACTGTTATCTGTTCCAGTAATTTTTAACAACTTAATTTACATTTACTCATTATCTTATTAATTTTTCTAATGAAATTCACTGAAGCTAGAGTCAAAACTTTAATATTTAAAAATCATTTTAATTTTGTCATAGAAGATAATACAATGAACACAACTGAATTATTCTTGCAATGTTTGTTTACATCATCTGTCCAATTCCTTTGCTTTGAAAACTAAATTTTCATTACGAATAAATAAAATGAACTGCACTCTTTAATTGTTGCTGTAAAAAACCTATGGCAGGAACCTGTCACGACACACTATTCCAATGCAAAAGACTGTCTCAGGACTTTCACATTCTCAGATTAAAAGATATTGCTGTATATTCTTTTGCATGTTGATTTATTGAGTCAGCCTCAATTTTAAAGTTATAGAGACTACACAAACTTAACAATGAGCATTTTAAAAACTCTGTGTGTAAAGTGCATAGTAAATTTTGTTCTTTACCACTCATAATTTTAAAAAAGTCATGTCTATCATAAATGAGGATACTATGGTAAAACCCCCCTTCTGTTCTTTTATTTCTATTTATCTTTAGTGCCTCCGGTCCTCTTTGTTTCCACAATCTGTATCAATAAAGGTGTTTCTACCTTTCACACCTTTTAATTCCTCTCATGTGAGTGGTGACAAGAGGAAGCAGAGGGGCCAGAGCAGAATACATTAGAAAATTGGTTTTTGTCACGTGTCATGAAAATCGTGCCCCTTAGAGGATAACGTAGGTGTCTCAAGAAGTGAAGACTTCGATCTCCCAACTAACTTACTTTAAAATAATCAAAACACTCAGAGAACCAACATTTGACATTTATTTCCCTTCATTCATGGGAATTTTGGAAGCAAGTTCTTTATGATATTTTCTGAAAATATATTCCCACCATTAAATCATTTTTGACAAAAAACCACTGATTCGCAAATCAACAGACAAGGTAATGGTAAAATCCCTAGATTAATGAAGAGAGGCTTACATGAATCACGTGGGTGGGATTTGGTTATTATTCGTACAATTCGTTTTTGTAATTAAAAGTCCGGGAGCTATAAGATGTATTTCTCCAGAATATTATGCCATATCTCAGGCGGGAATGAACATTCGCAAAATATACACAACGATCAGTATGAAGGCTGACTGAATTTGCAAGAATTCTGAACGCGTAGCATAAAGACCTTAATTTTGTGTTCAATTCATTTAAATGGACGTTCCATTTAAGGTTTGACTGAATTGAGAGACCTAAAAATTATGTTGCCTTAACATCAGTCAATGGTACACCGTTCATTTTCAATGGAGCACAGAATTGTTTATTTGAAACGGAAAACTGCATTAAAACCGTTTTCTTTTCGTTTACTAGTAATTTATTTCGGAACCAGTTTGAAACATCTGATATTCTACTATTTACGGTTTCTTTATTGCCAAGGGTGTTCGTATCATTCGCAAAGAGAACCGTTCTTCCGTTTCGAATCGTCGAGGGCATATCGTTTACGTAAAGTAGGAACAGAATAGGGCCAAAATTCGATCCTTGAGGAACTCTGCGTGCAATGGGCAAAGAGTCGGAAAAGTGCGTACGTAATGTTCCATCATTCCAGTAAGGTATTTCAACTCTCTGAGATCGTTGTTTAAGGTACGAACGTAACCAATCTAGAGCAATACCACGGATTTCATATGAAGGTAATTTTGAAAGTAAAATGTCATGATCAATGACGTCAAAAGCTTTTGAGAGATCTAAAAAGAATCCAATATGTGCTTCGTTTTGATCCAAATGATGAGGCGACATCTTTAAGAAAAGAAAATATGGCTGTTTCCGTTGATTTTGATTTTCTAAATCCATGTTGGCAATCTGAAAGCGCGTCGTGTTTACTGAGAAAGGTTTCCATTCGTATGTAAAAAAAAGTCTCTAATATTTTTGAGAAAAAAAACTGATAGAAGAGAAATGGGTCGATAATTTTGAATTTAATTTTTGTTGCTTTTTTTTTGAAGAGCGGCTTAATTTTAGCTGTTTTGAAAATATCTGGAAACGTTCCGGTGCATAAGGATGCATTAAATATGTGAGTTAACGGGTGTATAATGGCATACGCACAGGTCTTTAACAAATAATCCGGGGATTCATCTAAACCGGACGAATATTTATTTTTGAGTTTACCGATTATTTTGAAAATTTCATAGGAAGAAGTTTCGGAAACGAACATCGTGTCTAAAATTTTGGGTGAAATGTCTGTTATTCAATTTTGTGGCTGAAGACCCTTAGTGAGATCGGCAGTAATTCTCGAAAAGTATTGGTTAAAGAGACTAGCCACTGTTGCCGGATCGTTCACATTTATATCGTGAGTTTTTAAAACAACATTCTCTACAAGGTTTCTAGTTGATTTGATCATATTTTTTATTATATTCCATTATATTATATTGCAAACGCCCATCTATAATGTTCCGTTTCGACGTATAAATATATTAAAATGCAACGAAAAATATAGTAATAGGTCAAATATGTAAACTAAAAATAGTTCATTCAGAATGTCTTGTAAACTCTAAAAAATGTAATTGAATGTAGGTATTTAGTTCCTGTACGAACATGTATTTACATGGAAATCCGTTCCCTAGTGATAACCAAGCATGTGGAAAGGTCTTCTTTCTTGACGTGACCCAATATATTGTAAAGAAAAGACTGTTAATTATAACAATTTACAAATTAAATTACATCTTTGTCATCTTATTGCTATTTACAATCTTGGTGGCAATGACCTCTGATTCCTATTTCTACCGAAAATGACACTTACGGACCCTATGTTCTCGTATCACATAAAGTCGATTTCCCTTATCTCGTGCAACAATCAGTTCCTACTGATTATGCAGCCCCGCTAAGCGGGTTTAATGCCTGCGCTATCGTCTACTATCAATGTAAACAAAGTCTGGGTGACAAGATCTTATCTTTCCTTCCCAGGCGTAGAATTACCCGAAGGTCAATAATCTTTGACAGCGGAATCTTTTATCGCCCATGAATATTTCCCGGTTACACAGAGCGGCGTATTTGGTTTCATGTTGCCAGCGTTAACTTGTCAACAGACACTGATCAACTCTAAACTAATGCGAAAAAAGAGGGTTTGTAATTCTTTTTATCCTCTTTTGTATAACTGAAAAAAAAAATCCTATTAAGTTTGCAGCAGTCAAGAGAGCGGGGTACAAGGATTTTAACGGATGGACGAAATAGAAAGGCCTCGATTGCGGGCCTAGGGCTATCTTATATAGTCGGCTTATAGTTCTTTATTTTCCCTAAACTTCTTCTGTTATCCGTTTTACATGTAATGCCGAAAAGTTTCTTTTTTAAAATAATTTAACACCATTTCGTAATTTTAACGTCGAAAATCAATGTCTGAATTCCTTTTTCCATTTATGATAATGTTTTGTTAATATAATTATTTTCATATTGCCTTTTGTTACAAAATAACTTTCATATGCTGCAAAGAGAAGAAAATAAAATTCAATTTCGATGTTTAAATCAAGTTGACGTTCATATTTTACAAATTTGTCTAAGTACATCGAGTTGCACCTATCTGTAATGTGCGGGGTTGTGAAATGGTAGGGGCGTTTTTTCCCAAGGCAAGGATACCGACAAAATGACACCTCCAAAGTTTTTCATTTATTTAATTGACTTTTACAAGTTCTATTGATCATCAAAGGTGGCTCAGAGCTTTAACTGAAATCAGCGCAGTGCCTGACTGGGAGCTCCTAGAGTTCGAGTCCCGACGGTGGCAAGATTTTCGACACTATATTGTCAGTGAGATCGATTGAGCCGCTGTCTGAATGATAATTCTCGCGGCCGGCTGCTCTGAACGGTAGTTCTCCCTGGTTTCTCCGATCAACACCAGGCGAATGCCGGAGCAATACCCTAACAAACGGATCATGAACCGCGCGATCTTTCCTTCCTCTTCCATTTCCTTTCCTCACCCCTTACCCTAACATGCACTACCACACATGACGGGAGACCAGTCGGGAGCTTAGAGCTTGCCCCGGCTGGGGTGATGTCACGCGGGTGGGAGATATAGGGTTGGAAAAAATTCCTGCAAGCCGATGTACGTCGGCGCCGGATCTCGCCAGCCAGCGGGGCATGATCGTCGCCACCTCCCGCGATAAAAAGATGCACTACATTTATGTGACTAATGAAGTTAGTTGACGCGCCCAGAATCACTAATCAATCCACCAAGTTCTATTGTTTTCGTTGGTACTGCCAGATGGCGCGCACTCAACAATGCCTCGCATTGAATACAGAATACCCAGGGGAAAAAATGAAAGAATGGAAAGCGTTCAGAAATGTCCTCGCTTCGTAAGATAATATTATTGTTTTGTTTTGGTAAACAAATGCGATCACTATAATGAGAACGTATAACACGACCAAGTGAAGTGTGGGACTGAAGAGAAGACTAGCGCATCTAAGAATAACGGCGACAGTTGCGTCGCGCTTTACGCTGGGGCGGTATCATGGAGCTATGAATATACAGAGATGGCATGACGTCACCAACTTGAAGCCACCTCCGCCATATTGGTGAGTCCAGAAAGCTTGTAGCATTGGCAAACTGCGTGTGAGTGCTCTGTAGCTTGCAGCTGTACTCTTGTTTAGTTGTGTTGTTTGGCATCGTTTTTTATATTTAAAAGCCTTGTTCAGCATAGCTAGCTTCTTGTAACAGTTCGTTATGGTTACTTGTGTGGCTAATGGCTGTACAAACCGTACGGGAATGCTACTTACTTGCGGAAATTACTTTCCACAAGTAAGTAGCTACTCCATGTAATTTGGAAGATTTAGTAACTTTGTAAGTTATTCGTTAATTTTCATGAATTTTTTCTTAAAGATTTCTCGCAGATCTGAAGTGGAGAGCAATGTGGATTCGAGCTGTACGAAAAGGCAATTGGTAGCGTAGCATTTACAGCAGGTTATCTTCGGCTCATTTCCAAGAACACAATTTTGATATAGACTTCTTTATCGTGTGTACGTTTGCGAGAATTCACAGTTCCATCAAATTTTCCAGCTTTTCCACCATATGTACATTCTCCTACGTCACAAGCAGCTAATGACGTATTGTTAGTAGCATGTGGTATTGGTTTGACAGACATGTTTTGGACCTATCGATATGGCGGACTGGCTCCACATGCTGAGCACGGAAGAGGTTGGTAACGGCACCTTCATGTATTCATAGCTCAATGGGCGGTAACAATACCTTCTCGATAAAGCTCGGGGAATTTACTGACGTCACTACGAAGGGCCCGAGCATGTTCAGGATCAGACTGGTTTATAGCATGTTATTAGATTTTTTTTGTCTGGCTCACGCCCAAATGCCAATTTAAGTTTGATTCTGGTAAAGCATATTATTTGTAAACAATAACTGTATTGTTTGGTTAAAAAAGCACACTGCGATTCAAACGCACTGTGTTCCATTTTGGTTAAAAAAGCACACTGCGATTCAAACGCACTGTGTTCCATTTTGCAATAGTACAACACCAAACAATGAACCAGAGAATGCACATGAATTCGTTTTCCCTTAAGATCTTGAATTGAGGAAGATATGGCTACGTGCCATCTCTTCCTCAATCATGGAGTATTATGTAGTAACTGGTGATTCAAAGGTGAGTTCGAGTATTTTTGTTATTGACGTTTTGTAGCAAAAATTGTGATATTTAAACTGCTTATATAACCACTAACCTATTATCATAATTTTGTACGGATTATCAGGTCTTTATATTTTTTACTAATATTCAATTTTTCTTTCTAGGCCTGTCGTAAACATTTCAAATAAGTGATATCCTCTGGGAAATCAGTGGTGTGGAAGAAAAAACAGAGAAAGTAGTGAGCGCATCATTATTCAGATCCCAAAAGGCTTCTGAAGCTTTGCCTTGTAATTTTCCTGGGTGTCCAAAATATTGTTCATTGAAGGAAAATGTTCCAAAAACTAAGAAGAAAAGGAAAGAATCTGATGTGTGGCAACGTGTTATTGAAGAAAGTTTGCAGACACATTCACTATATTTAGAAAATGTTTTTCTTGAAGAGAAAGATGAATCAAATTGTCTTGACTAATGGTTAATGCACACTTATAAAAGTATCATCAGGAATTTTTTGAGTTCTTGGATGTGTCTATCCAACCACACTTTTTCTCTACATTGTTTGTGAATATTTCGCAAGAAAAGAAACAAAATAAAAATGATGTACATTGTTAAATATTTTCACGATGCCTAAATATTGTAAATTAGAGAATAAATTCGAAATTATCTCAATACGCGTGTGATATAATTACGAGACTCTTGCCCAGAGGATTAACTTGTATCAGGTTTGTAAGATTCAAATAATTACTCAACACTGTGTTATGGTTTTAAATCATTGCGAAAAATAATGGAATTTACAATTTATACAGCTTTTTACTCATGTAACCGTCACCGACAGAAGTCCGTGTAAACCGCGAAAGCTTTTGAGGTGCCGATAACCGATACGAATGATACTTAACTTTTACTTCGATTGTGCCGTATTTTTGTGTTAATACATGTCATTTACTACAAATAATCCATTTATTTACACCCTAGCAAATAATTTCAAGTTGCCGAGTGTGTGCGCTGAAGTTTGCGTCTGGCCTCACTCACTCGGTCCCTAATTGATGACGTCACCACAGAGTTGTGAGACCTGGTATCTGGATGGTAATGGTGGTATAGTCTGATGCATTCGTGTTCTTGTTCCAAAGCAATAGAACATTTTTGCATAACATATTACGTAATGCTAATTGATCAGCCAAATTAGTTTTTCCTCTGATAATTTTCCATGAAACATTACGTTAACCACATAGAAAACACATAATAATTTGATCACTCGTTAACGATTTGAAATATCTCCATTACGTTGTATTTTATGGAATCTGGATGTTAAAAAAAGTCTGGATTTTTTCATGATATCGAATAATACAATGTATTCATATTCAGAATTTGTTGTGTAGCGTGTATGGAATATGTGGTTAGTTTTGGGGGCTCAAAATACTTCCATTCTTCGTATTGTTATTAATATTTATAAATATAATTTTCGAACGCGTGAGCATTTGCCCGTGATTTTAAATGAACTGTCACGGGTATTGTTGAACGTAAAATGGCATTACCAGAGGGCCATATAGTACACATCTTCGGACCTTGGTCTAAATCAGAGCTACAGCTTTCAGTTCCACTGAGTATACCAATAGTTCTGTCTCTTTCTCTCCGAGGCAAAACAAAGCGCAGTGCTGCTCTCACCACTAGTCCTACGCTCCGCTTCGTCTAATAAGTACTGCACAATTTATTCCAGAGAGTTGCTTCTACCATTACTTCATATAATTATTACAATACTACATATAATGATAACCCCCCAAAAATTAATTTATTTTATATTTTTTCATCGCAAAAATAAGTAAAAAATGTATTAACAAAATAATCAACTTTTTGCTAGTTCACAAAAGATATTAATTGAGAAAATAATGCGTGGATACGAAAATGGGTCAATTGTTAGTTAGTTACTACTTAAGAGTTGTACTTTTTGGTAAATTGAGTTAAATCCTGCTCACGTAGAGCAAAAATATTTTGGGCAAACAAAAATTTTAGCGATTTCTTTCAACATTAACCGAGATATGACGAATTGAAGGAAAAAAAATAATTCGAAAATGTATACGACAAATATTCACTGTTTATTGTTTTCTTCAATTAAGGTAATTTAATAATCGTGTTTATTTACACCGAAAAAGATGCTCTCTGACAAGCTGCAAGCTACAGTATTTAAAACTTGAATTTATATGGTCACTTCATTGACACACTGAACTTCAATACCACTTCTCCGAGTGCAAATGTCCTTTTTGAATCAACATAGGCTATTGTAATTCCTGTCAATAATATTTTTTCAACTAAAATAAACTTTTGATTAAAGAAAATTTGCCGCCCACGGGCCAGTGCCCATGCCTAAATCCACCACTGAGTGACGCACAGAGTATGAGAATTCAGTCTGTATACGCAGCGAGAGAAGAGGTGGAACAACACAATACAATATTTGCATTTTCGGTCAAAATGAAAACTGTTTCATTGTCCTCTCTCTTCCCGAATGAAATGCGAAGTAAGGCGTAGAAAACAGGGCATCGGGGTCATCTCTCCTGTGAGAGATATTCTGCTCGATGCATGTAGTACAAAAACCTTTCTTTCATTCGAACACGAACTGACAATTGCAGTTATTATTTCATACTTAACTTCTACAAAATTGTGATTGTAGGACTGTTTCATTCACAAACAAAATATCGAGGACAAAACATGGATGTTAAAAACATTGGCTTTAATGAACTGATGTTTAAAACAATGTTTTTTTTAAAAAAAACGTTGCAGCTGCAACAGTTGTTTATCTGATCCGTTTCAGCCCTTTTTCACTTCTCTTGTGCACCCACAATACGTAAAAATGTAACATGTTATGTAAATGTTTGATTATTGTGAAAGGAGTGCAACTAATTTAATTCAGTCAATTAAATTATTTTTTTGTATTGCATTAAAAATATTACTCGTATTACTTTATACTTCAGGGATTTTCAAAATTTCACATGTACAAAAGAAAAAATTATGTACGGAAACCTCATGAAAACCCATAATAGTAATTGCCATAATAACTTACATAATATAAAGCTACAACTTAAAAATTTTATTAAATATGAAATTTTTGAAAACATACTTGAAGTTCTGACTTAGATCTGGTCTTTCACGAAGAATGTGTGCACTTTATATTAATTTATATACAAGTTTATTTAAGGGAGTTCAACATTATTTATTTAACACATTTATTATAGACCTTTTTAATTTCGTGCATGGAGTAAATCCTTACTCTACACTAAGCCATTTTAACCACGAGCCTCTTCCGATCCTCGGCTGGCTTGGACTGCATACGAGAATACTCCGGCCCTACGAGATACGAGAATCTCGCGATCGGCCGCTCTCGTTGCCCCCTCAAGAGAAAGAGAATCTCTTTCACCGGAGCACTATCTCGACCTTCCGTTGGCGGTTCCCCCTCCACGGCCCTGCTCCCTTCTTAGGCTAGGGAGAATGACTCACAGCTCCCACGAGGTACAAGAGAGAATATTGCTGGTTTGACCGTCTTTACTGCTTCGATTTGTTTCAAGTGAATTATAAGGGGCATGTGTAGGCAACCCGGGGAACGCTAATGTGTATTGACGGAATAGTTGCCTATATGCCCCTGATTCTTCTGGCTCTGGAAATTCTTGCATTCACGGACGTCTGCCCCTCCCAATATTTTCAAGTAAATCCAGTAGTTTTATTATTTAATTTTTTAGTGTTTCCAGTGCTAACCACAGGTGGGCGGGCGGCCGGCCAGAAGAGTTTTCGGAAATACAAAAACAAAAGTAGTGGTACTACAAAATGGCACAGAGTTTCTCGTACTAGTTTCCATTCGGCCGTGTCCCATCGTCTTGTCAGCTACCATCTATCGCCGCCCGAACATATTTTTTTCACATTTTCTCATTTTTTCGGTTTCCTAATGACAGAAATATAGAAGAGTAAAAACTCGTCATATACGGATATTTTCGTTGAAAAATTTAGAGCCGTTTTTATGAAAATGGCCTTTAGGTGTTACTGTAAATGCAAATTTGAAGCTTTTCTTCCACACAAAACCACTGTGTTTTCGAAAAAAATTATTGGAAGTTATTTGAAGCGCATATACTTAAAATGCAATAAAGTATACTAAATTACTGGAAATATGCATATTAAAGGCATGAGAGATTTTTCACAAAAATTACATTTATGTAATTTTTGAAAAAACAAAAGAATTTTAGATCATCATCAAAAGTGCAATTAGCACTATCCGTACGAAAAGTTTGGAGCAGTATTTGAGAAAATGGTGTTTGAGCGTTTCTGAAAATGCGGAGATTTTTAGCTTATTTTCACAGAAAATTCGAGTTTTCTGAAAATTTTATATGACATTATTTAAAGCACAAGTGCTTTAATTTGAAAAAATTCTACGCATGGTTTAGGCGCTAGTAGTGCTCCCAGACGAACGTTTTGAAAATAAAAAACAACACTTTTTCGGTATCAGGGAGCGCCAAAACCTGCATTTCCGTTGAAATCTCGAAATCGATTTTCCGAAGCATAACATAACTTTCTCTATCCTACGTATATTACACCGTATATACGTACGTATACGAGAAAGTAACCAGTGATGCTACAAAAGGCACATACTTTCTCATATTAGTTAGTTTCCTATTTTTTGGGGGCGGTGTCTAGCTTTACAGCCGTGCCCGTCTTGTCAGCTGCCATCTATTGCCGCCCACACATCACTTTTTCACATTTGCTCATTTTTCGGTTCGTTAATGGCAGAAACGAAAAATTACTCGAAGAATATAATAGAAGAGAAAGACCTCGTCCTAAATGGAAACTTTGTTGAAAAATTTAGAGCCATTTTTACGAAAATGGCGTTTAAGCGATACTGAAAATGCGCTTTGAAGCTTTTTTTCACAGAAAACAAATGAGTTTTCGAAAAAAACTATTGGAAGTTATTTGAAGAGCTTCTACTCTCAAATGCAATAATTTATACAGATTGCTGAAAAAGTGTGTATAAACGGCGTAAGATATATTTAAAAAATTACCTTTTTCTAATTTTTGAAAAACAACAACAAAGTAAACTTCACGATATATTAAACAGTGCAATTATAGCTATTCGTAGGAACAGTTTAAAGAAAGAATTTGGAGACATTTTTGACAAAATGGCATTTGAGCGTTTCCCAAAATGCGGTCATTTGAGCTAATTTTAACAGAAAACTGGTGAGTTTTCGAGAAACTTTATATGGCAATATTTAAATCACATGTACTCATAAATATAATAATGTGAACACATCGACGGTAATATTAACGATGTAAGAAACTAAAAAATATATATTTGTAATTTTTGAAAAAACCTCTTACCGCACCATCTTTACCAAAAGTTTAAAGAAACAATTTGGGACGGTTTTTGAGAAAATATTGCCTTTGTATTATTTTACAAATGCAAAAATTGCACACAATATTGCTAAAAACTACTATAATTTTAAAAAAATGTACTTGATCTTAATGAAATAACTAATTACGACAACAAATCAGAGCGTTCAAAAAGTATCTGCGCAGTGGCTGTCTCCCCCTTCCAACATCCTTTATGCGGAAACGGCACCATCTCGGGCTTAATCAGCGTGTCAGAGTTCGAATGTTATTCTCAGGAACGCACTCGCTGCAAGTATGAAGTAGTTTAAAAACCCGTGAGAGTATTCTTATGCGATCATCGCGATGTTGCCGTTTCCGCATAAAGGATAGTGGAGAGGGGACACAGCCACGGCAGAGAGACTTTTTGAACGCTCTGTATTATTTGAAGGAAAAATCTCTATCCTCAACTTTGTAGTTGTAGGAAGATGCCGAAAAAATTCATACTTTTGCATTTATCGAAAATAAAAGAGTTAACCGTGAAAATCGGGCATATACCACCTTTATACCGTATTTTACTCTATTCTAACAAGAAATGTAAAGAAAAAAAATTTAAGAATTTTTTAAAATTTCAAAGCTTCAACTACAGCCAGATGGACAGGGGTTTCTTCAATTTTAAATAACTGCTACACATGGTTTTGGTGCCAGTAGTGTTCACAGACAGACGGACGGACGGTTTTGAAAGAAAGAAAAAAACCTTTTCGGTATCAGGGGACCCCAAAACATGTATTTCCGTTGAAATTTCGAAATCTATTTTTCGCAGCATTACATAACTTTCTTTATACTTCGTCGTATATAGTACCAGGGGTGTGCGGTGAATACCAGCTGCTAGCGACAACCAGCTTCCCCCTCCCCTACCGTATACAAAGTAGTCGCGCATCAGGAGATTCTTTACAACTATGAAACAAAATTTTCTGAACATAATTCCAAGTGCAATTTATCACTCCCACACAAGATGTATTTTCATTATAGAAAAACTAAATAGTTACTTACAGGACAGGAAAACGAAATCTGCTTCCTGCATATGTAACGGTAATCAATGGAAACTAAATTCCATTCTTCTTTCATGACTAGCAAAATACTGCATAGTTTTTTTTTCGAAAAATGAATGTGTCTTATGTTCTCAAGTAGTGACGATTCAATAGGCTAAAGTGGATAGTCTTTTTTCACTAGTTCTGTTTCGACCATTGGTTTTATTCTTTTTACATCACGCACAGTGCTGTCGGGCACACTGACTCTCAAGGGTACGGTGTGCTATTCGAAAATCCGGGGAATCTAATGTTCTGATCACGTGTGTCAGAACGACGTTCCTCATAATAATTAATACAATCTCAAGAGAACATTCGTGTTCACTCTCATTACAGCAAGATAGAAACCTGTGCCTCATAATTATGTTATAATATATGTTATAAAGTTCTCGACAAACCCTACGGAAATTAGTCACTCATGTCTGTCCGTGTCGTAAGTAACGAATGCGAAGAAAGAATATATTCAAATTCAACCAATCCCAGATGTCTATCGCCATATGATTATCACTTTCTTTACCTTTTGCACCCCGCTGTAATAACTATGTTTACCTTTTTAAGATAAAGATAGCAATTGTTTTAGGTCCATAATAGCTTGTGAGCATCAATATATTAAAATGTGTCGTTTAGGTAATGTTTAAAACTCTGAAATAGAATCTATTATTAAAGATTAAGTGCATAAACCAGCAAAAGAAACAGAAATGTGTGGAAGCAATTTCAAGAATATTGTGAAGAAAGAAAATATAAATGGACAGCACAAACTACAAATGAAGAAATAACACATATTTTAGGCAATTAATATGCGAAGATTAGATGGGAAAGAGTTCAAAGAATATGCTATCAAAATTATGTGGAACGTTACAACCAAAGTAATTCAGAAAAATACTTTAATGAGTACACACGTGTGTTCAATTCATTCGAAATTGACGAATCCCGCAGCGAATTCAGCTTGTACATCTTCCATTTCAAAAACTTCCACTGAATAGTAAGACATGGAAAACTCAACTTCGACAACTTTAATAATTGTGTTTTTAATAAATGTTCTTGTAAGCAACTTTTTTATAATTCTTTTTAAAAGTTTTGCCACCATAAAATCCAAACATATTTGAAATTATTTTCTGCATTGAACTGTTATTCACATTTTACTTGATTGTAAGTTTTTCCAGGAAGCAGTGATAACTCGGAAGTGAATGAAAGTTTCACATATTCCGGTAGCAAATATTTATCTTTTTCGTAATTCCTGTGATTTAATTATTCATCCGATTAATGTAATGTCTTAATTCGTGAGTCACACAAAATAACACTCGAAGTGCTCTGGCATTACTTATGACAGAACATGTCATTTAAAATAATGAATTGTGGTAGCACTGACTTACGAGTAAACGTGAGATAATGTTAATAAAATGTAATGTAATAAAATGAGATGCCTTGTTTTCTCCCATCTACTTTCTGGTGGGGAGTACTGCAATCACGAAGCTGGCGAGGCCTCGCCTTGAAGCAAGGGAAGGGGAAGGGAGTAACATATATCCCTAACTAACTGGGTTCAGTACATTATCTGCTATAGCTACCCTCCGATCGCCGCCTTTCTCTGACCCAGTGGATAAGATGCGCCGAGTCCCAGCCAAGGTCTCACAGCTGGGGTTGCGCAGTGGGATGGCGCGAAGATCGCAGTGCAATTTACAGCGGGTGCAATATTTTTTATCAAGTGACGTACGGTTTATCGTAATTTTAATTCTCAATCAGTGGCGAATTCTCTGACACACCGCGTATACCTAGTAATTTGAAGTGTATAATAGATATTTAATAAGTTTGATAATCCACTAAAAAGTTATTGAGATTTTGAAAGCTTTAAAACAGACGCGAAAAAATTACTCTGTTTTGCTACCGAGACCCAGTCACTCTTCCGCAACGGTAAGCGCTATGAAGTGCGTTAGAGTGAGAAGTTTCAAACAGTTCTTAATGCTGTCCAGAGAATTCGCTAGCGCAGGCGAAGACACCGCATGCCAGCCGCGATAACCCATGGCTTCTCATGTTTCACGGGCGGGGGAGAGGGGAGGATGCGCGTCTTGACGGTCGGTAGGCACCGCAAAATATTGCGGTGAACAGTCCTTCTCAGGTCATTCGTAAGTTACGCTTCTCTCAAGTTTTTGTAAAAATGGAGTTTGGTAATGATCCAGAAGTTAGTGGTTTGTTTAATTGTCTTATAGAACAATAATTAAGGGCGGAAGTTCATAGTTTTGGGATTTCAGAAAAGCTCAAAATAAAAGACAATGGTAGACAGAGGCGGGATTCAGGGGGGCACCTGCCCCCCCCTCATGTTGGGAAAAGTTTTAAAACATTTCATTTCTCGGATCTTCAAATTTGTATCATAAACGATTAACTAATTTCTGTATTTTGAGAAAAAAATAATCAAACGGACAATAATTTTATTAAGTTGAGTGAATTACATTAATAAATTGATGAACTTCAGTTCCGTACTATAAAACGCACGGGATAATGTTCAGCGTTACTGTGAATATCCCATATTGATAAACCATCTTTCAATTATGTTGCTTTTAAACATTATTTACCTATAAATTTAAGATTCGTGCGTAAAATCACGAGTCATAACACTCGAATTAACGTATATTATGATCAAATTAATTCTTTCCATTACTAATTTCCTAGCGTTCTTAAATATTTCAAATGTCGAAAAAAGGGGCTTCTCACGAAACGTTTCGTGGATCCGCGGTGCGATAAAAATCATGTGTTTTTTCAACGTTCCTTGTAATCTATGGAAGCGTAGACGACAAACTGAAAACATTAGGCGTTGTCCATGTAGAAAAACGATTTTATTTAACAGATCTTCAATAAAGAAGAAATTTGTCTACGCTGCGAAACTTAAGGATTCGAAAAAGGCACCGACTGACAACTTTTCTGTGATCCGGAAGTTCTAGCGTGAAAATACAGCGTGATAGAATTCAAAAACTGCGCGTTTCCAATTTTTGAAAAAGTGAGAAAGAGAAAATATGCAAATGATGGTGTGTGAAATGGTTTCTTATATTATATATTGTATGCTTTTCCATTATAATGTAACTAATGCATGATATTTGTTTGATGCCAAGTATACACTGAAAAAATCGAACCTATTATCTCAACTGAATATTTTCTGTTATACACAATGTTATTATAATAATTTCACTTTTCCGTCATTATAAACGCGGATCTTGTTTTTTAATCATAATGTTGGTTCCATTATTATAACAAAAGTTTTCTAACAACAGAACAATTTTCATTACAAATTTATAATAAATACTAAAATAAATAAACAGAACTGTTGCAGCCAAGTGTATTTAAAGTCAATTTGATTTAAAGATGGGGTACGGTAAAAATTGTTTTTACTTTTTTAACCACAGCTCAGTAATCGAAACTAATGGTGTTATGGGATGACACAAACTTTCTCGTACAACCTAGTTTTCTAATTTCTTTGGTCTGGGCGAGTTTCACAATCTTGCCCTATCCTCTTGCCAGCTGGCTAATATCGCCGCCCAAAGTTAATTCTTTTCAAAATTTTCCAATGGTAGAACTGAAATATTACTTTAAGAATATTAAAGAAGAGTAAAATCTTGTCCTATACGGAAATTTTTGTTGAAAACTTTGGAACAAGGTTTTTAACAAGTTTCTTAACACATAGAACACGTTTGTAAGAACATGGCGTTTAAGAGTTACTATAAATGCGAAATTTGAAAGTTTTTCATAGAAATATTTTGATTTTTCGAAATACTTCATTGGAATTCTTAGAAGCAAAAGAATGTAGAAAAATGACGTTTAAGGCATCTTAAACAGTGCAGTTAGCGCTAACCTTACGAAAAGTTTGAAGAACAATGAGGAGCTGTTTTTGAAAAAATGGTATTTGAGCATTTATAAAACTGGGGAATTTTGAGCTCGTTTTCACAGACAAGTTTTGAGTTTTCGAGAAATTTGAAGTGACATCATTTAAAGCACATTTAATTGTAAATGCAATAATGTGAAGAAATCGCTGCTAATGCAAATATTGACGTGAGAGACAAGTCAATTTTTTTTTGTAATTTTTGAAGGAAAAAAAGAGAATAGAGCAATATGACACTTGTTTCATTTCAGAGTACATGTAGCACTGTCCCTAACAAAAGTTTAAAGAAAACATTTGGAATCTTTTTAAGAAAATCTTGTTATTGTTATTTTTTAAATTACACAATATAATTTAATATTGCACTATAATATGCAAAACTAAAATTGCAATTTCATAATGGACGAAATATTCCGCGAAAACTACTAGTATTTTCAAAAAAATGTTGATGACCTTAGTGAAAAAACTAATTAAGGGCAACAAATTTCATTTGAAGAAAAGCCTCTATCTTCAATTTTGTAGTTATAGGAAGTCGCCGACAAAATTCAAATTTTGATATTATCGAAAATTCAGTGTAAACAGTGAAGTCGGACCTAGGCCACCTTTGTAATCATATTTGACTCTATTCTTACATGAAATGTAAATAAAAAAATTTTGAGCCATTTTGGAGAAAATTTTGAAAATGCTTCTTGTAAAGTACCCCCAGAACTAATCAATATTTTTCAAAATTGCAGAGCTTCAACTCAGGTCAGATCGGCAGGACTTTCTTCTATTTGGGAAAAATCCTACACATGGTTTAGGCGCCTTTTTTATTCACATACTCCAGACGGAAGGACATTTCGCCGACAATCAATTTTTCGGTATCAAGAACCCACGTGGATTCTGACACCACCTGTTAGTTTTTTCTAAATTTAGCAACTGGATTAATCTACTTTTTTGTTATCAGGGCCCGGCAATAAGAGATTTTCCGACGAAAATTTGTCATTTTTTTCGCGCAGCATTACATAACTTTCTCTCTACTGCGTAAGCGGTCGCAAGAAAGTAAATATCTGAAAAACTATCACAACGATTTGTGTTTTGAGAGGAAGTTTTGAGATTTGTTTCAAGCTTGTTCCATGGTTCTCGTTCAGTGAAAATTATTGTTATTTTTTTTTCTTCATAAAAGTTTTTGAGTTTGAATTTGGTGCTGAGAAAATATCAAACTACTACTACAGAATGGCACAAACTTTCTCTTGGTACAGTTCTCTAATTTCTTTGGTGTGGACAGACTTTAAGGTCTTGCCCCATTCTCATGCCAGATGCTATCTATCGTCCCCAAAGAACATTTTTTTACCTGACCTCAATTTCTCGGTTTCCTTATAGTAGAGCCGAAATATTACTTTAAGAATGTTAAAGAAAAGTAAAACCTCGTCATCAATGGCAATTTTAATTGTAAAATTTGGAGCCATTTTAAAGAAAATGGCGTGTAAGCGTTACTGTAAATGCAAAATTTGAAGCTTTATTTCACAGAGAATTTTTCAGTTTTCGAAAAACATTTAAGTCATTTGAGGCACTTTAAGTCACAAATGGAATAGTGTTTACAAATCACTAGAGATGTGCATATTAACGGCGTGAGAGATATTTCAACAAAAAATCATTTGTGTAAGTTTTGAAAAAACCAAAAGAATACACCAAAATAAACATTATGTCATTTTAAGCAGTGCAATTACCACTACCCATTGGAAAAAAACTTTTGGAGCCCTTATCGTGCAAAAACGTTTGTGCGTTTCTGAAAATGCGCAATTTTCAGCTCATTTTCACAGAAAACTGTTGAATTTTCGAGAAACTTTACATGACATTATTTAAAGCACACGTACTCATAAATACAACAATGCGAACAAATTTCGGCTAATGTAAATATTAACGTGAGAAAAGTCAAAAAATTAGTTTTGTAATTTTTGAAAAAAACAAAAGAATAAAGCATTACGGCGTTTATGTCATCTTATAGAGTGCATTTAGCATTATCCCTACCAAAAGTTTAAAGAAAAAATTTGGTGCCGTTTTCAAGTTTTTGCACTTTTTTGAAATAAATATTGTACGCAATATTGCGCGAAAACGAGTAAAAGTTAAAAAAATGTAGTAATTTAAAAAAACACTTTTCTTACTTTTATCACAAGCAAACAGCTTTTATCACAGTACACAATCAGGGCACCTCGAAACATGTATTTCCGTTGAAAACTCGAGTCGTTTTTCTGAGGCATTACATAAATTTCTCAATACTATGTATATTACCCCATATATGCGTACATATATGAGAAAGTAAAAATGTTTTTCTGATAGTATACATTATTTTCCAATTAGATAAAATAGTTTTAAGTTGACGAAAAAAACACGTTTCTGGCTGTAGATGGGTGTAGGTGTTGTGATGGGGGCCAAGAAACCTTTGAAAAATCTGATTTTTATGTTAGAGTTGTAGTGTAATTACTCATGTCATTTGGTTTAGAGGAACTTAATACTATGCTATGTGGAGGGACCCTTTGTCCCCCCAATTAAAGATCCAAAATCCCGCCTCTGATGGTAGAGGTAGTTTCCATAAAGAGTGGTAAACTTAAAATAATGTTCAAGATTCGCTACTGTTCTCAATATTCATTACATTCTCATTCTTGCTAACCCCAGCAGTGCTGGGGTTAAATGTACGCCACTGTATACTACGTACGTATACAAGTAACTAGTGGTGGTACAAAAACACTGTTACGTAGTATTTTAAAACACAGTTACGTAATATCACAATTTCTGACCACAATAACATATCCCAGCCATTACTTTTAAAACACATTACCAATTGTAGTATATTAGACACGAAAAACAATGCTATCAATGCTAATACATCACATAAAAAACTGCATTCCATAGTCAGAAAATTCGTCTAATGAAAGTAATTCTGAGAATTTCAAACTGCCATGTCGTATTACAGACTGGTATCGTGAAAAACTAGCAGAAGAAAGCAACAGAAGCGCCGGAAATTTTAATTTGCAATTTTCAAGAGATGACGAAAGAAACCGAAACTACTCATATTAAAAACTAGCGGTGCTACAACAGCACGTACTCTCTCGTGATATTATTAACGGTTATGCAATATTATAATATGACAATTTCTGTCTGACGCTTCAACTACCATTTGAAGAAATCTTGAAGAAACAAAGCTAGAAAATTGCATATTTAAAATAAGATTCAAATGTTTAAAATAAAAACAGTGATCTGCAATTGAATTCAATGTATTCACTTTCTACATAAATGTACCAACGATGCCTGATGCATACTTCAGCACGAAATAAAATTATTTATATATAAGCGGTTTATATTAATGCGAACCAACGGCATCCATCATTGTCGCCTTCTGGTATCAGTGCAATTTAAAATAGATTTAATGATTAAATAATATTAAACGTAATAGTTCTTTTCAAGATTCGAAAGACAGTCCTCAAGCTCCTTGTACCTTTCCTTATATTAGCACCAGAAATACACAATTTAAATTCACTATTTGCATCCACCATGTTCTGGTTGTTGATACCTTCTTTCACAAGAAACACTCTTCTAGAAACTTCGCCTGACATTGAGACCAGACAGTATACTAATTGAGACATTATTCTGTGAACTTCACGCCGTATCGCGACGTTCCTATTGTTAAATTGCAATGTCATAACCAGTGATCAGAGAGCTGTAAAGTGAACCTAAAATTATCGTACATTAAATAAAAGTTCATACAAAATTATTTTCAAAAGTAAATAACAATTTAAATGATAATTAAAATTAAATTAACTAAGTTAATGGTAATTAAAATTACATTAAAAGTCAGCAACACTGCTCACATATCCACTAAGTTAATTAATATTAAGTTAAACTATGAGAAAGAATTTCTAGAATAATCCAACTGCCTCCGTGACTCAAATTACTTTTACAGACTGACACCGCCTCAACCGAAGCGCTGGAAATTCGAATTTACCATTATTCTTTTCCAATTTATGCAAAAAATACATTTTTGAAAAAAAAAGCAGGACCTTATAAAAGATATGTTTCTGATGAACACATTTCATTAAGAAAAAACTTATCTTTATAATTGTAGTTGTAGGCAGACACCGAAGACTAATTGCAACTTTTGCAAATACATCAATACATTGAAAATGCAAATACATTCCTTGGGACATGGACAAAAAATATGGATTATCAAATATGTTTTAAATAATTTCTAAAAGATTAATTTATAAGTATAACAAAAGCCCAAATGTAAAAAACAAACAAAGAAATATGAAATAATTTGCAGGAATCATGTGAATGAGATTTGCTTATTATTCGTACAATTTTTTTCTGCAATCTGGAAGTCTGGGTACTAATGGATGAGCTTCTCCAGAATATTATGCCTATCTCAGTCAATATTTGCATAATAAACGCAGTGAGCTAAATTAATGTTGACTGAATATGAAACATACTGAACTTTATTTAAAGTTTAATTCAAATTCAGATTTTTCCGCATGTCATGACTTAAACTTAAATTTTGCAGAAGTCCCATCATTTTTAAATCACTTTCTTATGCCCATCTTCTTGTGTTACTTGTAGAATGGCGTTAGTGAAATTTGTTGAATGTTAATCTGAGATCAATACCATGCCTTTGCCGGCAGCCCCCTCAGGCTACCTTGGTCATCACATGCACCCATGTCACTCCTGCACATTCCTTCCTTAACAAGACTCGCCTCAGATAGGGTACTTGATATGCCAGAATTGATTATGAAGGGGTTACGTTTCATGTCTTGTTGAGCCTCGCTCATTGAACACCTCTGCAATAACATGATAAGTTTCATCAAGGATATGCTTTCCTGTGTATTAAGTGATAAGAGTAAGATGATGTCAACCACTCAATGTATGAGATGTCTGCAAGAGGGCAAAGAAAAGGATGGTGCAAGATTTATTGAATTTTTACTCAACATTGTATACACATGTCATTCAATACCTTATGAATATGTATGTAATGTATACAATTCAATGTTATTCTGTGCAACAGACATTTTTGATATTATTGTAAAACTGTATTGTTTTGGTATAATTATTGTTGTGAATTGTATTATATTGGGTATTGAGATTTGTAGTAAATAGTAGAATTTGAAATATACTAAGGGCACTTGTTCATTAATTCATAAATTCTTGAATAGGAAACATTGTATAATTTCTAGGTTTATGATAGGCTTTCCCAAATATGACTGGTTATGGTGGGCAATTGTAAATGTGTTATGGTAGGTATCCCATGAGTTCATGTAGTTTATTGTTTGGCTTTGTGGAGAAGAATTTTACTGTATGTAGATAAACTTGAGCACTGATTTAGAGAAGTCAATCAAGTTCTTAAATGGACGTCATGCTTTAGCTCTTTTTTTATTACGGAAGTTTCCCAAGCTTGCAGTCAGTTTAGGAGATATTTTTCTTGTAAAAAAAAATTGCCATTTTCCCCTGCAGCTTCACATAACTTTCTCTTACTAGGTAGTAGTAGGCGAGAAAGTAAAAAATTAGAGCTACATTATCTTTTGCAAGGAAGAGTCCTCGACTGTGCTAGAATAACATATACCATTTTCCCCCTTGGAAGTGTACCAAAATGAAAGAGAAAATTAATTTATAGTTAACCAGATCATTAACCCCTAAACATATATCATGGAGCCAAGTTGAGTTGCATAATTTTCAGCAATATATATAAAATGTAAAGAGATAGTAGTAATTAGTAACCCATTAAAGCTCAATATTACTTTTTTTGAGAATATAAATTATTTTCTCTCTTTTGAACTGAATTTCCTGGTGATTTTGATTTTTGTTATCCAAATTTTAACACTATCAAATTAATTAAGAGCATTAATTACTGGATTTTGTACAGAAGTTAAAGAAATTTAAAGAAACTACAGCAGACCTGCCCAAAACAGTAGCCCTAAGGCCACCACCCACAGCAGTTCCGGGCGCGTTGGTTGCCACCATGGCCACGTGCAGTTCTTGAAGGTAGGAGGGGGGGAGCCCTGATGATGTCCCGAGCATTTTATGGACATTGATGCCCTGAACCCACCTCATTAGGCAGGCATGATCGAGAGGATCACATCAATGAATATGCTCACATTTTGAAACAAAATGCTGTTTAAACATGATGCAGTATAAAGTATACAAGAAGATAATGATGTTTAACATTACATTTCATTATTTTATCAAATTTACACATGTTCAAGAAAGATCCAGTTGCTTAATAACTTATGTTGCTTGCATATAGTCTGAACACCAGGTTATTACTCTTGCTTATTATAGAAATGCTGCCTATGAGATTTCAGAATGCTTGAATGTAACCAAATTACAAACTGGCAGAACAACTCTGAATCAGAGGTGCACTCCTCCCATCTCTTCATTTGAAACTATTTTCATTAAAAGCACTGGAGAAACACACATAAAAAAAGCACTGGAGCTCTCTACTTGGTTTCAAGAATTGAGAATGGAAATAAAAACAAGAATTAAAGTGAAGCAATGTAACAAGCATTCAAAGTATTAAGTGCTTCTCTAAAACATCAAAAATTCCTCGTCAAAGGGATGCTTAAAAGCTCATTGTCATCAATTGCATAGATTGAATTCACAGAAATTCTATTTTTGAACGTCTCAAGTCACAAAATATAAAGAGGCAGAGAAACTGACGAGTTTATAAATAAAGAATAGGAGATTTCATGGTTCGCAAAGGAAAATAAGAAGGCAGATAGTACAGAGTTTTTTTTTTTAAGACTTCCAGTCTTGGCAATGTGTTTTCCTTGAATAGTGATGCAGATCATGAAGTCTGGAAAAGTCATATTTTTTTAATTGGAACACCAGTGAGTAAATAATAATACATATTTTATTGTTAAAAAGTATATTTTAATGCACCAAATTCATGAAGAAATGTTTTAACAGTGACTTATATTTTGACAAAATGTATTGTTACTACATATAAATACATGACAGGGTTTAGTTGGAATATCATTTCAATATGAAATGGGCAGACAATAAATATGGAAGAAATTATGGCCTACTGTTTTTGAAACTCAAGCAACTGGCAATAACAGATACTTGGATTGGAAAGATTCTCAAATGCAAAAGAACTACCATCAAAATAGTTAT
Source organism: Teleogryllus occipitalis (assembly GCA_011170035.1). Taxonomy (NCBI): domain Eukaryota; kingdom Metazoa; phylum Arthropoda; class Insecta; order Orthoptera; family Gryllidae; genus Teleogryllus; species Teleogryllus occipitalis. Next base: position 326,550 of record BLKR01000934.1, read on the forward strand.
CACTGTACAAATACATTTATTGACAAATCACACACAAGTATGTACAGAAACTTTTTCTTTGCATAAAACGAAGTATGCAATAAAAAGTAATATAAGAATATTTTAACTCAAGAATAAATCCAGTAATGTCAATAAGTCTTTTAACAGTGATGATAAAAACATTTTACTGAAAAACAGTCAATGCACAGAAATATTTTAAACCATTCTGCCTTCATAGACAAACTCGCTCTTTCACTCTTAACTAGCACTCTCACATCCACACAGAACATATGTGATTTATATATCTGTATATATTATCATATAATAACATACATTATTATATTATAATATATATACATAATTTAAAATTGTAATAAATAACAAAAAGAAAAAAGTGATGAATAACAGATATATAACTCTTAGAAAAATAATTTGTACCTCAAATTACACAAGAGCATAAAGACATAATATTCACTTGGTTGCCTTCATTGTTTGCAGTTATACTTCATTATATAGAGAGCACAACATACAGCAGCTAAATAACATCTACAATAACATTGCAAAGTGCAAAACCTTTACAAGCAACAGCAAACCAAACCAACAAACAACGAACATGCAACCAATAGCCTTTAACAAGAACAAGAAAACAGAAAGAAAAGCACTTTTGAAGTGCAATAATATTTCTTATATAGTTGCTAAATATGCAAAATACTGTCATATTCAAAATAAAATCATTTAATTTGTTCTTTAGCCTATTTGAGATCGGATGAATCCATTGGTGACAAAGCATGTCAAGGGAGACACGAGGATCATCAATCAAACTACACACAGTTTCAAGGATACATAACATTAAAATTTTACCCTTCAAAGACGCTAGCAACAGAGAACTCACTTGAGTATCTTGTGGGCACTTTGACTAATGGACGTTGGTCTCTTCAAATTTTGATTAAATCATCAACCAAATTGTTTAACCACAAACATTCACTCTTCCAAGAAAATAAAACTAGCAACGAGATACAAGTGAATTCACAACTAAATTCAAATACACATTTTGTAAAGAAGAAAAGAAAAGAAATACAACTAATAAAAAAATTACCTTAATTTTGTATCCTTGTGCCCTGGTAACAATGAACCAACAAATTTCCAAGTGAATACACTGGTATATCTACTGCATTTTAATCTGCAAGTATGCAATGTGCTATGCAATATATTAATAGTTTACCTTGCCATTTACAGATCTATGACTTACGGGTGAGGTCAAAAGGTTAAATTCTCCCTTTGGTAAGAACACCCACCCCAGAACACTGAATTTTCATTTTACTGTGTCCTTACAAACCGAACAGTTTAGACAAAATAATACCTACCAAGACGAAAAGAAAGGCATTGCATTTCCACATCTACAGAAATCTGGGTGAACATTCTAGGGCAGCTATCTTTCATTTCACCCACTGGTAATGAGACATACAATACAGCTGCTGTATGTTTAAGTTGGTTACTTCGAGACAGGAAAATGACCAAGCACTTTAGCAAAGGAGAGTTTATTAAAATGCACCTTTTAATTATTCTACTTTTTGGTAGGTGTCCCTCTCTGAGTTAGCCCTTCAAATCTCTTGAAAGTATAGTTTATGAACACCCAATCTTTGTAGATGACTTCACCGTCCTGTGGCAATGGTGCTGCAGCTGCAAAAATAATAAATTGCAATAATTTGCCATACGAGTACAACAGGTACAACAAGATATAAATGTTGGCTTTCAATACTTACGAATTTCTAATTTAACATCAGGGAAATCATCAAAGTTAGAAGTATCATCAATTGATCTAACTTCAACAGGTATTGCAGCAGGACGTTCTCGTATGTGATCCCAATCTACACCACGGAAAAAAGTTGCCAATTTCAGCTCATCCATGCCTCTCTGTGAACCGAGGCGTCGATCGAACTCGCAACAAAATCTAACAATAATTTCTTTTGCCTCTTCAGATATTGGAACCTCAGGAGGAAAAGTTAGAGTTTCACGCCAATTCATCACTTTTCGATATGTCTCTTGTGGGTTCTCACTGCAGAACGGAGGATAACCTACCAACGAAAAAGAAAAACTTTTCAGTTTAAATAACTTACAGCTGAATAAATAAACATTTCTTCCTTTCTATACACTATTAAGAAATTAGGAACGAGAGATATGTTCTGACTGTCAATATATTGTGAAGATCAACATTTAACCTAAATGTGATGAATAGAAAGAAAATATATAGATACTAAAAAACAGGAAAATATTTACGTTGGAAGGGCAGGAAAATTATATGAGTCAAGTGAGCAATATTATTTTTCAAAAAGGCTAAAAAAACTATTACGCCATATTAAACATCCCGTGCAGATGTTTTGGGCGGGAAAAAAAGTTTTGAAAGAAAAAATTTGGAGCCATTTTTGAGAAAAGGGCAATTGAGTATTTCTGAAAATGCAGGATTTTGAGCTCATTTTTACAGAAAACTTGAATTTTCGAGAAACCTTGTATGACATTATTAAAAGCACATGTACTTATAAATATAATGCTGTGAAGAAATCGCCTTCAAAGTAAGTATTACTGACGTGAGAGAAGTCAAAAAAATTACATTTTTGTAAAAGAATCATTTTTGAGAAAATCTTGCTTTTGTAATTTTTAAAATTGCAAATATTGCACGCACTATTGCATGAAGACTACTAAAATTTTCAAAAAAATGTACATGACCTTTATGAAAGAACTATTTATGGATAACAAATTTCATTTGAAGGAAAAATCTCTTGTTTTCAATTTTGTAGTTGTAGGAAGACACCGAATAAAATCCAAACTTTTGCAATTTTCAAAATTCAGAGTTAATCGTGGTGATCGGACCTATGCCTCCTTACTTCACCACGGACCTGCCTATGCTTACTTCACAAGAGTATTTTACTTCACTCTTACAAGATATTTAAAGAAAAAAATTGGAGCAGTTTTTGAGAAAAGTTTGAAAATGTTCGGGGGCTTCATGTAAAGTACCCCAATTTTAAAGAATGTTAGGGATTTTTCAATTTGGAAAAGATCATACGTGTGGTTTAGGTGCTAGTAGTGTTCACAGATGGACGGACAGAAGTTTTGAAGAAGAAAAAAAAAAGATATCTATTTTCCGCAGTATTACATAACTTTCTCTATACTACGTATATTACTCTGTATGTATACGAGAAAGTAAAAATAGTTTCAGATGCAAAACATTTCTCTGGAGGCCTCTCCAAAATTAGAGCATTATCTTACCTTCAGAGTATACTTATATTTGTGTAAATGTGCTATTAAAATTATCCTGAGCATCTCATGGGCGCTCATTGTTATTAAAACAGATGTCACAATTATTAAATTATTCTTGTATCTGATTTTGCATCTTTGGAGCATTTTAACATACAAGCAGTTATATACAAGGAGTACTGAACATTTTGCAGTAATAGTAAAGCAGTCAGACTTATGAAGATGGTGGAGGGCTTGTTTGAAAGCTCAGGCTGCTGCTGATTCTTTACATTGGGTCCCCATCTCCCTGCAACTAGCCAATGACAATAAAATTGTCTCCTCTGTAATTGTTGCACGTTATGTTTCGTTTCATTTCATTTTTTCACTCTTATCTGCCACCTTTACACTCGTATGCAAGGCATGAGGGCCTTGAGGTCACACTACTAAGTGTATCGTCCACATACCAAAGCCATAGTGTACACATGTTCTGGTATGTGGATGATACACTAGTAGTGCGGCCCCATGGCCCTCACGTCTTCACTGACTTCCTCCAGCACTTCAATAACCTCCCCACAATTGTTTACTATGAAGGTACAACATGAGGGTAAATTGCCTTTCCTTGATGTGCTGGTGAGTTGGAAATCTAATGGCAGTCTAAGGCATAGTGTTTAGCAGAAACCAATTCATACCAATTGCTGCCTCCATGCTGGCTCTCACCATAATCTGGCAACTAAAGGAGTTTTGAAAACTGACCATCAGAGCAACTAGAGCGTGTGATGAGGAATCTTTACACTCTGAAATGGGGCTCTTCAAGGGTACATTTCAAGCTAATGGAAACAGGGCAAATGCTGTCAACCAAGCTGTTCGTCAAGCAGTGAACACCTTTAGCACTGCTAACATCCCACATCTAGTGATGGTGAAAACCACAAGATGGTCATTCTATCCTATATAAAAGGAGTTGCTGATAAAATTGGCTGACGGTCTACAGAGCCAATGAAAAACTCGGGCAAAAGCTTGTATGTGTTAAAGACCATGTCCCTCCTCTCATGTCATCATGGAGAACTGGCCACGCCATTCTTTTTGATAACACCCGCCTCCTAGCCAGAGGAATCTGCTGGGGATTGAAGAGGGTAAAAGAGGCCATGGAAATTTTAAAAAATTCTCAAAACCTCAATGCTGACCACAGCCTGCTTCTCCACGAGGCCTGGAAACATCTATTTTATCATGTCACACAATCGCACCAGGGCGCAGTTGACACTGGCTCTACGACATCAGACCACAGACACAGCGCCTTCTCCCACCCCGCCTGGGGGGCCTGTTCCCCAATTGGTTGATGCTCTCTTCACATTGGCCGATCACTCAGTCAACAGGCAGAGGGGAACCTAACCCTATATTATCTCATGCACAGACAATCTACGTGCTTTTTGTCCTGGGGAAGGTTGCAGAATGGCAGCTGAAACATTGGAACCTGTGCCTACGACACGGTGTATCACTGACGGCCCAGTAGCTACTGACTTGATTTATTTTCCTATTTCCATTATTTAATCAGTACGGCATGATGATTGGCTTTATGTAGTGAGAAATTGTTGGAAAAAGAAGGATGGGAAATAAGTAAAATAGATGTCTACACCTTGGCCACTGAGGGTACTACAACAGCATGAACTGCTCAGCACAGCAGGTCTCTCGCCAGACCAATGAATAAGCACAGCGATCAGGCTAGAGATGTGCAGTGATTAGCAGTAGAAGGGTTAAGAATATGTATTTTTAAGTAAAATAATAACTTGGAGACTACACTGCATTCATGTGATCAGCTCTTCTAATGGAAATGATTTACTGATTTACCAGGAAAATAAATATACAGTGAAACTCGATTTATAAGTTTCTCACTTACAGTACAAGTATAGTAGAGGTGTACTTATAGCAGTAAACAACAAATACTAAAGTTTCGAAGATTATAATGAAAACATCGAACATTTGTTCATATGTGTTGTAGACCCTCATCTTAATCTTATTATTGGATCAGTATATTTTCCACCACAGTCATTGGAGAACATTTTTGCATCGTATTTTGAGACTTTAGAAAGGATTGAACTGGCACATCCAGATGTACATTGGCTTTTGCTCAGTGATTATAATTTTCCAAATGCTGCATAGCAAAATAGATAATATAGGTGCTCTCCCACATTTTCTAATGTTACTACACTACGAGAGAGGAACTGTGCTGGGATTTTGGCTGACCCATTTAGTTTCCTAAATTTACTCCAACTAAATAACATTTTGAACAGCAAAAATGTGATGTTGGATTTGATTTTTTCAAATTCAGCTGATCATTTTATTGAACACGCCTGTGATGCTGTTGTGCCGGCTGACGTTTATCACCCTCCCCTCTGTATTGAGTATACCACAAATATTTTACCAGACATTCAAGTCTATGATGACTGGTACTATGATTATAATTCGGCTGATTTTGTGGATATCTCACACTAGCTTTCTTTCCTGGTTTAGTTAAGATCTAAAAACCTCAATTTTTCGTAAAAAGGAGGCCCATATGTGTTATAAACAATCTAACTCCCTATTATACTTCTCACTTTTTTCAAATTTGAGGCGACATTGCAAGTTTGTGGTTAAAAGAGATTTTTCTAATTACAACAATAATTTACAAGGGTTCGTCTCACTAAACCCCAGAAACTTTTACAAATATATTAAGCCTAAAAAAAATATAAATTGTTAGCCAAAAGTTACGAATTTACATGAAAACTTATATGGTAATGCTGAATCTGTAGTAAAGGCTTTTGCCAAACACTTCTCAACATTTTATAGACCCCCTAACAGTAATTTGTGTGTTCACCTTGACGATCGGACTCCATTAGATATATTGGTAGATATATTGGTTTCGGACATTCTCTTGAAGATTAATAACTTAGATGTTTGTAGCAGTGGAGGCCTATATGTTGTAACATCAGTACTTTCATTTTTCGCATATTTTAAAGATCCTCTTTGATAAATCGCTAGCTGAAGGTTTTTTTCCCGTTTTGTGGAAATCTTCCTTTATTACACCAATTTTTAAGTCAGGAAATAAAAAATGATATACTGAACTACCATCCAATCTCTATCTTGAGCTTTATACCAGAACTGTTTGAAGCTATTATTACTGAAAAATATGATTTTTCTTTATCTTTCTCAGAAACAATTTGGTTTCATGTGTAATACAAATATTGAATTTAATTTGATGTATTACAGTCTTTTCATTCTGAATTCCATGGAAGACAAACATCAGGTTAATTCTGTTTATAAAGACTTCAGCAAAGCATTTGATTCAGTTAATCATCACTTGCTTTTAGTGAAATTAAAAGCATTTGGTATTGCCAGAACCTTTGCTTCAATGGTTCTATAACTATCTTATAAACAGGACCCAATTTGTAAAATATCGAGATACTGTCACAGATGGTATCACTGTTCTATCGGGAATGTTCCTCTTCCAACATCGAATCATGTGCTTCAAACATGGAAGAAATTTAACCTCTTCCTGAAGCAGAGTGATCATAAGTAAATTGTTTGCATGAGGTTAAAGGGTGAATATTAATTAATACAGTCGAAATAATGTTAACTGGATTTTGACATTCACTTGTTCACTTCATTATCGTAAAGATTTTTTTAAAATTTAACTTTGCAAACTGAATGTTAAGGATGATTTAATTAGTTTTACTATTAAAAGTTGTTTCTGTTAATGTTTGTAAACGTGCGTTTGCGGAGCTATTAGAAATGTTAATATTCGTCTGGTGATCTGCAGACGTTGGGTTCTCTTTTTGAGCGACCATGGACTGTACTGAGCGCGCGTGGCCGAAAGTAGTGCGTGCGGAGCGGGTGATTGAGAATCGGAGCGAGGCGGATGAATTCCTCGGGCTTGTTTACATCACCTTTTTTCTAAGAGCAAACGAAGAATAGTTCTGAGGGAAGGTCAAAGGCATCCCCAGCAGATAGTAACAACGTTGATGACCAGTAAGTGAGGAAGTTCGTGCACTGACTGTCCCACTCTCCAAAGGCCCTTTTGTATGCCATAAAAACGTACCAGATCCGTTCAATAGCAGCACAGCACAAGCAGCAAATGAAACTGATCGCTTTTCTGTGCAGTGCGGTGGGTGTTGCCAAGCTATGAGGCTATGGCAATCGTGTGCTTCCTATCACCCGACATCATGCTTTGATCTGCAGAATCTCAAGTAACATCAAGCTTGAAACCAAAGCAACCAGCCATGGGTGTCGCCGCCACTTGTAGCTCAGGCAGACACGGCCTTCATTTCCACAGTGAAACTGAGTAGCACAAGGTCCTAACGTTCCCATCGCCTGTCCGTTCTAACAAAAAAGGGTGGTAGGAAAAGGTAACCCCTTTCAATATCATATAAAATGAATTTTTTAGAAGTTGTTAGGGAGACTGGCAATAAAATAAACAGTAATTATTGCTAAAGAACTGGGAAATCTGGTAAAACGGTGGTGCAAAAATATTGATTATTTTCCTCATGAAAATTAATTTCAGTTATGCATTTTTCTCACTTATACATTTTTACCCTTCAGTCCTCTAAAAAACATATATGTGAAGTTTTACTGTAATTTTTTATGTAAAAATAATCTCTGTATTGATCAACTTGAAAGCTAATTGATGGTGTTATTGAACATCTTTCTAGAACTCAGTTCACACTATTTCCACTTACATTGAAATTTTAGAATTACCACTGGAAAGTTGTATGTTCTGTGATTTTATATAAAATGTTATGAAGTTTAATCAAGAATACAATATGCACATACCTATTAGCATTTCATACATTATTACACCTAGACTCCACCAGTCACATGCTGGACCATAGCCAGTCTGCAAAAACACTTCTGGAGCAATGTAATCAGGAGTACCAACAGTACTATAAGCCAAAGCTCTTCTATTCTTCTTCCAGCTTTCTGCACGCCTTTTACTATCCATTGGACTTGAGGCTAGAACAAATAGGGTTAACTTGCCTTCCTATTATAACTTTCCAAAGGTTTGGTTTAGTTTTAAGAGTAATGTGTTGAGAAACCAGCCCGTATTCCGTAAGTACCATATTTTCTTAAGACCCTTCCGTTTCTTGGATAAAAATTTATGAAAGATTTGGTATGTTCCTTGTTGTTTAAAAACAGCTAATTACCTGCAATTTTTAGTGTTAACAGATTCAAAGAAAATTGCAGGCAAAAATTGGAACTACAAAGAACTATCCATTTTTAACACTGAAAAATGAAATTGTTGAAATTTATTTGGGTTAATTTCAGTGTTAGCATATTAGCCCTCTTTATTTTCTGGTGACACTTTTTCAAGAAAGAAAGAAGAGAGAGAGAAAGAAAAAAAGGGGGGGACTTATATTTGAGAAAATACAGTAATTTATTTTTGTGTAAAGTGTTATGCATAGTGAATAGGTCTGTTCGTTAGCCCATTTGAGTGAAAGGGCAAAGGGGCTCATCCAAAAAATGTATGTTGAAATACATTCTATTAACTACAGGACAGTTTTTTAATTACTCTACATATCAGCTGTGTTCAAAAGGATATTTATGCAAGTTTTATTAGTAAATTCTACTATCTTCTACATTATTCTTACCCAACTCTGAAATGATTTTTCAGATGTCACTATTCTTGCGACCTTCAGATGTGTATGTTTTGGAATAATATTTAAACTATATACAATTAAATAACCCAATTATCATCCACAGGATATGTGTTACCTCTCACATGATACTCACTAAAGTCTGAAGGCTTGGCTTGACTCAAATCTCTGTAGAAATCAGTACGATGAGATTTCTTTAGTCCTGTACAGAGACCAAAATCTGAGAGCTTGATATGTCCTCGGGCATCTAACAAGAGATTATCAGGCTTGATATCCCTATAAAGATTGAAACATAACAAACCAGCAAAATACTTGATTAGATACAGAAACAGGAATGCAAAGAAACCTGAAATATGACATAATAAAACAAAACAATGTCTGTACCTGTGAATGAATCCAAGTTTATGGATAGAATCAATTGCTAATGCAGTTTCAGCTATATAGAACTGAGTACATTCCTCCGAAAGAGTATCTTTCTTCATCAGTAAGGTCATCATGTCACCTACTCATAAAAATAATTATAAAGAACACTGTCTATTGCATCCAAAATAACGGAAAACACAATAATAATTTACCTCCAGGCAGAAATTCCATTATGAGATATAAATTAATAGGGTCTTGAAAACTATAATACATCTTAACAACCCACTGATGATCTGCTTCCACTAACACATCTCTTTCAGCTCTCACATGGGCAACCTGTTCTTTTTCTAACATATCAGCTTTCCTTAATATCTTCATAGCGTACACATGACCAGTGTCTTTTTTCTGCACAAGACGAACTTCTCCAAAAGCACCTCGTCCAATCACTTTAAGAGGCTCAAAGTCCTCAACACCAAGTCTTGAACGCTTCAAACGTAAAAACTCTGTTTCTTTTTGTGCATGTTGCTGACGTTTCTCTTGTTTTTGAGCTTCAGTTAGGCCTTCATCTTTTAAGGATTCTTCCAACTTTGCCAACCTTTTGAAATAAATATCGAAACAGAATATTTACAAATAGAAACAAAGTTATAAAGTACTTCAACTAGAAATTTAAATGAAAATTCCCTAATATGCATTTAAATAAAAATAAATTAACTTAATCACTAAAATTATCTCAATAATTTGCATGTGATCAAAAAAGACAATATGTTCTTTATATCTTATATGCAGTGATTACTCTTGGAACAGATGTTCATGATATTTACAAAAGGCTTCAGGAAACAAAATGTAAATCTAGTCACTAGCAATAATACGAAGTCAGAGAATAATGATGATTAAGTTTAAGGGACCATCAACAGCTAAGGTTATTGGCGCTCATGTCAAATTATTTTAAGACCAGTATGCACTGTGGCAGTTCCAAGCTAAAATAAATAATTTAAAAAAAAATGCAAACTAAAATGTTAGTAAAAACTGAAAAAGAAGGTGTCCAATTATAAAAAGTGTTTGGCAGAAAAGACCCAGATAAACACTTTAAAATCTCCAACTAAAAGCCAAATACTTGGTATTATCCTCTTGTCTCAGATAAAGCTGTAGTTTCTCATAAAAAGTTTGCAGAGAGAGGATTTGTCATTTCCAAGCATGTCTGCTAGAGAGGTCATTGTCTGCAAGGCAATGCTTTTGACTGTTCTCCCATAGCGCCTGAGAACATGCTCCATGGTAAGATCTATTTCGCAGTAATTGTATACAGGGGGTGGGTCCCTGTCCCTTTTTTGTTCAATACAACCCTGTGATGTATTTTGTATGAGCGGTTGTACAGCAGTGGGAATGATTAAATCTGGTCCAAGCAAAGCAGAGCAGATCAGTGAGGGCAGAGTCAGAGAATGTGTGGCAGAAATGAGGCAGGGGAGAGGCAGAAATTCACAGTCGGGAAGTAAATAAAATTACTTCCATTTTACACTATACATAAGACTCTATTCCTTTCTCTATCTAGTAGATAATTGTGATTGATACTTGAGCAATGCCAGAGTGTCTTAAATAATGTTAACACAGGCCCTACTTGGAAAATTAGCAACATGATCTTCAACACACGTCTAAACACTTTGAGTGAGACACATGCCCGAGACCCAAATACATGATCTATTTAATGAATACTTCTTTTGTGAATACAGGAGCAATTAATAATTACATACCATACAATGCACATGTTAAGGATAGTAAGTTTGTTTCTAATTTCCTTGCAGTATATATAATACAACACTAATTTATACATATAAATACATTTAAAATTTGTTGGTGAATCCCTAAACTCTAAACCATCCAAATCTATACCATTACTTAAAATGATTTTATCAATGACATTTGATTAGAAAGTATGACCAAAAATAAAGTAACTTGCTCACCTTTGCTTGCGTTCTATATGTTGGGCAATCAGATTACTATAATAATTCTCGAGGGTTACTTTGGCTTTTGTGGCCTTATCCAATGTATGGCCACTAAATCGAATAGTACTCTCCGTGGCAGTCATTTCCAGGACTCCTACAAACAATAGAAAAATAATGAGTTATGAATACATCCTACATTGATCCGGGAACCCAGTTTCAGATTGCAACAAATCCATCATGATTAAAACTGAAGAAAATTATTAATTACACAATGCATGAATTGTAAAGAGATTGTAATTAATCTTTAGGCAGATAATTTTGGAATGCTTCTTATATTCAAACAATGCACACTAATTTTCCCCCATATTTCCTGTTAATTTTCCATCATATTAAAATATGATAAATTTAGGATTTCTACGTTCTACTGAAAATTCAAGAAAATACCAACACACCCAAGACAAAAGCAATTAAAGAGTATATTGGGAACTGCTGATGCACAAGCCATTCATTACAAATACTTCAAATCAATAAAATCAAGTAATAATCAATCACAAAAGTAATAAAATATTGAGACAAAAGTATTAGTAAGTAAAACACTAAACACAAAAATTATATCTCCATTGTTGTCATGCAACACTTGAGTCTCACACATCACAAAACACATGCAGCACCTATATCAGTCATGGCTATATATACACAACAGGTCATCTTAGCCACGAGAAATGGTCATTCTAGATCAAAATCAGAGATTTCACTTTGCTCCTAAGTTATAATATTATTGAAAGACGATGCAAGTTCCATGAAAGTTCAATTTCATAAGAAAGTGTTTTGAATACACAATATAAACAACAGAGTAATAAAAAGGCCAACACTGACTTGAAGCTGAAATCCCTTTGATTCCAAAGTAGGTTTTCCAGGTCCCCCTCTGTGAGTAGATGCACTTAAGAAAGTTAGAAACTTAAGAGAGAATCAATAGCAACTTGAGTTCATTGAAATCTTCAAGAAAATTTCACATTCAAGCTTCAAATTTCACAAACTAGCTTAGAAGTATTAGCATTAATAAAAGTTCAAAAGAAAATAAAATTTAAAAAAAGGAGAGTCTTTGTATCTCAGAGGTGAGATAGAACATCCCATGAATATGTAAATTTTGTTATTTATTTACAAAAGATACAATCATTTTTTCATAAAGCATTTGATATATCTGGAGTTTACTAAGTATTATTAGGGTTTATAGAAACAAATTAACTATTGAATTTTTGAAGTAATAAACTATTTACTCAAGAAAATAGGATATATAAACACATCTTCAAACTAGTGGGGCTGAAACAACACATACTTTCTCGCCTGTATTTTCAAGCAAAATAATGCGAAAAGTACTCCAATTTTCGAAAAATTGTACATGACCTTATTTCAAAATCTATCTTCAAAGAACAGATTTTATTAAGGAAAAAATCTCTCTTTAATATTTTCGTTGTAGGAAGAAGATTGCTGAAAAACATTTTCAGCGAAACTTTTGCAGTTTTCAAAAAATCATGGTTTTCAATGAACATGAGACCTGCAGCATTCTCTAAAACATACTCCACACAATCCAACAACAAAATTGAATCAAAAACGAAGCTACTTCTTTTTTTTTTAAATGTCACAGGGGCTTCATGCAAAGTACTCCCCAAAATGAACATATCAGTTTCAAATTCAAGGAGCTGTGACATCTGCCAGATTGATTGGAGAGTATCAATTTTGGAGAAAATTGACTGAACGATTTAGCCGCTAACGTTGTTCACAGACTGACACATACACGTTTTGCCGTCACTTGATTATTTCGGTATTAAGGACCAACAAAATGTGGATTCTGTTTACACCAGGGGTTAGAGGATTTTCTCCCTAAATTTAGCAACTGGATTTATCAACCTTTTCATGACCTTTTCCATGAAAATTCGCTGTTTTTTTGTGCAGCATTACATAACTTTTTCTCTACTCAGTAGCAAGGAAGTAAAAATTAGTTGTTTCAAAATTAGCTATCTTCTAAAATACCAATTATAGAAACAAAATTGTTACCTCCCAACATGAAGTTGCATTGCTTTTATATACATTCAATGTAATTTACCAATAAAAACATTGTTAATCCAAAGTCATTTCTCAAAGTGATAGAAGTGTTTTAAATTAATAATATAAAGATAATCAAAGATGTCTCATTGATAAAAACTCAGAATGTTTATTTTTCATATCATGAATTATCTTTAAATTTCAAATGCCAATTATGCAATATCATAACTTTGTTCTTGGATAACAAGAAAAGGAAAAGTAAACATTATTCATCCAATAATTGTTGGAACTAGAAATAAACTGTCTAACTTTTAAGATGACCTTGGTCCATCAATTTCTTCTATCATAATAATGCAGCATTCACACGTCATCACGCACATTCTACTCCTTCTGTGCTTTCCAGTGCACAAGTAGTACACACGAAGATGCTGTCCACACTGATCTTTATATACTACCTGGAATCTGAGCATACGAGCCTGTTCGCTTATTCAGTCTTTCTTTCTGAATGGTACACATAGTTTCCTGACAAGAGTTTTTATCTGTGACGATTGTTTTCTCCATGTTCCTACCTCAGTTTTTGAATAATTATTGAACCTACAGGTTTATTTATAAAAAATAAAATTAATTATTGAATTTTTGTAAAATAGTGAGTTCTGGCAGAAAAAAAGAGAGGAAAGTGAGTGTAGAACAAAAATTGTGAGAAAAACGAGTTGCTGAGAAGACTAATATTACTAACTGATACTATTGATACTTTTCTTCAAAATTTCATTACAGAAAGAGTAAAGAGTGGAATGAAAATACTGTGCATTAAAAATTAAAAATATTGTCATGATTGTTTAATGTAGAAACTTTTAAGAGCATATTTTGGAAGTTTTCACCACATAAATGCTTACATATTTCATAGATTTTTAGTGAATGTAAGTCTGGTCACTTACTATTATAAATGATTCAGCATTTCAATATTACTGTGTTTAAGAAAGAAAATGAAAACAATCTTCTTTAATAGTTTCACTTCATTCATCTGGCTGAAATATTGCATTAGTTTTGGAAAGAAAAACAGTAATAGCATGTGCCTGTTCAATTTTATTGATGTTTTGCTGTTTACTTAATAATAAAATTAGCATTATATTTAACAAAAAGCCTACGAAATAAACAAGTGTTGTCACATATAGAATGTTTTTCACAGAACCTCAGATGTAGGAAATGCTTCATTTTACTGCTAAATTATTTATTTACACAAGTTCTAAATTGAGAAACCTAAGGCAATAGTAATTCTTCACAACACATTAATTCAGACTTTTATCTGAAATATCACATACAACTAAGCTAGTGTCTAGAGAATGAAATGGAATCTACAAAACCAGAACATTTAATTACAATCAACCATTTCTAAAATGACCATCACAACAGGCTGGCAGTTTGTCACTACCCTGACCTGGCATTCTACAATTAGATGTCTGACAATACTACACATGCAGACAACATCTAAATTTCCACTTAAAATTTCCTATCTTCTTTCCACAGGCCAACTACTCCAAATGTACTATATGGAGTTTATTATAATGCACACAATATTCAAGACTTGAAATGAACAAAACAAGAAGCTTTCTTTATCAGTGAAACAAAACTATCTTATAATGTACACAAAGACATTCACTGGAATGCTGCATTCAACAACATAAAAACTTCTTAATAACTTACAATATATTTATTTCTTAAGGTGTGACATGCATAAGCATTTTCTGAATTCACATGACAATATAATAATAAAAATTATGAAAAAATTCAAGATGATTCATATGCAGATCAATTTAATAGGAACCAAGTGTGATTTCATAGAAAAATGCATTCATATTTTCAATGCCTGAATAATTTGCATCCAATACCAAGAGAAGAGAATCTTGCAGCAAACCTACACATCAACAAGCATCGTCCAAAGTCTCACCGTACCCAGAAGCTCACACTGCTGTGGAGTGTTGTCCATGGCTTGACTGGAGCCCAAATTTGGCATAGAGGCAACTTGTCAACACTATATTAACAAACCACAAAACCGGAGAACCAAATGTGAAGCAATACCAAACCACATGTCAGTTTTCTCCTTTCCTCCCACAAGGCAAAATTTCCTCTCAGCTTAGTCTTAAGAAGCTTAAAAGATAAATGCCACTGACACACCTCCTGTGAAAAGCAACTATTTACACTGAATAATGCCAACACCATGAGTTTCAAAATAATTCCACTTTATTAACTGGCATCCCAGCTGCTCAGGAACAAAACTCAATATATACATATATGTGACAGTTGAGAAAAAATAAGTTGCACAAGCATTTCCTAAAGTTTTCAATTTGAAAATAGTTGCTCAAAAGCATTTTAAAATTTAATTGACCACATACTTTTTCTTAACTGTTCACATACTTTCTTAACACAGTACTACTACTATTGTTGCAATTATTATTATCACCACCACCACCATCATCATCATTATTAATGTTATATCATAACGATAAATGCACCATCAATGAACATTACATTCTCAATTTAGTTTTTGAATTCATTACATTCATTTAATGAAATATTTCTACAAAACACAAGCACTCAAATCTGTTCAGGCAATAAGAAGAAAAGCTCAAATTTGTCCAAGATTCACTTATATTGAGACTGCATGTCTTTGAAAATTTTATTAAAAATATGGCCTAAAACAATAAAAGAATATTGTCCCTTTTAGTCAGATTTTACCTTTGTTTCTTTTACACTGAGTCTGAACAAAAATAACAAAGCACACAAGAACACACAAGCAAACGAAAAGTCATTAAGCAAAACTTCTCAGAAAAGCTGTTTTTTATATTTGTAATAACAAGTATAAACAATGTTGATTTTCCTGACCATTGATTAACTGAAATTAGCTGAGCTTTTGATATACTTCTCAGAGACAAGTAGGAAGTAAAATTTACATATAAATAATATTGGCAAAATCAGCATGCTATAGTATAGAAAAGTAGGAGCTTCTGCAATATTACATAACATTCTTACAAATTTTGAAAATTATTACATCTAATATCCTGTACAAATTTTAGAATGTTTTGCCAGAAATCCATAAATTAGACCCTCAACACCAATATATATATCAAGTCTATATATTAATAATGGTAACTTTAATTGCTTACACTTACATTCATCCTAAGTTGGAATGGGCCATAACCACAGAACACATATAGCAATCACATTTATTTGAATTCCAAAAATGAATAGCAAACAGAAAATGGACTGACCAATCATTGAACTACACCACTGTATGTAATAACTAGGGAACGGATTTCCATGTAATTAAATGTTTTTACAGAAACTAGATACCTGCATTGAATAATGTTTTTTTGAGTTTATAAGATATTCGAAATGAATTAGAACTATTTTTATTTTACATATCTTGGTGAAATTACATATTTTACCTATTACTACATATTTCATTACATTTTAATATATTTTTATGTTGAAATAAAACATTTCAGATGCGTGTTTTCAATTTATGATATGGAATCATCTTTCTTACAACTCAAATGTAATGCTGCAGCGCTTCTATGACCACCATATCTTCGCCATGAATTATCAAACTTACTCTTCCCTATCCTCCTTCTGCATACTGCGAAGGAGTAGGACGAGCGGATTTTTATGAACAAAAGTAATTTCAACCAAGTCCTTGCTAATGTTACAAACAGCACATTTGTTACTCAAATGAAAACTAACAAATATTTTCTTACACAAAATTGTCTGACAGTGTTCTTCGATTAAGGAGGAGGGTATATTGCCTTTAACCCCCTCCCCGGGATCCATCACTGGCTACACGGTTCAACTATATTCACTTGAACACCAGCTCCTCGTAAACATTGTAATATACTATCAGCGTATTTTATGTTTCAAATAAAATTCTTAGTGGCACAGTCTAGTGTAAAATTTCTTCTGTAGAGGTAGATCTTGCTTTCAACAACCCCAAATCCTAGTTAAGAACTGTCCGGCGACGTCCATGCTCGAAATAGGTTCATAGACAACAATTTGGAACACAACAATGAATTTTTATTTTACATATTTCTATTTTTCTTACATTTTGGAAAAAATAAGCACATATGTATGTACATATTTTGCATTTTTTATTACAATAAATTCCGTTCCCTAGTAATAACTTTTTGTTTGCCTACCATGATTATCTGAAAACTTCACATCCTGTGCTAAAACTAATTTAAAACAATGAATATAACCTGAGGGAAACAAAAACATCAGCAACATTTTTCAATTCTCCTAATGTCATTTTGCATGCTTCAAAAATATATTTGAACTCAATAACAAAATTATTTTCACAATATTAAAGATACACATTTCAATTTGGCCACGTTTGACATGTTCAACAACTACTGACATACTAGCGAAAAACCTGATGTGCTGCCTAAGCATACGAAAGCTTAGTGTCTGCCACTAAAAGGGTCATGTCTAGTTTAAATAATGCAAGACGACTTTACTGAATAGTTCAACATATTAATATATTTACACCATTCAATGCATCCAGCTTCCATTATTATTATCCAGAATAACGAGGTGAGTGATCAACAGTAGTCATGAAGTCTCATAACTGGGCACTTAACACAATGATGAAAAAGTATAGCTGTGATTTTACTACGCTTGGAAATTAAAGCAAATTAATATTGAAATGAATGATTCTATTTGTATAATCAAATTATACAAATGCTATTAAACAACTAACACTATTGTTGGCTAATATAACCTATATCCTTAATAATTCTGCATTTTATTTGTACTTGTATATTCAGTGAAAAGGCAATGAGTACTTTTAAGAATTTCAATTTGTCATGAAAAGGGTTAGTTTCAGATAATCCAATAACAACTGAAAACAAAAACTGGACTGAAATTGATTGGGAGCCTGCAGATGTGATTCTCCACTACAGTTTATTGCTTATTATTCATCAAGACCTCAGGCTACATACCAGTCCTAGAATTGAACCTACACAACCCTTTCTTACACAACCTTTGGGTGATTCCTTCTGGGACTGCTGATAGTTTGACAATTTCATTGACTTAATACAAAATCTAATTTTGGCACGCTTATTTACTGAAACATTTAGGCTCACTTGAACCATTTGTTACAATTAAAATAGAAAATGTAAGTGATTTTAATAGGCAATTGAACAGTTATTGCAATTACACATACAATTATTGCAAACATATTCAACAGTATAATAATTTGAAAGGAGATTCCAGTCAAATTTGCAAGTGCATGCCACTACTTAAGTCCTGACAGTTCTTACATATAGAAAAGAACACAAACAAATCCTGGCAAACAAGCGAAATTGACAAATATATTGCCTATATTTAGCAAAGTGCTTTGTAATTGGAAGTCATACATCAATGAAACAATATCCAAACAAATTTCTTGATCATGCTTCCTCATGCCATTCATTATCATGCAATATACTTACACCAGATGATCAATGAACTGAAAACTCAATGGAAGGACCTTAAATTTTTGAAATGAGTCTTCAAATAATTAAAAATATTGTAATTAAAACTTACTATGTAGCAAAAATAAAATTACCTTTCTTTTAAGTCAAATGTGTTTATGCTCGGTGAGCTAACATATGTTTAATTTTATTCCATGCAGGGATATATAACTCGCAAGAGTAAATCTTCCTTACCAGGCAAAACTCGCACTTATGTATGACCAAATATACCTGCAAGATTAAACAGAAAATGCATTTGAACGGAAATATAATTTTTTCACCAAAATTGTGAACAATGAAACCCTCTTTGTTTTTCACTTGCATGCAAAAATTACTTTAAAAATATAGAAGTTTATTAATATGATATCACAGAACAGCATTAGACATTGAAAAAGCAGTAATAAAATCAACAATATTAGAAGACAGTTTACAAATTAAATTGTTTAGTACTATGCAGAATTTCATAATGTGATATCAAAATTAAAATATCACTTCATGATGGTTCACAATTAAGGTAACACAGGGGAAAATCAATCTGAATTGTTTAAGACATTTCAAAATTACAAAGTTAAACTTGGAAACAAAAAAGGTTAGATACAATTCATCACATTAATGGATGCAGTTTCAGCCAGAAATATTTATTAACGCGACTCTGTTTGTAAAATATTTGTGTCAAGTACGTTATTAATGAAATTAGGAAACGAGTAAAACAAAGGTTATTATTACTAACATTTTCTCTCGTGGTAAAGACGATTTAGATAACACACATTAATCTTAATCCAATTTTGGAGTAGTCAAACGACATGATCGAAAACATTAAAAACCATTAATGCGTAAAAACCTTTTCTTAAGATGATTTTGAACACTATCTTAGTGATCAGCAGATTCTTGAACACAACAGATGTATGATGTAGACTGAAAGCAATACGTAGTTCGTCAGAGACATGTACTTGACACAAAGAAACTGATGTTAACATTAACTCGTAAAAAGTGTGAAACTGTAATAAGACAATCAGAGGTCGACGTCTTGAAAGAAGCCAGTTTATTTACCAAGAAAATAGTCTTCCTGATCAAACTGATCACTTAAGCACACAAATGACCCATAGATGACAAAATTCCCAACACTACATTTCACATGACTTTGTGCTGAAAATGCAATAAAGTTCTTTAAACCAATTAAATAACATCACACTTGCAGTTATATAAATAACCAAAGTTTCAACATATGCAGCTGGAGAGAAGAACAGACAGTAGCAAGACGGAGCGGAACGGAGTAACTGTGGCCTGCTGTGGCCCAACAGGGATGCATTTAGTTTCAGAAGACACCACAAGATGGAGTGATTTTGAATGTCATACTCAACAACTTGAAAAAAAAATCTTAAGAGAATTTTGACTACTCAGAATTACACTTTAAGGAATACATAAGTATTTGGGAACAAAGCACAGAACATCACAATTATGTTACAGTGATGTTTTTTGTTAACGCAGTACGCACAATCTCAACGAGATGTCACAGCTATCGTATCGGAATCACGTGACTTATTGGTGCACATGGATTGGACTTCTCTGATGAAAGTTTGTGGTGGGGTTGTGTGTACGAGAAAGAGATGGATGACGAAGGACCCGTCTTCGTCCTGCGAAAAGACGAAGACTGCGAACACTCAGTAGGGCAGGGAGGGGAAACTAGTGGGAGCAGCGCAGCGGTGTCGACAACGGGTCCGGTAGGCAGGGTGGTGGAAGCGGGTGGACGACCAAGAACGGAAGGGGGGCAAGGAGGAAGGAGTTCGTCGAAATTGGCAATGCCAGAACTGGGCGTGTTGTGTTAGGGCGGTTAGTGTTTTTTGACCTTAATTTGACTGAAAGCTTGAAGGAGGAAGTGCTGGCACTATTTCAAATAATGTGAGCGGAGCTTTTGGTATCCTGTTTGCGATTGGTATTACTTAACGCTTTTGAAGTGAGTGCAAGTTCACATTAAACTCTTAAAAATGGAAGATATTTTTCATTGGTGTCGAGAGGGGAACGCTATGCAAGTGCGGGTGTGGCTTGATGACACCGAGCATGACATGAATCAAGGGTAAGTCAGTTTATGCTTGTAAAACTCATTTAAAGTACTACTGTATGACATCACCGCCCCTCCCACGCTGTCTTGTACCAAACGTCATCGCCATATAAGGTTGTCACATTGGAATCAGCAGCTGTAAGATTTTTGGCGACAACGATGATGCTCGAAAGTTTCTATGCTGATGATAAATGGGAGATTAGAAGGGTTTTCGGTATTATCATCCTCATGCTCTTAATAATAAAACATATGCTAATGTTTACTTTCATAAATGGTAATATTTGCTTTGAAAGGAATTTTTTTCTTTTCAGTGATGATCATGGCTTTAGTCCTTTACACTGGGCTTCCAAAGAAGGTCACCAAAAAATTGTGGACATGCTAATGCTCCGTGGTGCACGTATTAATGCAACTAATAGAGGTGATGACACTCCCCTTCATCTTGCTGCTGCCCACGGACATCAGGCCATAGTGAACATGGTTGATTCTATTTTCTTCTTGACAAACTCTTTAGTAACTAGTGGTAGTAATTATCTTTATTTTCATTATGAAATTTTTATGTTGTTTAGCTGTTGCGGAATAGAGCTGACATAAATTTTACTAATGAACATGGCAATACTCCATTGCATTATGCATGCTTTTGGGGATACCATACCATTGCTGAAGACTTAATACACAATGGTGCTCTTGTTTCATTGGCTAACAAGGATGGTGATACACCTTTGGACAAAGCTCGTGGTATTTTAGCGAAGAGACTTCATGGTGAGTTATAGATAATCAATTTCAAATTAAATTTGAAATTTTATTTATAACTGGCTAAAGAGATGTATACTTTTGTTTAGATTTGGCTGTGGAAACAGGTCAAGATTTGAAAAAGATTAATTTCAAAGATCAAAGTTGGCTGGGTTTGAAGACTAGGAGTCGTAAGTGATTTTGATGCTTGGTTTTTTCATTGTGCATATATTGTGAATTGTGCACATAAATGTTTGTTCTGTTTGCACTTCAGGTGATGCTACATTGTCAAGGCACAAGGGTATTAACATATCCGATTTAGCTCTTCACACAAAAATTGCAACTTCTCCATCTGGTGAGACATGGAGAGGACGTTGGCAGAAGAATGAAATTGTTGCAAAGATTCTTGCTCTTCGTGAATGTACTTCTCGAATTTCAAGAGATTTCAACGAAGAATTTCCAAAACTCAGGTAAAATTTTATACACAGTGTATATAGTATTGAAAAAAGAAACAAAGCACCAAAGGCTATTTATAAATAAATAAAACATTGAATGCCACTAATTTATCAATGGATGTACTATTGTGCATTGTTCAATATAGAATTCGCACTAGATATTTGTGCACTCTCTCACTCATCGGCCCTTAAAATGCGAGCCATGACTTGCGTTATAATGGCCTTAGGCACAGATATCTTGTTAAACTCGATATCAATGAAAGAAATTAGTACTCTGCTTGGACTTTGAAAAAAAAAAAAAAGATTGTTAGTCGGATACAATATATCACTACCTATTTAAACAAATGAAATTAACATATTTGTTTTATTTACCAGCATTACTTTCACATTATGTATAACTGGCAAAATACCTGGTGTTGCCCAGGCTTTCTTAATATTCAATCCTTGTGAATGAGGGAAAAGATCAATTTATGTAAACCACAGTGTTCAAGATTATTATTTTTAACGTAATTGGTTCAAATTTTAATAAAATACTATAATTTTCTTTCATTTTATTTTACAACACATAGCTATTAGATGAACTTTTTGTTATCTTATGCACTGCTACTGGCCTCTAGCGAATAAATTAGGTACCAGTTTTGCTGTTGTATTGCTAAGCTCTGGTGGAATATATTCGGAACCACATGCTTGAAGTGAGAGGTGAAAAATGGTCGCGGTGCATCTACAAATATATTATTTATTTTCTGCATTGGGGTTGTGTTAATCTTTACCAAACTTTACTAGGATACTGTGACAATCCTGAAGCAGAGCTTGTAAAAATTTCTTATCTATTCATACGCTACTTTTTGTGGTCTCAATGTCGGTTACATGTCGTTGAATTCACTTTTATTGGTATTGATTACGTGGAAATTACTTGGAGGTTATTTTACAATAAACAATACTTTTTGGCTTTGGTGGAATGGGATACAGGGTGAATATAAAATGTTGTAATTTAAGTTTTCTATCATGCATTCAGAGGTTGGAAAATTGAACAAAAATCACCTACAAGCTATGTGAAATTTGTCAGATCTTTGTATTATGAATGAAAGTAAGCATTTATATAAGAGATCTAATAATTCTAATAATAATTTTTTAGGCATGTCGCTTCTTAAAAAATGCTTCCCCAGTCACAAAATATTGCAAGCATGGTATTTAATGTAAGAACGCCTACTCAGTCATATTACAGGCACGGCACAGTGTTAATAATATTGCACATACATGAAATTCTTGAGAGAAAATATTCAAGTATAGTCAAGGCTTGTTGAATTTGTCTTGCATGGCATTGGCATTGTTTATTTTTGGCTACAATATCAGGCAGAATGTTACTGTTTTTACTGTGTTTGTTAATATCAAGTTATTCAAACTGATTTGAAATTATTTGGAAAATTGTTTGAATATGTAAGGTTTGCTGCATTGTGTTTTAAAATCATTTTGTAATTTTCAGGATTTTTTCGCATCCCAATGTCTTGCCTGTCGTTGGATGTTGTAATTCACCTCCTAATTTGGTGGTTATCAATCAGTACATGCCGTGGGGCTCTTTGTACACTTTGCTTCATGAAGGAACAGGTGTTGTTGTTGATACAGCACAAGCCTTGAGATTTGCTTTGGATATTGCCAGAGGCATGGCATTTCTCCATAGTCTGGAAAGAATTATTCCTCAATATCATCTAAATAGTCGACATGTTATGGTAATATGCCTTTTATGAAAGAAGTGTTTGTGTGCATTTTCTTTTCTCATCAATTACCTTTATAATTAATGCTGTGACGAAATCTAATTCATTATCAGTGTATATTGAATTTTAGTTTTTGTATTAAAATTCTCAAATACATGTATTTACATTCGTAGATGTTAACTTTTTTGATGATGAACAACCAAACAAATGACTGAACAACCAAAAAGTTTGAATTAAGAAGTATATAGTTATTTGGAGGATGAGATTATATTAGAGATTAGGTGAACTTAACTTAGATTCTTGATCTCTGACCATTTGTATTCATTCTTTTCACCCTTTTTTTTGCATTATACAAGATGGATGAGGACTTGACAGCTCGAATAAATATGGCTGATGCAAAATTTTCTTTCCAAGAGAAAGGAAGAATATATTACCCAGCATGGATGTCTCCTGAAGGTATTTGCTTAGTTATATTTCAGCAATGCTAAAAATTTTACAGATAGATATTAGTAAATGGGCCAAACCAAGTGTTTCTTTTACTTAATTTCATAAGTCCTAGAGCTTGGATGAACCTTGAAACTAGGTAATCATGTGTGTTTGGATCTTAGGCTTAAGATAGAAGGAAAGTATGTTTTTTGATTAAAACATATACTACATGCTTTGCAGCTCAGTTTAACCATTATGGCAAGGGACATAGACTGTTAACTTTCGGTTAAGTGAGAGTTATGAACCATTAAAATTGGGCAAGCTGTAATAATGATTAGACAATGAAGTCAAATGAAAAGTTATATTTTATTGTAAATATTTGTTTCACAAAACAAAAATGCTGATAACACTAATTAAATAATATTATCCTAAGAATTTTCATTTTTTTCATCAGATGAACATTCTTAGGATAAATTGGAACTTACAAACAATTGTTCTATCATGACTTATTATGCTAAGAGCTAAATCCAGTTCACTTCCATATAAAATCTTTTTTTTGAAAGAGAAGGAAAATCATAAATAACTATAGTTTGCAAATTTTAGGAATATTTCTTGTACAAAATTGGTGAATCAATACTATTATATTTAGGCCTCTATATAAGGCTCAATCCGTTGGACCGATTATCAGCCAACCAAATTGGATGCTTGGCTTCACACCGTCCAACCAATTAATTGCTCTCATCTTTTCCGTCTGATTTTACAGTTGTGCTCAGAATTTCATCAAGGCAACATTGAATGAGCATGACAGAAATCTAAGGAAACTGAAGCACTGCAGTTGGGGTGTTGCACGGTGACTCCAATCCTAAAATGACCAAAATGAAAAAAATCCTATCCAGGGACATTTTTGTTGATGGATTAGTCTTATAGTCAGAGTTAAAATGCAGATAAGGAACACATCATTTGAATTCATCGTCCCAGTCCATCTTGAATGTGAACGGTGTGCAGCAGAGTCAAATTCCAGTTGTGAGATTACATCAATCAGGCAGCAGAGTTGTATTCCAGTTGTGAGAGTACAAACAATCAGAGCATTAAAATTCTTAACAAAAGTTATGTCCTTAGCATGTGATAAAATATAAGATTTTATATAGTTCAATACTAAATATTAATTCATAATTAATGTGAAAAAAAGAAAATGCTTTTCATACTTGAAATCCTTGAAAACCTTGTGCAAACAGTTCATCATTCTGCAGTCAAACATGCATTGTGAATATTATTTCACAATCTCTTTCAAAATCACAACAGTTGCTGCAACTTCATTGCAGACAAAGGTTTGAATAAAGGGGGATCACTTTGTCAGTTAGCAATTTCTTTTAATATTGTAGATAATTGCTGACCAATTTTGAGAAGGATTGTGCGTTTTGTAACAAATTTCAATTTATTTCTGGCGTATTACATCTGCAATTTTGTTTTTGAAATTTTTGACTTCATATTTTTAATCAGTGAACTTGAAAAGCTTCGTTACAAGAGAACTTTCCTATTAAACACTCCTTTCAACTTTTTTTTTTCTTGTTCAGATCTACAATCACTGTCGATCAACCCAACACTACATCACATTACACAATTGGTTAGGTGGTATGGTAGGGGAATAAGCAGTCAGGTAGTTGAAAAAAAACATATCACTTATCACAAATAAGGAAAACTTGCCTCCATACAGATTGTCAGATTGATTGGCTGGTCATTGTGAGAAATTGGTACATGTGTTGCAAACCTTTAGAGTGGGTAAATGAATTTATTATAATATATTATAAGATTTCAGGAAAAAAGGATCAGATGCATTACAATAATAATATTGAAATGAACCAGTTAATAAGTTGTAGAAGTGTCATACATGCTCTGACTCAAGTAGATAGTGCTGAGGACTGGAAACTAATTAAATGGCCTACGAAAAAGACCATTTTTTAAAAATACTTTCCATCCAGTTTTCTAGAGCGTATTCATCTATATGCTAAAGTAAAATAAGTAATAAGAAAGGAGGAGGGCTTTTGAGAATGGAAACACTTTACATCTATCACAATAGATGGTGGATGGGAAATTCAATAGTTTTAAGTTCTATATTAATAAATGAGGTGATTGAACTAGCTCTGGTGCTCAGAATAACAAACAAATATACTTTTTTCATTTCATAATTTTATATCGTGTTCTCTACATTATATTACGTTAGGATTTGTCATCTGTGTATAGTTGTATGAGTAAAACTCAAAATAAAATTAAACTATGAATTCTTGTTGGCAGCTCTTCAAAAAAAGCCATCAGAAATTAATTGGGAGGCATCAGACATGTGGAGTTACGCAATTCTTTTGTGGGAGCTGGCAACACGGGAAGTTCCATTTGCAGATCTGTCTCCAATGGAAACAGGAATGAAGGTTAGTCATGTTAGCAGTGAAATTATTGGTCAGTTTGGTTTTGGCTTTTGAATCTGTATAAGCTTTTATGCATTCTAATTTGCTCCTGACAGATTGCATTGGAAGGCTTGAGAATCACAATTCCACCTGGCATTTCTCCTCACTTGGCCAAACTGGTGAGAATCTGCATGAACGAAGACCCTGGGAAAAGACCAACTTTTGACATGGTTTTGCCCATCTTGGATAAAATGAAGCGATGAATGTGATATTCACCAAGATTTGATCATTCATTGACTACTGTTCATTATGTATATTGATTTTGTGTAGTAATCATTTGTTGTAATTAGCCAAGTTCAATTAATTTTCAATTTACCATTTGAAAAGTACTGATCAGTTGATTGATTAATAAAACATTAGCAAATGAATTACTGATAATATTGAATTAATATTCTTCTAGAATACTCAGGTCAATAAAGTAATTGATAATATTTTAACCAAAAGTGATTATTATGCACTGTTCAAAAGTTGGTGGCCTTAGAAAGTTACTGAATTTGTTTGAAAGGAATTTTGCTAATTCCCTTGCTGTTTTGTTTTATAATTCTATTTTGTTTTATTGTTTTAATTGAATGAAGGTTTTGGTTGTCTGAGATTTTCTCATTGTGAATTAAAACAAGATAAATTACACTTGAAGAATGGCCAAAAAAGGACACTAAAGTCAGTATTTTCTGAAAATTAAATGATTTTAATAATGTTCAATTAATTCTGGTATTTCTTCCAATGATATTCACTTTTTGGTCATATCTTTTTGTTATGTGTCTGATGTGGATTTCTGTAGTAAATTCAAATACTATAAGATTTATTTTGAATTTTATTGCTCATCTGTTTTACTCTCCAGATTTTAAATTGTAAATGATACTGAATTATGTGCCATTACCAGAATTAAAGTACAATTCTTGGATGTTCTTCCCCTACATTTCAGAAGCTGAACATCTTTTTTCCATATTTTTTTTCTTTAATGTTTGTTTATTCCTTTTGTGAATTGATTTCGTCAACTGCCGTAACTTACAAATGGAAAAGTAATTTTCATTTTGATTTCCTATGCCCTACAATTTGTATCACTTGTTTTGCCATATCATTGTATCCCATTTTTAATCAGCCTAGGCTTTTTCCAAATAAAGACAATTTAAATTTGTAAAAAAGAGACTTATGGTAAACATTTGAATGTGTTAGGCCATAATATTATTTTTAAGTATCTTATTCCAGTTATAGGAGAATACAACTCTTGCCAACAACTGCATGAATTATAATAAAGGAACAAAGCCCCTTGCTACTTGCACACGCTTCTAGTGCCTTAAGCATTCTATTTTCTACTAAAATGTGTGTGAACATGATTTTCAACAAGTGAATGGTGAAGATTTTTTGTTGTAAAGATTTTGTCTTCCCAATATTAAATTTATTATGAATAATCTATAACACATTCACCTAAATATTGGGAGAATGATTAGAGCCCACCCAATTGATTAGTTAATTTGTGCTTAAAAAACTGATGTGTTGAAGTAAAGAGTATATTTCATTCTCTTAAAGAGGAGAATAATTTGTCATTTTATTTAATTGTACTAATAGTATATTATTTAACGAATCATTAGTCAAAATCAAACCCGAATCTCATTTCATGTAATATTGTTCACCGAGTTCTTGTTGAATCGGATGAGAAATGCCCATATGAAGAATTTTGATAACTTTATACTTGTGAGGTTTTAACAGTATGACGAGAATGCAGCTTATGCAGAGCTCTCTGTAAGTGCCTAAT
Source organism: Teleogryllus occipitalis (assembly GCA_011170035.1). Lineage (NCBI taxonomy): Eukaryota > Metazoa > Arthropoda > Insecta > Orthoptera > Gryllidae > Teleogryllus > Teleogryllus occipitalis. The sequence goes on from BLKR01000934.1 coordinate 354,818, forward strand.
AATTGTGACTTTTTTGAGTGTTTTTATGAATTAATAATAGTAAATAATGTATTCTATTTATGAAAAATATAATAAAGTAAATGTTTATTTTCGTCTTGAATCAGTCTTGGTCTTTCTTCATTGGTTCCCTTTCCAATATTTGTTAAAATGATTTTAGATTCCTTAAGAAGAGACAGGTTTTCTAAATTACAAATGCTGTATTTTTAAATCATTTTCAAAGCCAATTAAAAGATAAACCAATTATATTACATTGAAACCTTTACTACTACGATTTTTTAAGTTTTTATAAGGAGCAAAAATCAAAAGTGTTTGAATTTTTCCTACTCCTTCAGTTTTTGGCAATTCAGAATTTATTTTAAACTAGTGGTGCTTCAACAGAATGTACTTTCTTGAGATATTATTAATGGCAAACGCAATATAATAATATAACACTTTCTGTCTTACACTTCAACCACTATTTGAAAAATTCTTAATCAAAGCATGAACAATACATATATTTTTTTAATTCAAATGCTCAAACGAAAACAGCTTTGTGCCATTGAATTCAGTGTATTCACATTCTACATGAATGTACCAATAATGCACAATGTGTATTTTAGCTGTAAATAAAATAATTAGTGTATATTATTGTGAACGAAAGGCAGCTGTCATCATCGCCCTCTGTTATCAGAGCAGCATTACGACAATGGGTTGCAACAAGCAACAATAACTGCTAATTCACATGGGATACACATTTTGCCAATTATCATTGTTCATACCGCTAACAAGAAAATAAAAATGGATAGAAAATATAATAATTAAATATAATATTTTTATATTCATCAAAATTACTTGTTTTTTTCATGCATTACTCTTCATTCCCACATCTCAATAGGCAAAGAGAAATCCTCTATTTGTTTTCACATTTAACCCAATTAAAGGATGCAATTTAAAATACATTTTAAATAATTTCTAAAATATTAATTTTAAAACGTATAACAAAAGCTCGAATGTAAGAAACAAACAAGAAATATGAAATAATATACAAATTCTAATTTACATAGCTTCCAACCGCCTGGCAATACGATTTATTTTACGTTCACGAAGCGCATTAAATTCGCAGCGGGCGACTGTTTGACGCCAAATTACTCAATAAATTTAAGGGACCGCTCCATCAGCCAGATCGATTAGGGAATATCAATTTTGGAGAAAATCGGCTGAACGCTTTCGCCACTAACGTTGTTCACATACGGACATATTTTGCCGTCAATCAATTTTTCGGAATCAAGAACCCACAAAACATTGATTCTGGCTACACCACGTGTTAAAGGATTTTTTTCTCTCTAAATTTAGCATCTGGATTTATTCACTTTTTCGTTACCAGGGCCCTGTAATAAGTTTTTTCTGCTGAAAATTCGCCGTTTTCTCGGGCAGCGTCACATAACTTTCCGTCTACCGCGTAAGCGGTAGCGAGAAAGTGAACACTCATTCTATTTCTCAATTACTTGAAATGTTTATTATAAGTACAAAGTTTATCTTTAAGACTATTTACATTGATGAAGCAACAAGTCCAGAAAATAATCTCATATAAGATCATATGAAATGCTAAAACAAATGTCAAGGGCAGTTAGATTATTACCAATGATTTTTCATTGATACCGTCAAGCCTGTTCACACTCGTTTTCGCCACGAAAATACGTGGCAATTAATTTCAAATTGTGTTAATTACTTAGCAATTAAACAGCAATAAATTATTTGACATGTTTTATTCCCGTGTGCTGACATGGCTGCTCCAGCTTGACACACCTGATGTTTGGTCTCAATATGAAAATGATACGTCTCAATTTGAATGTGATTTGTGTCAATGTGAATAAGTTTGTTCTCAATTTGAAAGTGCTTATTCTCGATTTGATTGTGTTTGGTGTCATTTTGAAGTTGAAAAGTTGTAGTGATAGTAGTAGTATTTTGCGCGACATCAACAACACTTTGTCAAATGACATTAAACTATTAAACTCGATAGAAAAGTTTAAATCCCAAATCAAATCGTTTCTGCTGTATAACTGTTTCTATACAATTAGAGACTTTATTAAGCATCAAAAGGAAAGTAACATTAATTTTAACAGTGATATTTAATGTATTATTTACCATTTGGATTGTATAATTCTAAACAACATGACACAAGTATTGTACCGCAGCTTCTGGGTCAATGACCCCCATTTCAATCAGATTTTTCGTCCAATTTCCCTGATCCTTTGAGCAAATGCTGAGTTGGCCTCTTGTTTTGCTTCTGGACAAAAATGTAACTTCATTATCTGTGCATGAGTTCTAGAATAGTTTTTCAAATTCTCGTTCTCCATATTGTTGCGGCAGGAAGAATAGGTCCTTCACGAAGGACGTGATGATAAGAGCCGAATTTTATAGCTGATTTACCCTTGAAAATATATTTTATTACATCGGAGCGAATATTTTCTAAACAATCCTTGCAAAAAAACGCTCATTTTCTTTCTATATTCAAAATTCAAGCAGTATATGGCTTAGGGTAGGTATCACAGAATTATGAAAACGTGCACAGAATTCACTTTTCTCCGTAATAAGTCACACACCGTTTTTAACTGTTTTTGACGTTAAATAAATAAATTACGCTTTGCGATTTTTAGCCATAATTGTATCTAAATTTTCCAACAGAAAGTAAACAGACCGAATTATTCACAGCATAATTAGTATACATATTTTCCATATTATCATCCAAATTAATTTCAGTAAAGTCAGTATAATTGCCATGCATGAATAAGACTAACAAATGCCAAGTCAGTAGAATTCAAGTAGGTGCTTCGTCACAGCAGCCGTACAATGCTAAGAATAGTAAGGATAATCGGACACGAATGTGCGTGTGCGATTTGAAATCACTAAATGGGAAAAGGGAAAATGAACTCACAGGCCAGTGTGTACTTTACAAAATCCTGATCAGAATCCTGACAGGAGGTATTCATCACAAAACAGAGGCGTATCTACGATATGGCAGACGTGGCACGAGTCATGGGCGCCACACAGAAGGGCTATGTAGGGTGTTCCCGCTAAAACAAATAAGAACAACCCTAATTTGAAGTATCCTGAAATGGGTGCAAATTCTATGTTTACCATGGTCGCCTGAATACCTAGATATCCTCTGCATAGATTTAAAAAATATATAGTTCTTCGATTCAAAGTGAAGATTTCATTTGTCCAAATAATATACACAATAGAAATATTTTTAATTACAATTTTGAGTTCTCTTCCCACTTTTCGTTAGGCCAATTATTCAGTTGTAGTGTTCAATTTGTAAGTATAATCAGTGGCGTAGCTTCCTATTACGCTGCAAGGGGGAGCCTACCCAATTATTGTATGAAAAGCAAAAAATTCTTTTCATTTAAAAAAAATCTACTTTTTAATGTATTTATTGATAATTTTCGAATGAACAATCGCATGATTCGTCTGGCTTTGTAGGTTTTTCATCTTGTACTTCCCGCTCAATTGCGAACTTACGCGAGAGAGAACAAACGATCTGGTCTTGGGGAGCCTTCAACGCATGCGCAGAACGTGCCCGCAGACGCTGATATTCTGATCATACGGGCTGCTTGGTTCACCCGAAGGCCCGCCTAAAAGGGCCTTTCGGCAATCCTCGAGATCAGTCGGGGGCCCTCTCTCGCCAAGACACTCACTCGCTGGTTTGGTGCCTAGATGTGCAGGATGACCGCTCGCCACCCCGCACCCTTGTGTGTGCGACATCTGCATGCGCGATCAGAGAATATGACTTCAGTAGACTTCTTGCAATACTGACGAACACACTGAAATATTGTGCTTATTCTATGTTATTGTGGGTCGACCTTATATATTATAGTGAAACGAGGATTTAAGATTTAACTTCTTTGTATTTGACAGGTGAGAAATTATTGTTAGTTCATCGCGTTTAGTTCAGATCAATAGCTGGTGAATACTACAAGTGTTATTGTTTATTGTAGGAAATATTACTTTTCCAGACGACTTTCTCAAAGACTTAGTTGCAATCCCCAGCATACTTCAGTAATTTAAGTTATGAGGGGAAACTAGAAGTTACGACTAAAAGACATACACCAAATCTTCCTTTAAAAAAGGCAGATGGGGAGTGTTATATAATACGTTAATCTGCTTTGGAGCCTACCCAGAAAAAAACGATCACGCTTCGTTACTTCGTCCTATGTGAGGGATACTATAATTATTTAGTTTCTTCAGCCATCGTAGTACGTGAAAAATATTATTTTTATTAGCTCTTTCTTTTGGCGCTTCATGATGTGGCTGGAACAGCTAAACAAAGTAAGAAACTGCAGCAATTTGGAAAACTGCCTATTAGCTGGTTTTGGAATGATGAAATTAAATACTGCAGTGGACCATCACAGATTGAACATTACTTTTACGGAAAGTAAAGAAATTGGAAAACCAGTAAATTAATTCTTATGGTCAGTCGTGAAAATCTCGAGACATTAGAATCAAATCATAAATTTGTCCTTAAGTTTCTTTTTCTTCCTGTTTTTGAAAGTTTTAGGCTTAAAAATTCAAAACTTGTTATTTTTTCTAATTTTCTGCTAGTCAAATCAAGAACTTCCTAATAATTAATCAGCACGTGTGTCAATATGCCTACCTTTTGTCACTCCGAGGGTTTTTTCTTTCTCATACTTGCGTACTTCGTAAGACTATTGTAATCGACACATCCTAGTGCCACCGGCCTCTTGGAACTTGAGTTCACTGACGAAAATTGCTCTCCTTGATCCTCTCTACCTGCCTTCTGCGTTTTTCCACTTTTTCTTAAACACTCCTGTATTTTTTATTTCTTAACATACGCTATTCTACATTCGTCCGTTCCATTTTCTTCCTCGCTAAGCACAAGACCATATACAATTTCGAGCAATGTATCTTTTTTTGCAGATATCTACGTCACCATTTAATGGTATCCTCATTGGATTAGAATATTAACGACTTACCTTTGCAGACGATTTTTGCTTTCTTCATAAAGAAATGTATACTCCTGTGAGAGTTTCATGTTCAAACGTTGAGAGAGCTGCAAATGGAGACAGCAAATAAAGGGACGGTCCTAACGATGACACTGCATGTAGATAAGTGGTAGTTGCGGAATTTTTCTACTTTTATACATTATTAAAAATATTTTAACATGGAATGTAATTAATGAGAGAAACCTTGCTTGGTCTGTTGAGAACTAGAACATCGGTCGGATGTTAAAAATGGTGAAATCAGCCGAACGAAAGACCCAGAATACTGTATTAAGAATCGATACGACGAAAAGAGGATAAAATAAAAAATTGTAATATCAACATTAAAAGTATGTATACAAACACAAATAAAGAAGACCGAGTAATGAGAGAACATTTGGGTCAACAGTTTAACAATCTATTTTGAGTATACTATGTTGATAAGTTATGGTATGCCAAGACTGCCGTTTGGTCTGAAAAAATACGGATCATAAAGATTGTTCTATTGCAGAGTAATTAAATTATTTAAGCACCATTTTGACAATATTATTAGAAAAGTAGGTTGTACGCGAATTCACTGTTTTTGTGTGGTTGTAATGTAACGAATTATTTTGTTCGCCAATTTCTTCTGTCCTTTTTTCTCAATATGTGTGAATTATCTAAAATTGTTGTGATCGTTTAAGATTCTTACTATAACTCTTTCATTTTTTGCTCTTGGCACCATATTCCTGAAGATCACGAAATTATGGTCAAAATAGTGCGGCAAGACTCGGTTAGTCAAGAGCAACATGAAAGTGAGGAAGGCTACGATTTCTCTTTTCAGTTAAAAATATTACTTAAAACTATTTGCTGTTATTGTTCTCAAATCTAATGTTATTAGTAACCATATAACATTTTATATTTAATTAATAAAGCAGTATCTGATCGCATCTTTCCTCGAGCGGTCTGGACCCTGTAAATAAAAATTTTCCAGCGAAACAACAAAACAAAAAAACTTTTTATAAGACGAAAGTATTATTTTCTCACATAACAACAATGTTTCTATTGTAATGTAATCAACAATAAATTGTTTTATGAATGTATTGCACATAATAATACACATTAAAAATTGATCATTTATCTACGCACTCATATTTTTACTCAATCATGCAAGAAAGTATTAGGGATGTTTGAATACATTTATATTGCTAATATTTTATCAGAAGCTCGCTCGTCTTTGACTAGAAAATACAGAAAAAGTGACAATTTTATATTTTTTCTTAAATCAAATGAGTAAAATACAAGCCATACGAGATTTCATCTTTTACTGATGAAAATGTCATATTCCACTGCAGTCACATGCAACATGTAAGTTCTGAAGGTATCAAAAGTAACTCGTACGATTTCAAAAATAAGTTTTGCTTGGTCGTATTTGAAATGGAAGAATAATGATGGGTTCAAGAAAAGTATTGGGTATAAAACCCTGGAATGGACGGGGCAGCCAATGAATTACATTGCAGTTGAGGTTTCTAGCAGTGATGTGCAATACACATACTGTAATCGTTTATAATTTAAAAACGAGAAAGTTAAGACTACAGGTTCTTTAAAAGTGTAGTCAGAATACCCAGATACGTTTTAAATCTACAGATGATCAATTTTGTTAGGTTTCATTTCCCTCTGCTCCATCTCAGTGATTGCTGGCGAATGCTGAGATGGCCTTTGTTTGCTTGCGGACAATTAATGCATAGCTTTACTCTTTCCCAAACGACACGTGTAATTGATTTCTTTTTGAGGGAATAATAGTTATTTATGCGAGTGATAAAATGGCATTTTATTTCGCTTGTAGGAAAGTTTGCAACACGAGGTTGATAGACCGAGTGGAGCAATCCTACGAGCAAAATAAAATCACATTTACCACGTGTGTCATACACTATTATTTAGTCAGGCTTACTGAATACGAAATAAATAACTTTAAGTATAGTATGACAAAACCTGATTGGATAATTATTATCGAGTCTAGATTAATTAAATGTAACGAAACGAATATCGATATTGTTTTATCCACTTTTTGAAAATTTCAGTGCTCTAAAATTTTCGTTTAAACTTGACTACTCATCCTAGGACAATGTGACAGGAGTTGATGGTAGCCATGGAGCTACGAATATATAGCTTCATGCATTTATAGCTCCATGATAGTAAGTAATAGAAGGCCATGGATTAAAAGAACATTTCAATTTTGTAAAGTTTGACCACAAATACGTATACTACACGCGCAATTTTTCTTGACATTCCACAACTAGGGGTGCGGAGAGAGGAAGGCTGTGGTTACGTCACGGATTAAAAGGGCGTACCAACTGTGGGCATGAACTTCACGCGCCAAAGCGTGCTACCAGAAATATTAGGAATGTTTTGAAAGTGCGAGGTGGTTGTTGTCAGCATTGTAATTTGGAACGTGCCGTTCCGAGTCACACCTAAGTACCTCAACGGACCGTGCTAACAAGCGCTGGACGAGGACTAGGGAGCTCGTGTGTCAAGAAACCGTGCGCGAGCAGTACTGTGGTATGACTTTAGGTAATTGAAGTGGAAACATTATATTTATAATAATAATAATAATAATAATAATAATAATAATAATAATAATAATTATTATTATTATTATTATTATTATTATTATTATTATTATTATTATTTTATAAGCACAATTTAAAATTCGCTTATTTTCACAGACAAGTAAATATCGAGAATCTCTTCCTCTAATTGGAATGTCGAAACGTAAGTATTATTATGCATAATTGAGTTAAGTTTTTATTCAAACTGACTGATCATTTTATTGTAGGTATACTTATACGATATAATGAATACGTGGTATAATGAATATAATTATATATTTTGAAACAAGCGAAAAATAGCCTCAAAATAACATGAAACTTTAATTATGAGTATCTGACTTTATTGTGGATCATATGTAAGTATAATGCAGTTTTGGAGTTTTGCACCTTCCCGGAAAATCAGTAAATGTATGAATAAATAAAACAAGTACCGGTTTGAAGTTTATTTAGGTAAGAACATTATGAAAATATGAGCGGCGCAGCAGAAGTGAATTTGAAAGCAAAAATTTGTATTGGAAATTGGGAATGTATTGCAATCCTCTGAACACTGACATAAAAAACTTCATGTGAAAATTCAATGAGTTAGTAACTAAATTAGTGATTCGAATCAACCAAGTGTGTTTAATGTTGATTTTTATTTATTTATTTTACGTCAAATACAGTTAAAAACTGTGTGACGTGCATAGTAACATAATTAATTCCTTCAATGAGGAGAGGATATATACTTCTACGTATATACTTCTCTCGTACAGCGTGAAATTTAAATAACAGGAAAAGTAACAAAAACGCATGTAAAATACAACATTTAATAAACTGAAGAAATGTTTATTAAGTTAAAGCCGGCGAGAGACCTAGGCGAAACGAGAGTATACTGAGAGAAGAGCCATTTTCTGAAGTTCGTAAAAACTGCGAGAGAGCAGTTATCGTCCGTTCTAGAGAATGCAGTGCGCTGAAAATTGAGGAATGTTTCATAAGGTACTTTGATTTCGTTGTTTACCATAGTTGTTTTGTACATTGACATTATGATGAGATTAATTTGTTGAATTCTTAATGTGAAAAACATGGAACTCTTGAATTCACTCTACAATCCCTATTCAAAGGAGCGATCAAGGGGGTGTTCATTAGAGCGGCCCATTCTTCCTACCTTCCTTTATCTGTGGGGAAATTTGGAGAGAATAGTATTGGCGAATGTAATATCTGGAGGTTACGAATGTGTCTGAACGTAGTTATCTTTATATTGACAATCGCGTTGGTAAATACAACAAGGAGAGCGTACTTTCTCATATTGTCAGAGCGCAGTAGTTTGGGGCATCTCAATTATGTATTCAACGCTGCAAATGGATGTTAAAATAGCAATTTATAAAATGATATTATACGTATTGTTCGCCTCATGTCGCTCTTACCCCCAACCATGGGAATTTAACTAGGCCCAGGTATGGGGAACACCGATAGCTGGCCGGCGAAGTCGGACTACCGACCCAATAACGCCAAATACATACAATTCTTTCTTTTGCTAATTCTGTCATAATTTTCCCACCAATACCATGCAGAAAAACTAATTTATTGTAATTTCAAAATTAGGGGCGCACCACGACTCTAGTTGCGTCCTGGCCACTGATTGCCACCAATGATGTCGGGGGTTTAGCGGGAATGACGCTTGAGACAATGTTTTTTTAAAGACAGTTACGCGATAGGCGCTTCCGTATCCGGAGAGAGAATATTGGTGAATGAACTTACTGACTTCTTTCTGGTCGACCACCATCCAGAGCACGGATTCGATTCCGAATTTCCAAAGGGTGTAAAATGCGCAGCGGCTTTATCGTGTCGTCGGCTTGTAAAAGAACCAGACCGTAAATCCTGCGTCAATTCTCTCCCTTATCAGATCCCATATTCTCCGAATCAGTGCACAACGCAAGAAACATAAATATGTTCGTGGCTGAGATTGTGTCGGTCCCTGTCGGGGAATAAGGATGTCAAAATTTATAGTAACGCAGGTAGAAGTCACTCTTTGAGTGACTCCAAATAAGAAATTACCTTCAATGCAATTCAATTCAAGAGGGGAGATTCAATACTTCCATGTCCTAAACCCGGGCTAAAGCCCGGGTAAGACAAGACCATAATCATTGAAAGTATGAGGAAAATGTAAGAAAGGTCTAATACTTGTGGACTTTTTCATAATGCCGTACATAAAAGCCCCATGAATATTCGACTCACAAAACTTATTATGCTTGTCACAGATGATTCTTCAGAACTTCGTCAGTGGCAATGCTTTTATGAAATCAGATGGCATTACAATTCTGAAAAGTTGCGATACTTTTGATTTTGAAGTAGCGTTACTTTCTTTCGATACTATCAGTATCGGTATCGATAATATTGTAATGTAGAAAGAGGACACTAAAAGATCGATATAAAGAAAAGTACACATCATACTGATATTTTGTACAAAAAAGGTATACACACGTATCTTGCCTGCAAGATTACACAAAAGAAAGGCTCGACCAACTGACTTCAATAGTTAATTATTCTTAAAAATGAAGATACAGTAAATGTGTATATATATATATATATATATATATATATATATATATATATATATATCGATGCATATTTTTGATACGAATTAGAAAATATAACTTATTTTAATTCGATAGTTGCTTCTAGCAAAAACAGTAAAAACAAAGAAATGTACGGTTTTCTGAATTTGAAATTGCTTATCGATACCATACGATACCGCAAGTATTGATAGTGGAGGTTCGATAGTATCGGCGCATCGACCTCTTTTCGGCAGGTGGATTACATCAAGCGGATCTTCCACCGACGAGTGCGGCTCGCGAGGCTGGCTCGGTTCTTTTCGTTCCCACGCACGAGGTGACCTCGCCTCTGACTCGGGGTTGCAGGGAGGATGGCGGACGCAGTCAGGAATTCGCGGGTCCGAAATTCTTCTTACCCTTCAACATTCATATGGAGTAACCCAGGCAGCTGTTGTAATCTGAGGGCCCCTTCACATGGCGTCTTTCAGCAGCGCTTCCTAGTGGCGCATCTGCTGGCAAAGCATTGGTTTAAATGGACGCATTCACACGAGAGGCGTAGAGATTTGCGCTGCTTTGGCGCTCGGTGGCGAAGTCCCGCCACCAGTTAGCACAGACGCGCGTCCGCGCCACCGCCAGCGGAACACAGTTCTAAATGGCAACGTTCACAGTGTGTGACTCACGAAACCATCCTGTGTCGTGGCCAGTGACGGTTGGCGGTGGCTGTGTCTGGAGGGCTGTGCCGCTTCTCGGTGGCGTCACCGAGTGGCTCCATGTGAAGGCGCCCTTAGATGAATGAGATCTGTTTTCGCGTGGGAGATAGGCAACTGAGAGACACGCTCCACCTCCCTTCGACCCGACTTCACACGCTTCATTTTCACGAACGATTCCGGAGTTGGCGGGGTAGCTTCTGGGGCGGAAGAGCCGCTCTACGCAAGCGCGGTTCGTCAAAACGAAGAGTGTAAGTCGAGTCTTCTGATGGATCGCGGTCTGGGAACAAAGGATCAGGTAGCAGCAGCGGCTGTCACCCCCCCCCCCGCCAACCCTTGACTGAGCTTCACGGAAGCCTCCGGAGAGCCGAGCCCGGTTCGACTCGCCGGTCCCCGAACCCGGGTCGCCGCGTCCAATACGATGTCGGCTCGTCGGAGCCCGAGCCGGGCTCGCCGGCGCCCCCTCCGCCGCGTCCCGTTGGTCCGGCCGGCGCAGCCTGCCGAGAGCCGCGGGGGCGTGGTCACTTCCGGCGCAGCGACGGGTCCGCGGGCCGGCGGCGCGCCGAGCACTGGCGGAACGTCAAGCGCCACAGCGCGATCCGGAAGTCGGGGCTGTAGAAGGCGTAGATGAAAGGGTTGATGGCCGAGTTGATCCAGCCTGCAGGCAAGGCAAAGTACATGGCAACGCAAGGCTCCATAAAATGCACAGTTCTGTATTTTGCTTTTAAGGTTATGATTTTAATAAATGTTTAAACTATTAATCCTTGTCATTGAGTGATTCAAATTTTATACATAAAAATTTCATTACGTTTGATAATAATAATAATAATAATAATAATAATAATAATAATAATATCTTCGCTTCTGGCCAGATTCAGGCCATAAGCACCGCTCTTCCACCTAACCATTTAAATATTTTTACATTTACAAAATTACAATTGAGGCGATCGGGCGCAAAATGACATGTCTCCTCATTTGGATGTAATACGGTACATAATGTGAAGAAACAAATACTTTATTTATATGAAGAAAAAATGACACCCAATGAAGCATAGAGAAACCGATTGATTACCTATAGCAATACATCTATTCGATGAATTCGAAATGCGCGGTCGGCGTGCACAAGAATCAATGCTGTACAGCTCTAATTTCAAGGGAGTTTTTTTTATACCAAGAAATGATTATTGTTGCGTGGGAAACTATTCAATTGTAGCTCAAGATAAATTTCTAATATACATGTTAAAGTTATACTCGACCATTAGATAATTTATTGTACGCGAGCTTCAAGAGAAAGAGGCGCTAAAACTGTTTCCTTTTCGTGTTTTTTCTGGAGCAGACTCCAGAGGCCTCTGAACACACAATGACTTTTGAGACATGTTTAGGAAAGTCAGGTGAGTTAATTGAAAGCTAACCGTCCATACCAGCCAGCAGGCACTCTTAAAACGAGTTGGAACGTTTAATAGGTCTATCTAATCTATTAATTCTGAAAATGCATATTTTTTCTTGAGTTGTAATTGAAATTTTATTGAAAATTGGTTGATTCTAAGATTTGAAATGTCTAATACCTTACTCTTTGCGGTAACTTAATCTGTGTTTAAAGTGTAAACTATTGTCAAGCTAGACTTATACAGGACGAAAGTGACATTTTGGAAAACAAATGAAAATCATGTTAACAAGTATCCCACCGCCATGACAACTCAGTCATAACTCTTCGTAAAATGTTTATATCCTTCGACGTCTCTTGTGAGGACATCACCAGCGGTCACGAATCACGACATGAACCTACGCACCTAAGAACGAAGGCTCAGTTTTGAAATAAACATAATACTTAGCACAAAAATAACGAGTGATATATTGTTTGTAAAAAGAAATTTTTAAAGCAGCAGAAATAGAACGTCACCTCCTAATTTCAAATATTTCTCGTGGCTCACTCTTTCATTTGACGATGAGAAAATGTTGCAGCTGTATATAAGTGAGCCAATTGCAAATAAACGAATGAAGGAGCGTCAATCAATATCATTGACGAACGCATGAACAGAACCTTCAGTTTTGCCACCAGCGGTAGCTGTCACTTCGGCCCCTTCTTAGGCCAAATTGTGTGTGTGTGTGTGTGTGTGTAGGATTGATTGATTGATTTTTTCGTGGTTCCGGGCACGTCAACTGCTTTGGTCACTAGTCCCGTTAGTGTAGTGCATGGTTTTTTCTCGAGAGATTGCGGTGATCTTCCCCCGCTGGATGGCGAGATCCGGCGCCGACCTACCGTCGGCTAGTGGGGTTTCCCCCTAACCAGGACTCTCCCACCAGCGGGGCACCGCCCCAGCCGGGACAAGCTCTAAGCTCCCGACCGGTCTCCGGAATATGTGGTAGTGTAGTGCATGTTAGTGTAAGTGTGTGTGCGAGGGGAGAGGATAGAACAAGGAAGAGGAAGGATAGATCGCGCGCGGTCCTGGCCCGTTTTGTAGGGTATTGCTCCGGCGTTGATCGGAGAAACCACGGAAAACTACCGATCAGAGCAGCCGGCCGCTATAATTCTTCTCCAGACAGCGACTGAATTCAACCTAGCTGAAAAGCTAGTGTCGAAAATCCTGCCGCCATCAGGACTCGAACCTAGGACCTCCTGGACAGAAGCCCTGCAGTGACATTAGTTGTGTGTGGAGGAGCAGCCTGAGAGAAAGAGGAGAGAGAGGAGAGACAGGAGAGAGAGAAGGAGAGAGAGAGAGGGGGGGAGGGAGAGCACTCACCGAGCCAGATGAGGATGTCGACGATGAATGCGTCGATGGGGCCGACGAAGGGGCCCAGAATGTAGGAGGTGAAGAAGGGCAGCCAGCAGGCGACGAAGCCGCCCACCACGATGGCCAGCGTCTGCGCCGTTTTGCTCTCGCGGCGGAAGGAGGAGACGCGGGACGCGGCCTCGCCCGCCAGCCCGTCCGCCCCCGCGCCCGCGCCGCCCGCGGACGCCGCCTCGCGCCACCAGCTGCACACACATCACCCGCGCACGCTTTCTTCAGCCCTCCTTTCGCCAGACGCGAGAGGGGAGGGGGTTGCTATTTCAATTAAATCAAATCTGTAGCTCTTTTTTTTCCCTAGGGCTTTTATCCAGCCGACATCCGGTTGCCCTTTACGTCCCGAAGGGACGCATATTCGACCATACACTAGACAAACACTTTGCGGGTTCCTATGATCTGAGGTCAGCAGAACGCGAGGCCCTCCGCGACAACACACACAAAGTTAAGGGACAAACAGCCATGCCCAAGGCGGGACTCGAACCCGCGACCCTTCGGACCGAAGCGCTGAGTCGGCACTCGCTCTTAGCCACCTCGGCCATCCAGGTCGGCGGCTCGTTTTTATTTGTAAAATAGTTTCTCTACGACTATAGCAGAATGTATTCATTTCTCCATGTTATCGGATGCAGTAATCATGCCAATTCCACAAGCCGTGCGAGAATATTATTCTAACACACCTGTCGACCAATCGCATTCGTCCTAGTTCATTACACAACGACTTATGGTTCTCGTAGTCGCCTACAGAGGCGCTGCGTGCTCTTCCGCAACTATCGTAAGACAGGTGAACCACGAAACAGTATGCGAGTTCACATAATTGTGGCCACTTTGTAAGGTTAAAACGCTCACATTGATTTATAATTATGGATTCTTCCAGCAGTAATAGTGATGAAGATTACGTAGACTGCACACCGCCAGAGATTGTGGAAGCTGCGAAAGCATCAACAAACAACTTGTTACCAGAAAAATTAATGAAGTTAAAAGTAGAATGAATGTAACATTATTTCAAAAAATAAAAATAAAAACTTTTCACATGTTATCATTTAGTATTTTTAAAACTTCAATATCAAAGTCGTAGAGAAAGTATAGTCTTCTACTTGCGTAGAATGGCTTTTATTCACTCGTGGAAATTCCGACACTCGCTCCTACGTCGCTCGCGTCGCAAACATCCACTCGTGAATAATAGCTATCATTCTACGCTCGTTGCAGAATATACTATTCTATTACACGCGAGCGATGATTTCTGCTAATTCAATTTTGTCAACAACGCTCGTCGCTAACATTTATTATTAATTAAACAAATTTGGGCCAAAGAGTGGGGGTAGGCACTTGCGGGGCTCAAGAGAATGTGTGCGTACGGCACGTAGCTACAGCTCCTTCCCATCGTCTCAACACACTTACCCGGGAGGTGGAGAACCGCAAGGTGGATTTCAGGTATTCCCAACGGGGCCGACATCGACCCCTCGGGGGTCCATGAGATTTCAAAAGGGGTCGATGAAGATAGGTCGGCTGGAGTTCAATACCCAGGTATGAACTAGCGATTAATCGGCATAACCAAGTTCGTATTGATAATAATTATAAAAAATATATATGAAGTTGATAATGAATTGTTTTATAATATAAAACTACAAAATGACTAATGATAAATTGCAAATTTGGTCATTTTGTTTTGTAGTTTTGTTTTGCAAACCCAGGAAATTATAACCATGTCTTCACAACATTCCTTCATCGCTCAAGAAAATATCTGCAATTCGGATTGAGCAGTGTATTTGTAATTTGCAGTGTAGACTTCATTTTGTATCAATTACACAAAATAAATATTAGAAACTAAGCTAAGGGGCAAATGTATTAGATTCTTAATGAAAATAGAGACATTAACGAAAATATTGGAATGCGGAATCGTTATCAATAAGTCATTAAAGTGAAATTCTTTGTGATATGATTGTGTTATTGCTGTATATTACAGAGAAAGTCCCAGGGGACTGACGAAGCAAACGATTCTTTGAGAAGTGATGATGCAAGGAACATTTTGAGACTCCCTGGTCTACTCGGACGGGCAAGCTACGCCAGTGAAGGCGCCGCTCCCGGAAGGGGAGCCAGCCCCCTCGTGGGGAACGTAGTCAACTTCCGAGCGCAGCGCAGTGGGCGGTGGGCGGTGGCTGACCTGGAGGAGCGGCGCGGGCAGTGGTCGGGGCCGGCCGGGTGGTCCTCGCAGTCGGAGGACGCGTGCTCCCCGTCCGACTCCTCGCGCGCGCTGCCCGCGTGGCTGGAGCGCTGCGCACCAACACAGGCCCGCGCCCGCGCCCCTCAGCGCCCTGCCCCTCGGGGCGGAATCCAGCGGGGAAAGGTACTGCACGAGAGCGAGGGGGGCTCAACGGGGCGGGTGAGTAGAATAGAGGAGTTAGGATGGCTGAGCAGGGTAGGTGAGTGAGGCGGGTGAGCGAGATGGGTAAGAGGAGTAGGTGAGCGGGATAGGAGACCAAGGCGAATTAGTGGGGGCGAGTGAATAGGAGTGGATGAGCGGGGCGGGTGAGCGAGATGGGTGAGAGAAGTGAGTGAGCGGGAGGGGTGGGCGGGAAAGGTGAGCGGATGGGATGGATGGGGCGAGTGAGCGGGACAGGAAACTGAGACATGAATGGGGCGAGCGAATAGGGGAGGGTAAGCGGGATGGAGGAGTTAGGATCGCTGAGCAGGGTAGGTGAGTGAGGCGGGTGACCGAGATGGGTAAGAGAAGTGGGTGAGCGGGATGGGTGGGGAGGCGGGTGAGCGGGAGGGGTGGACGAGGCGGATTAGTGGGGGGGGAGTGAATAGGAGTGGATGAGCGGGGCGGGTGAGCGAGATGGGTGAGAGAAGTGAGTGAGCGGGAGGGGTGGGCGGGGAAGGTGAGCGGATTGGATGGATGGGGCGAGTGAGCGGGACAGGAAACTGAGACATGAATGGGGCGGGTGAATAGGGGCGAGTAAGCGGGATGGGTGGGTGAGCTGGGAGGGACGGGTGAGCGGGCAGATGAGTGTTACATGTGAGCGTTGTGGAGTGAATGAGGGTAGGTGTGCGGGGCGGGTGAGCGGGCGGGTTATACAAAACGCATGAGCGAGACGTGTGAGCTGTGCGGGTGAGCAGACTGATGAGCGGGTCAGTTGAGCGGGAGAGTGTGTAAGAAGGGGCTGGTTTGCGGGCACGAGAGAATAGGGGCGGGTGAGCGGGGCAGTTGGGCGGGGCGGGTGGGCGAGGTCAGTGAGCGGGGACGTGTGAGCGGAGTGCATAGGCGGGACGGGTGGACGGAAAAGGTGAGCAAGAAGGATGTGCGGGGCCGACGAATCGGGCGGGTGAGCGCGCCAGGCGAGCGAGGCGGGTGAGCGGGGGCGCGCCCTGACCTGCGTGGTGGTGCGGTCGAGGGCGGTGAGCTGCGAGTGGCGGCTGGCGATGACGCACGAGATGCGCGCGTACACGTACAGCATGATGAGCAGCGGCAGGAAGAAGGAGCCCATGGCGGAGAACACCACGTAGCCCGGGTTGGTGAGGTACGTGCACTCCTGCGACTGCGGTTGCAGCGACTCGTTCTGCGACTCCCTGCGCGCGCACCACTTCACTTCACAACCACGCACACCCACCCACGCATCTGCCCTGCTTAAAGGCACCTCTCACTTTCACGACATACGTGTACTACGGAAATCCCTCGACTGTGTATTGGAGAAAGGAAAAAGTATTAGACGAATCAGATTAGAAGATATAGCGATACGACACAGCACACTGGACACCTGTCCTAAGAACAGCCAAATACGAAGCAATGTTTGGAATATAATCACTACACTTTATTAAATTTGTTTCTAAGTGAAAACTAGCAAGTTTCAGGGAATGAACTACTGTGAATGTAGAACATTTCCTGGCACATAAAAAAAGAGAAAGAATTGTGGATTGTTAATAGAGATGAAAATATTATAATCATATTCTGTTCTACGGATACTTACGTTTTTTTGCGCATTTTTTGAGCATAACAGGGTAAAGTTACTTACGACTTGTCCTTCTAAAGTTTATCAAAAAGTGTGGAGACGTGGGGCGTACTTTCCTTCAATAACTTCTTTTTTAGTTAGGAAGTGAATTTAAAATTGAGTAATTTAAATTGCGCGCCCATTTTGCTTCGTCATGCAACCCGCAACTCATCTGTTTGCGGCCACATCAATAGTGAATAATTACGATATAATGCGTTCTAGGTCACTAACTTTTTTAACCCAAGAAGCTGTGTTCCATCTTAAGACATGAAATTTCTTAAATTGCAAAAGTTCAGAAATATTTTTCGATAATATCAGACCCTACCAATATAAAAATGAGAGATTTCTTTGTCAAAGCAATTCATCCCTCATTTTTAAATGATGTAATTCACTTAAAACAAGAGTAGATATTGAATAACAACACTCATACGAGGAAAATTTTCGATGTGACGCGCTAATGCCACCACTTTATTATTCTATTTGTGTGTATTGTGACGTTGTTTGGTGTAGCATGATGTGAAGTGTGAATGTGTTTACTCGTATTATGTGATATACACTCTCGTATGATTCACTGGCGTTCAATGCACCAGATAATAAGCATGTCACAAACGAAAGAGGAAAATGTGGGATGTGGATTTTTCATTTCATGTAATTAAGTGGTATTGCTCTTGTGGTAGCTTTTCCCGCGAAATGACTCACATTGATCAAATTGATGATACACTTTATTAGAATAATATTTGTATATATTAATAACAACCTCGAATTGTTTATACATTGAATATTGCCTTCGGACCTCTAAAAGAGGCTGAGTCAGTGCTTGATAAGATAAGATAAATTGATTTAAATTGCAATTGGTTACCGACAAACGTGACTCAGGGCATAAACTGATTCCACTGCAGTGCCTCTGACAAGGAAGTCTCCGGGTTCGGACCCCGACGGCGGCGGCGGGATTTTCGAAACTAGCTGGATAGCTGGGTCGAGTTCTCACGCCAACAGACGTATAGGTTGGCGTCAGATCTTACCATCCAGCAGAGGAGGAACACCACCATATCTAGGGATAAAGTATTTTACTACACTTACGGGACGACTGACCATAGCAGTGGACGTGTTCGGAAACATCAATCATTGAATCATCTGTATGTACGATAGTTTTATCCACTCGAATTGATTCGATTATTGGTTCTCTGGATTGGAGAATAGAAAGCTATGCGTGAGAGTGAAATATTAAAGGAGTTTAAGATTCAGGAACCAAAAGTCATATGACCTCTAATTTTAGAAATTTCTAGCGTTTTCACATTTAAAGTGACAATTTACGACGGATTAAATGCTTGCACGAGGCCAGTTGGTCTGGCACGTTATGACAAATAAATGTACCATGAATATAAAGAGAAATTTTTAACGATTTCTTTAATACGAGGGTTTTTTGTAATACTGTAATTCTGTAATACGAGGGTCATTTCAGAAGTGATGACAGCCATTTTATATATTCCAAACTAGCAGAACCCGGCAGATGTCCTGCCCTCTCTCTCTCTTTTCCCTTTCTCACTTTTCTTTCTTCTCTTTTTCCTTCTCTCTTTTACCTCTCCTTTACCTCTCCCTTTTTATCTTTCACCTCTCATTTCCCCCTTCTCTCTTTTTCTCTCTTTTTTCCCGTTCCCTTTTCCCCTCTTTTTATCTCCCTTTTCCCTATCTCTTTTTCCCTCTGCCTTTTCCCTTTATTTTCCCCTCCTTCCTCTTTCCCTCTCTCTTTTTCACTTTCTTTTTCTCTCTCTCCCTCTTTTCCTCCTGACTTTCCCGTCTCTCTCTTCCTTTCCTTCTCCATTTCCCTCTCTTTCCTTCTCTCTCACTCTTTCATTATCTCTCTTTCCTTTTCTCACTTTTCACTCCCTTTCCCCCTCACTCCCCTCACTTTCCACCTAACCTTTATGAAGTGCTTTCGTCTCGTTTTAATTCAAACAAAACTCAAGAACTTCTATGTTATATTAAGTCCTTTAATCATTGAACATTGACAACAGTATTATAAATGTATAGTAACTTTGTTGTTACAAACTTATGAGTTCGTCTTGCTCAGCTCAGGATAGTATGTTCTTCTTGAGATCTGGAATATCTTAAACAAGTGAACACTTTCTTGCGGTCGCGGGTATGTTACTGGCGCGAAAATAGATAAAAGCAAACTCTGAAGTGGGTTGTACATCGTGCCAAAATCTGATCTCAGTCGGTGCAGAACGTTTTGAGTTTTTGAAGCGTACACAAACCAACTTAACATTTTTATATATACAGATAACCGCATCTGCGGTTATTGC